>QEPC01008752.1:2271273-2318097 GCA_003113815.1 Sphenodon punctatus | reverse complement strand
AGGACAGCCTAGGGGGAGGAGGGAGGGATCAGTCAATCTTACCTGCTGAGTCTGACTGCTCCTGACCTTGAGGAAGCAGGAACTGGAAGGCACGCTGCTCCCTGCCTCAGTCCTCCAACCAAGCTATCTCGCCAGGGCTGTCAGCGTGATCGCCCTGGCGAGAGCTTCCATTGAGCGCAATGGAAAGGCTAGCTCCTCCCTCCACAGCACGTCCTATACGTGCTGTGGACTGAGGAGCTCAGCTGCCGAAATCGCGTTTTCCATAGGAAAACGCTGTTTGGGCGGCTGAGCCGCTCAGCCTTTTTGTCCCTTTGGGGACCCACTCCCTCTCCCAACGGAGTGGGTGGGTCCCGGAAGGGAGAAGAACAACACGGTAACAGCTACAGCAGCCTCTGCAGCAGCTCAGAGGCTGCTGTAGCTGTCATAAGCGGTGTGGTGGGTTTGTTTTATTTGGTTTTTTACAGTTTAAAGCCGTGGTGGTCACACACACACACACCCCGCAGTGCTTTGGGGGGCACTGCCCCAAACACCCTGCAGGGGGAGCCGCCACTGCTGTAATCAAATCTATATAGTACCGTAAAAAGTAAATAAATAAAGCCATTTTGTTGTTGGCTTCTATATAATTTGTATTAAATAATTTTGTGGTAGCTACTTGTGTTTTTTTTGTTTTTTGTATCTATCTTGTGCTACTGTTGATCCCTCAGTTTTCTTTTGTTTGCTCTATTGCACATAACCAAGAACGAATGTTTAACTCTTCTCTTGAGGAACTGAAATGGCATTTCCTCTTCTTCCTGTAGGTTATTGAGGAGGAAGGAGGCGATCCCGATGAAATTCCAGTGGCATCAGACGTAACTAGCAAGAGGACTCCAAAGAGAACAGGCAAAGGTACAAAGCAGTGTGCATCCTCTCGATTTTCCTGCAGGTGGCATTTGCGCTCCTTCCTTTTTAGTAGCTTTTTTCCAAGTGTGTATGTTGTCGTTTTTTTTAGTGTTACAGCTGAAGTTGTCATAGTAATGGCTATTCAACTCACAGGTTCCCAACCTGTAAGTTGTGACCCCAAATAGAGGGTCACACCTTCTCAAGTTGAGATTACTATCACAATAATGTTTGATAGGCTTTGCGTGTCTTTATTGCTGTTTGGGAATTATGTGCGACACTCAAAATGGGGTCACTGGTTTAAGTATCTTTGGGCGCTTTCCAACGAGACAGAACGCGCAGCCTTTTGATCCGCGGGGAAGTCTGGGAGTCAAATGACGCGCAGCTTCCATCTTGTGAGAAGTTCGGGTCTTTGCTGGCAAACATAAGCATCCGGCAAAGGGGTGAGATCCTGCGCTGCCGGATGCGCGTGTTTGCTGGCAAAGACCCATCCTTTCCACGTGATGGAGGCTGCACGTCATTTATTTTTTATTTATTTATTTTTAAAACTTATTTCCCCGCCCCTCCTGCCACAGGCAGCGCGGGGTGGCTTACAACAACAATAAAAAACAATTAAAACAGTTAAAACGATCATAAAAAGAGGAAGCAGAAAAAACAACCCCTACCCACCCATCACCTCTCTCCCCCACCAAACACCTGGTGGAACAGCCAGGTCTTGTAACACTTTCGAAAAGAGGGGCAGTCCGGGGCCAGCCGGGCCCCCACCGGAAGGGAGTTCCATAGGCGCAGCCACCGAGAACGCCTTCTCCCGCGTGGCCACCCAAGGAACTCGGGACCTCGAGCAGAGCATCCCCGGACGACCGCGGGACATGGGGAGCGAGGCGGTCTCGCAGATAGGCAGGGCCCAGACCATTTAGGGCTTTGTAGGTTAAAACCAACACCTTGAATCAGGCCCGGAAAACTACCGGCAGCCAGTGCCGAGAGCAGAGCAATTTAGCTCTCAGGGAATCCCATGGTGCCAAAAGTCGTGTGTTCCCTCCCAGCTCGTCTAGTCAGAAAGCGCCCTTTGAGTCTGATGCAAAACGTTTGACTTTGTCCTGAAAAAAACTCTGCAGAGCAATAGCTCCGGGACTCCATCCTACAAACATTATGTGGATGTAATTCCATATAAATCGGTGGGACTACATATATGATTGTTGGCAGAATCAAGTGCAACGAATAGTCCCAATTTCTACTAAGCACCTTGGAGAGCTCCCTGCCTACATGCTGTGGTGCCCGCGGGTTCATCCCCTGCAGTAACTAGGTGCAGACTGCTAGTCTGCCCTAGCCCATGGCTCTTATAGGCCTCAGATGGGGCGGAGCAAAGATGATGGACAGGCCAGCCTTAAAGGGCCAGTGCCGGCTCCACCACAGTATAGTTGTGAAAGAGGAGTTTTTGAACTTACATTTACATGATGCTCTAGGGATTTGAACTAATAATGGTAACAGTAGTGTTCTTGGTTTCCTGTATTTTGAAATTGTTAATCATTATATAAATTCTGATTTGGCCAGTTCCTTTTCTTCTGTCTTTTGGATTTAACCATGCTATATGTGCATGAAAGGCAAGCAGATAGTGTCCCCCCCAAACTTAATGTTTTCCTATTGAGATCCCACCTTAGAAAAGGAATTTGCCCATTTATAAAGTGATTTAGTTATACACAGCTTCTTTTTCTTTGTCCTAACTTGTGTAGCTTAAAAATACCTATTAGATATGACTCTTGGGCCCAAACTTCAAAAGCTCCTAGGAATCAGCCCGCCAAGCTGTTTTGTCAGCTGGTGCGATACTTTGAGGTTGTGAGCTTTATTTATGAGCAGTCCAATTTACATCAATGGTACAGTGTTAGGATTGAGAGCTGAAGGAGCATTACTGTGTCTAGAAATTTGTATTATGGTGGAGCTCATAAATTTTTAAAACGTCTATCATTCATGAATACATGGAGACCCTAAGTTAACGTATAACTTACTATTCATTGATATATTTTTTTATTTAGAAGCTGAAGGACATACCTTGCAATTTGAACCATTTTGTACCTGTAGCGCATTTTAAGCTGGTGCTTTTAAATAAACACTGCAGCGTTGGGCCTAGTGCACTGGTACTTAGATTCTTCTATATATTGAATTACCCACAAGCTTCCTTAAGAGTCACAAAGCCTGGAAAATTTTCTAGCAGTATTGCTATAAATATCAAGAACATCTGTAACCTAAAATATTAGAAATTTGGGTTTTAGCATTTGCCTGTTTGGGGGTGAGTTTCACAAACATAACAATATAATATTTATTTCTTTATTTACTGGATTTATATCCCGTTCTCTCCCCCCAGAGCAGCTAACAACAATACATATAAAATACTAAAAGCAATTCAGCTATAAAATAGATCAACCATATAATACCCCATACCATCCTCCCTAACCCACACCCCCACACATCCCCCCCCACCCTACCCTTCTCCCTTGCCAAATGCCTGACGGAAGAGCCAGGTTTTGCAGTTCTTACGGAAGGCAGGGTGGTCCAGGGCCAGATGTGCCCCCACTGGGAGGGAATTCCAGAGGCGTGGCGCATTCACCGCGAATGCCCTAGTCTATCCCTGAGGCTATTTCATCACATTTAATGCATCTGCAGTCCTGATTATCTGGTGGCATAAATCTAGTTACAAGATTAGGGCCGGAATGAACAACTTTTGGAACAAAACTGATTTTAGAAAGGAATAGATAGTTTTAAAAGAGCTAATCTGTTCTCAAGAGCCTCTGTAATGCTATTAACCATTTGAATAATGCTGCTGTTAGGTCGTAAACCGGAAGAAGAAGGTGTCGAAGACAATGAGTTGGAGGAAAACTCAAGAGATGGGCAGGTATGAGAAACCACAATAGGATTTATTTATTTTTCTTTCTAAAAAGTGCTGCATTCAATCATGGTGATACTAAATGTGCTCCCTTTCTTACAGGAGGATATTGACGCAAGTTTGGATAACTTGCAGGATATTGACATGATGGATGGTGTTTTAGATGAAGCTGAAATAGATAATGGCAGTGCTGTTGATTGCCGAGACGATTACAGCGCTGATAATATTCTTGACTCGTTTTCTGACAGTAAAGACAATATTCATGCAGAAATGAAAGAACTCCCAGACCAGATTACAGAAAATGAGGTCGGTAACTGGAGACACCTCTGTAACTTTCATTCATTGCATATTACTTGACTGAACATTTGGACTTACTTTGTCTATGGAAATATTGTCCTGGTTAAAAATATTAGACTTTAATATTTATTTATTTATTTAATATATTTATACCCCGCCCCTCCTGCGAACAGCTCGGGGCGGCTAACAATCCAGTATAAAACATTTAAAATATTTAAAACATCATAAAAACAACAATCAAAACGGGGGTAGACAAAAATTATACTAAAAAATAAAGAAGGGTAGAGGGAGAAAAAAACCCACTAACCCACCTTTCTACCTGGGAGATTGAATATAAACTGGGAGATTGAACTTTGCTTTCTGAATGCTTTGCAGTTCTTATTTAGCTTTTCCCTCACAAACAGCCCTGCAAGGTAGATTGTTGCATTCCCATTTTACAGATGGGGAACTGAGGCTGTGAGAGAATGACTTGCCCCAGGCCACCCAGCTCATTCATGGCCAAGACAGACTTTGGTCTCCCAGATTCAAGTCCAACACCTTATCCACAAGGTTACACTCTTATTTTGCTCTCATTTTACATTCATAATATATTGGCTTCTGACTCCTTGCCTTTTGAAGTCAACGTGCGAGAGTCACGTTGTATGCGCACTATGTGGGGCTGCCTTTGATGACTGTTCGGAAGCTGCAGCTGGTGCAGAATGCGGCAGCTCAGTTCCTTTTAGCGGTGGGTTGCCGTGAGCACATTACACCTGTGCTTTATAGTCTGCACTGGCTTCTACAGCTTTCCAGGCACAATTCAAGGTACTGGATTTGACCTTTAAAGCCCTAAACATCTTGGGCCCCACCTATCTGAAAGGCCACCCTTCCTTCCGTGCTCCACTGTCACCCCTGCGGTTGGCGGGGAGCGCTCTCTTGCGCTAACGCCAGCCAATTTTGTCCACACAACAAGGACCCGCAGGTTCTTAGTTGCCACCCCAGTATTACGGAACTCCCTTCCCCCAGAAGTCCGTCCGAGCCTAAGCGTATTCCAGAGGCAATGTCAGACCTTCCTCTTTGGCAAAGCATTTGGCAGGCAAAGATAGGGGTTGGGGTGGGTGGGTTTCTGGGGTGAGGGATGGGGTTTTACTGTGTGTTTATTGTTTGTCTTGTATTTTTATTACTGTAAGTCGCCCTGAGCCTTTGTGGAAGGGTGGGGTATGCATTTTGAATAAATAATTAATAAAAATAAATAAAATGGTATATTGGTACTGGGCTTGCAGGAGATGATACGTTGCTCTTTATACAGTTAACTTGCCTGATTATACAAAAGCACCAGTAATCCAGGCTGCTGTTCCCTGTCTCGTTACCTCAGCCAGCAGCAGCAGGGGCAGTTTTCTTAAAGTAGTTGGAGCTCAATCAGTGGTGCAAGCTGGCTCTCTCCTGGGCTGGAGAGCCAGCACTGGATGTTGAACTGTTTTGTTTTCTATAGGGCTTCTGTTGCTGCCTTGTATTTTTTTTTTAGCACAGTCGTCTTGCCCTTAACCCAGACACATGATCTGTTATTGCAGCAGTATCAGGGTCTAGTCTAAGCATGTCCCCTTTAAGACATGCTTGGTCTCCAGAAACTTGGAGCTAACTACTTAAAACCATTTTTGTTTCTCTTTAGAAACAGAAGCAACCAGATAGCTGAAGAAACAACAATAATGTTCAGTCAGTTAGCCAACTTCATGCTCAAACCAGAGAATGTTTAGGCTGGCAAGACAGATCTGAAATAACAATCTAAGTTTATTGGAAACTCTTGTTCTCCCTAGACATCGCTTCAAGACTCTGGGTAGTTCCCCTGAATCGCCCAGAGCTTTGAAGTGATGTCCAGTGGAGCTAGCAGAAAGAAAATTCCCAGGTAAGGACCCAATTTTCCTTTTTGTTGCTAATGAGTAATCTCAATGAATTGAACACTTTTTAAAGTTAAAAAGAAAATTCAGACGTAAGTACTAGCTGTCTGGAGAAATCCGATCAGTAATATGATCATCTGTCTTTAGTCTGGTTTCCCATGGGGGGGCGGGAATTGTGTGTACTTTCTCTCCTACCTCTCCCCCTTTATTTTTAATCCTACAAGCCAATTTTAGCCA
The DNA here is from genome assembly GCA_003113815.1 of Sphenodon punctatus. Lineage (NCBI taxonomy): Eukaryota > Metazoa > Chordata > Lepidosauria > Sphenodontia > Sphenodontidae > Sphenodon > Sphenodon punctatus. The sequence goes on along the minus strand of QEPC01008752.1, from coordinate 2,311,938 downwards.
AATTTGATAGAAGGGATGAAGACCCAAATAGGGAACCAAAAGTTCACAGCAATCAGTGCACCTGGAGGGGGAGAGATGACACTCTTGTGGCCAGTCCCCCTGCCCTCAAAAACAACCCATTGATTTGCTACCAGCACCACCCCCCGCTTATGAAACTAGACTTTGATTGGTTTGAGTGCATAGAACGACTTGTTTCTCCCAGTCACAATAATATTAAGTTACTCTAAATTTAAAGCGTGAAATACTTTTCTCTTCAACCTTTCAGGAGGACATTGAAGAAACCGGAAACAAGTTAGATGCTGCTTCACAAGACCTGACTCTACCAAAGGTCAACTTACAGTTCACTGATGTTTGTTTTCAATAATTACAACCGCTTCTGAAGCTAGCCAGCAGCCCTGAGATCACTTATTCCTGAGTACTCCCATTGACTTTAGCAGAAGTACTTACTCCAGCATAGCCCTGCTGAAGCCCATGGGGCTACTCAACAGTCAGTAGTTTGTGGATCATGGTCATAGTCTCTAAAAATAGACCTTGATTTAATTTGTTTATACTCTGCCGAATTAGTATTCAGTTAGATTTTTATAATTCCATTATCTCATCCCCTTCTTTGTCCATCCTAGATTGTAAGCCTCTTAGGACAAGGACCTGACTCTAATCACATCTGTGCAGCACCAGGCACATTGCTGGCCCTATGGAAATAGCAATATTATTTAGTATTTATATAATATATTCAGTGTTGGGAGTTTTTTACAATTCTTATCTAGTCCACTCACACAGCACCTCTGGGAAGTACGGCTATTTTTATTCCCATTTTATAGATGGGGAAATGAGGCTGAAAGACAGTGACTTACCATGGCCACCTAGTGAATTTATTATTATTATTAGCAAGCATTTATATAGTGCTTTACAAAGTAATGGAATAGACACGGTACCTGCCCTAGGGCTTACAATCTGAGAGACGGGGGGAAGGAAAGGGAACAGAGGGAGAAACAAGGAGTGTAACATTCACAAAGATGCGAGGTCCCAGATGCACGTGCTTGGCTTGGTTACATTGAGAATGATGGCTGACTGGTCCATGTGGTGAGGATATGAGTACGCAGACCTCAGGTAAGAGATTGTACTGGATGGAGGGCATCAGCAGGAGTTAGGTGAGGGGAGCGGGGAAGGCAGAGCAGAAGAGGTGGGTCTTGAGGGATTTGAAGGTACGAAGGGAGGGGACGAGGCGGATGTGAGCAGGGAGTGAGTTCCAGGCGTGGGGGGCAGCTAGGGAGAAAGGCGGTTAGGGAAGCATGGGAGGACAAGAGAGGACATAGGAGGAGCGGAGTTCACCGAATTCGCATGTAAGACAGGATTTGAGCCCTAGTCTTCCAACACTTTTTGTCCACTAGGCTATTCTGGGGCACTCCTAATAGTTTAGGATATCTTGTAGAAATATTTAATGATTGGTGCCTACTCTTTAGGAGTCCAAATACAGTTTTTACGCACACCAGTATTGTAAAATAACTCTTGAGCATAACTGCAGTTTTGTATTTCTTATTTATTTGTTTATATTTCTTAGCTGCCCCCTCATGCCCATGGCATCTCAGGGGACGTACAACATAAAGAACGAAAACAGTGAGCAATAAAGTACAGCAAGTAAAAACATTTAAAAACCCATCTAACAAAACAGCTACCCCGCCCCACACATTTTATTAACCCACCCCACCCTCCCCTCCTCCAAAGGCCTGGGAGAACAGTCAAGTCTTGCAAGCCCGGCGGAAGGCCAACAAACTTGGGGCCAGATGGGTTTCCTCCGGGAAGGAGTTCCACAATCGCGGCACAGCCACAGAGAACACCCTCTTCATTGTGGCCCCCCGCTTTACACGGGGGACCTCTAAGAAGGACGTGGAGGGTGAGGTGGTCCCTGACGTATGAAAGGCCAAGACCGTGTAGGGCCTTATAGGCCAAAGCCAACACCTTTAATCTGGCTGCCTATAGCACCTTGAACGTGCTATAGGCAGCCAGTGCAGCGCGCGGAGCACGGGGGTGATGTGCTCCTGCCAGCTTGTCCCCATAAGGAGACGAGCCGCCGCGTTCTGCACTAGCTGCAGCCTCCGAACCAGCGTGCAGGGAAGCCCCACATAGAGTGCGTTGCAGTAGTCCAGCCTCGAGGTGATGAAGGCATGGACGATGGTGGCCAGGTTGGGTCTGGAGACATATGGACACAGCCTCCGCACCAGACACAACTGGTGGAAGGCAGCTTTAGCCACTGCCTCCACCTGCCGATCCAGGCGGAGGTCTGTGTCCAACAATGCCCCCAGACTCCGAACCTGCTGGGCTACAGGAGGGCAGACCCCCTTCTACGAGGGGAGCTGACACCTCCCTCGCCCTACCCACCACCATCACCTCCGTTTTATCAGGATTGAGCTTCAGTCTGCTCTGCCGTAACCAATCCACCAGGGCCTCCAAACATTGAAACAGTACTGAGACAGCAGGACCTGGGTCAGTTGAAAAATAGAGGTAAACCTGGGTGTTATCAGCATATTGGTGGCAACGCACACCCAACCCTCTCACATTCTCCCCCAAGGGCTGCATATACACATTAAACAATAGTGGAGAAAGAATAGAACCTTGTGGAATGCCACATTCCAGGGCCCGGGGGCTAGATGATTCAGCCCCCAGGACAACCCGCTGGCTTCTCCCCAAGAGGAATGAGGGGAACCATTCAAAGACAGTCCCATCCAGGCCCCCCAGGACTCGCAGTCGTCTCAACAGCAGCCCATGGTCTACTATATCAAAAGCGGCCGAGAGATCTAGCAGAACCAGAAGTGTTGAACGTCCTGCGTCCATCTCCTGGCGGAGATCATCCACCAAGGCCACCAGCGCCGTCTCTGTACCATAGCTGGGGCGGAACCCAGATTGAAATGGGTCAAGGAAACCGATGCTGTCAAGATGCACCTGGAGCTGCTGTGCCACCGCCCGTTCAATAACCTTCCCTAAAAAGGGAAGATTAGAGACAGGTCGGTAACAGGTGAGTACGTCCACATCCAAAGATGGCTTCTTCAGCAGGCGACGCACCACGGCCCCTTTGAGACCGGGGGGCAGTCTCCCCTGCCGAAGGGACGCGTTGATTACCCTCGCCAGCACCATCCCCTACGTCTCCCTGGAGGCCTTCACCAACCAGGACAGGCATGGGTCTAATTCACAACTGGTGGCTCTAACAGACCCCAGAACACCCACAGCATCGGCTGGCATCACTTTCTGAAACTCATCCCAAGAAGCTGGACCAGACGGGGCCTCCATAGCCTCATGTTCCACCTCTACTGCCCCTAATCCAGTGTCGAAGTTGCTCTGGATCCAAGCGATCTTGTCTGCAAAGTAGGTGGCAGACTCCTCACAGTGGGCCTGAGACAAGTCCCTGTCCAGGTGGAGGGAGGCCGGACTGACCAGCCCCCGCACCACCCAGAACAGCTCCGCTGGATGCGACTGCAGACGCTCTAAGGGCGGCAAAGAACTCTTTCTTTGCCGTCCTCACAGCCTCAACATAGGAGGGCCCTATAGAGAAGTCGGTTGGATTCAACGCGACTGACGCCAGTATCACTCTAGTCGCCTACCTGCCTGCTTCATACACTACAGCCCCTCAGTGAACTAAGGGGCCCTGCGGTGACGAGACAGTGGTAGGAGACGTCTCGGAGCCACCCTGTCAGTGGCCTCCCCAAGCAAGATGTTCCAAGCTTGAACGAGTTCCTCAGCAGAGTGACCGTCAAGGTCGAAGGTTAGGCTCCCCCAGAGCCTCTTGGAACCATTGAGGTTCCATCATTCTCCAGGGGCAGACCAACCTAACTGGTCATTCCCCCTCTGGAGGTGGTGCACTGAGAGACTGGCCTGTAGGAGGTAATGATCCGTTCATGACAAGGGCGTGACCCTCACATCCCCCACTACCGGATCACCCGCCTCAAGGCCAGAACAGAATATCAGGTCGAGGGTATGCCCCCACCCCCCACATGGGTCGGGCAGTTAACAACTTGGGACCCCCCTCTCACCGGGACTCCCTCTCACCAGGAGTCCCCTGCCCCTATTATTCAGGCAGTGCCCCCCATCCGCCCTCCCCAAGGGCCACCTCCTCTCACCAAGGGGGTTGGCCCACATGGGTCGGGCAGTTAACAACTTGGGACCCCCCTCTCACCGGGACTCCCTCTCTCACCAGGAGTCCCCTGCCCCTATTATTCAGGCAGTGCCCCCCATCCGCCCTCCCCAAGGGCCACCTCCTCTCACCAAGGGGGTTGGCCCTATCCTCCCTAACTCACTCCCCATACCCCCCACCCTCATACAACACCCGCCTCATTCCCCCCCCCAAAAAAAAANGCCAACTACTTTTGGCTACGCCGGGCCCAAAAGTCCCAGCCATGCACCCTGACCCCACCACCCTCCTCCAAATGGGGATGGGGGGAAGTTGATACCTTTGGGGGGCCAGGCAGCAGAGCTCCACATGGTAGCAGCAGCGGGCAACAAGTCCGGCAGCGGATCCGGCAGCAGGAGTGATGTTGGGGTGGCGGTGGCAGCAGCAGAGAAGATCCATGGCATGGTCATATTTTATAGCTGATTTTTTTCCAGTGTAACACCATAATAGTTATAATGGCCAGTGTATAGTTGTAATGGCCTGTGTGGCGTAGAGGATAAGATGCTGGACTTAGACCTGGGGAGCCAGGGTTCAAATCCTGCTGTGGCCCTTGTGCAAGTCTCAGCCTCAGTTCCTCATCTGTAAAATGGGAATATGTGCGTCTGTTTTTCCCTGTCTTCCCCTCACCCGTGTCTTGTAAGCCCATTGGCTTACCTGTCTCTGAAAATCTCTGTGTACACCTAAGTAGTAGTGCTGGCTTTTGTCTGATCACGAGTACGTGTTAGCCCACAAGTGGGTCAAGAGGTTAGATCATGATCACAAGCTCGTCTCCAGTAGATCAAGTGTAGGGATGGGGACTGGTCCTTCAGAGATCACTATTGCCAGCTTGTAGGGGGGAAGAAAAAATATCACACCAGAAGTAAATTACAGTGGTTGATGTAGATGTGCGGTGCTGGGAGTTGTTTGTTTTTTCCTTTGGTGCAGGTGTTAATGTTTGATGCAGCAGATTTAAATGCACCATTTGTAAATGCCAGCAGTTCAATGAATTAGTAACTTGCATAACAAATGTGCTAAAATTTAGGGTTTTTTTAAATTTTATTTTAAAAGAGGAAGAAACACTGCTGGGAAGCATTCATTTCAATACATTATTGTATTACATTATTGTAATACATGAATATATTAATACATGTTTAATACATGCATTTAACATTTCCATGTTAAATACAATATCTGAATTAGTTTAAATTAATGGTGTAAACATTTTTGTGTGTTTGTTTTTAAACAAAACTCTCTTTTTACTAGGCTTTACTGCACTGTTGTAAACACATGGTTTGCAGCATCTTAATCTTCCTCTTTTCTTACAGGAGACTGAAGAATCACATTTGGAGCCAGGTACTGTTCAATAATCCCCCCTTTTCAACTAATCCTTCCCAAATCACTGTTCTTTAAAACAAAAATCCAAATCATGAATTAATATAGTGTGCATTATTCTAATGGTGGACAATCCAGATCATTCAAAGATCATAGAGATTGGAAACACAGTTGTATCCCCAGTTCTGTGAAGTAATGTCTGTCGTATAGCAATGCGTTCAAACTGGTCTGAAATACTTGTTTAAAACTACATAAGTGGCTCTAGGAAAGTTAATCTCAGTTTAATAGGAATAGTTCCTACACAAAAAAATGAGACTTAGTGATGTCGCAAAGTACCTTAATCCTGTAACTGAGTAGAGCAGTGAAGGGAATAAAAAGCTATTCTAGGGAAACTAAAATTTTAAGTTACTGGATGCAGAAGAAAGAAGACAGAATTTCTTCATGAAAATTCCATTCAGATACTGTTCTCTTTCTGGACTGCAAACCTATTTAGTCACCATCAGAAGATGTTCCAGTATTCATGTTGGACTGTTCTACCTAAAAATATTTTTTAAAAAGAAAGAATTTCGCAAGAATTTGAAAATTGGACTTCCCATTCATTGATACATTCTGTTAAGCATCTTGGACTTTGGAAGCTAAGTTTGGAAGAACTAGAACCAAATAACTTCATGAAGACAATCAAGAATCTGCCAGAAGGTTTTGTGTAAAGGTTATTGGGCGTTTTTCTTCCGTGTATCTTACAGGCATTAATACAATAGCTTGTTAGACGTGCAGCTAGCTTAGGATTTGACTATTGTGTACGGTAGGGATTTCCAATCTCTGTGTAGTTCTCTTAGACGTTCTCTTGGTGTTAGTGTGGCAGCCATGCCAGTTCCACATTTGTGATTGCTGTATTTCCCTGGTGATTAAATCTTGTGCCATTCTATTCCTGTTAAATCCGTAGAAAATGAGAAAATTCTCGGCATTTTGGGGGAAACTTGTAACTCTGAGCCACTTAAAGAAGACACTTCCGAAGCGGAGCAGCCATGTGCACAGGAAGCAAGTAGCGCGGGGCCAGGCAGAAAGCTAGCCGAGGAAGAGGACACTCTTGCCGCTCAGTCGGAGGAAGACGCTTTAGATGCGGAGAGCAAATCGACCCAAGCTCTTTCAAAGAAGGAAGCAAAGCATTTAGTGGTAGCAAAAGGGGAGAGAAGTGAACAGACACTAGAGGAAGAGAAACTGGACTCTGAATCTTTAAGCGTAGAAAACATGAGTGATCAGAGTAGCAAAGCCTCCCAAGGCGTGGAAGCCAGTAGTGGGGAAACAGCGGATACAGACACAGGTGCTGAAAGCAAAGCTAGTCAAGAAGATGGCAAGAAAAGTGAAGAGAAAGCTAATTCTGAAGACTCCCCTGCCACTAAAGAGTCCTCTACCAATGAGGGCGGTGATCAGAAAAAGAGGTTTGTTGTTTCTCAGTTTTAGACAAGATGCTATCTTTTTTTCATTGGTCATTAAGAGATGCGCCAAAAAAAGCTGTTTCCTTCAATTGGCCACCGAGTCTGATGAAATTGTAGCTTATTCTTAAAGAGTCTGTTTTATTTCTCCTTGTGCATTTTTTATCAGATGGTTTGATTTCTTTCCTTCTCTCAACCTACAAAGGTTGTTTTCTTAAATTGTTCTTAACTTGTATCGTCTGCCAGACATGATTTCTTTTAAGTCTTTTTAAGACTGACTTCCATATTTCTTGTCAGATGTCTTGCAAAGGTGTTTTTCTTTTTTGTTTTACAACTTATTCTCTGGTAGGTATTCAGTTTTAGCCTCTATCTTAACATTCAGAGTTAATTTCCCTTTTGTCTTTCCTGATTGAGTAACTTCGGTGTTTGTCTCTAGTTCTGTTGAGGGGGACAAAGATACAAAGGTGGTCTCAAAAGAGGAGAAAGGTAAGCAGTATTTTAAAAAAAAATTATAATAATCTTATGACCAACTTCAGAAGCCTTGTGTAACTTATGTATGTGGGATCACTGAATCCAATGAAATATCTCCCAACAGTCCCTATTCAGGACTCTTGATCCCTCCTGGATGTTGAATTGCAGTCCGTCTTTGGGTGCTGCATCCCACTGTCCCTCCTCCGGGGTTCAAAGTCCTTTCAGAAGAGAGAGACAAAAAGATGTGTTCAAGCCTCCGGTTCCTCCTGGCCGTTGGCCTTGAGAGGGCAATGAGGAGATGATGGAATGACAAACCAAGGGGTGTTAACAAACAAAACACCCCTCATTTGTCCCCGTTAGCCTCGGATTCACTTTTTGGTCTATCCTGTGGCTGCCAGATGTTCACGCCAGGGCCACTTCACACAGTGTCTCCCCCGGAAATGTGAAGCTCACCATGCAGGCAAATTTGGGCAAAACTAGGATGCCTGACTGTTGGGCGTGCGAGCGGGTTCCACACTAGACGCGCGTGTGCAGCCTATTGTCTTTCACCCTTGGAGACTCAAAACCATTTTAAAAACAAGTATTCCGTATATTCAGTATACTTTTTCAGTATATTCAAAAGCTTTTCAAGATCTTCCCTCTCAGACATTCCCCTCTTAATGTTCAATCTGTTGGTTTTGTCCTCTGTTTTTATTGGGTGGCAGCTGAAGGGAAGAATGGGGCTGGGGTAGGTGTGACAGGGCAGTCTACCAGAACCCCTGGGGCGTGCTGGCCAGCCTAGGGGGTTGGACCCCATGCACACTCCCAGTGCCCCAGTGGCTAACCAAAGTATAGTCCCGATCCTGGGATAAATAATTTTCTCCCTCAGCTCCCTGCTTGGCACTAATCAGAGTGGGTGTGTCCTGCTTCAGGTACTTGGAAGGCAGACCGCCAGCCAGGCCTACACCACAAGTAGTGCAAAGTCCAGATCTAGTTGTGGGTGTAAATCCCCATTCAAGTCCTAAGGCCCTTGGGAAAGCCCACAGTCTCTGTAGCAAGAGCAGGACAGGTCCCACCTGAAAGTAATTACTTGCAGGTCTGCTGGTCGCCTCCGTAGTTCTGCTACTGTCCTGGGAAGAGCTCTCCAAGGAAAACCTTCTCTATGGCCAAACCAAGCCAACTGAGCCTGCAGGCTTATATAAGCCTTGCATATGCTCAGTGATGCCCAGGTGCACTGAGCATGTCCGTGGACTTAGCCTCAGAATTGCCACCTGTAGCCTTAATGAACATGCTCAGTGTCTTTGTTACTGAAGCTCGCTCACGTTTCCAGGGAGCATGCTCACAGAGTTAGCTTCCAGCCACGCCACTTCCCCTTGTACTCTGCCACAGTGGGAAAGGGGGTATGGGCATGGGGCGGGGAGGAAAGGCTGGATTGAGGTGGAGGTGGCTCTCTTGGGCTTGAAGCGAAGGAATCAAGAGTGGGTGGGATGTGGGGATGCTCATTCATGTGAAAAATGTGGCAGGGGGAAGGGGTTTGGGTGGTGGGATGTGTTCAAGTTTTTATCCTGCCCTTCCCTTAAGGCTTACGGTTACAGGACACTTAAAAGACATTCAAAAATACAACCAAATAAAGTAGAAACCCTTAACCCACAACTCCCCAAACGCTATCCCAGCCTGCCAGAGAGAAAGGTTGAGTTGCCTCCAGAGGATGAGCAGACTCGGGTTTAGGCTAATCTCTAAGGAAAGGGAGTTCTTGATTGTGGGGAAGCCACTGAGAACACCTCTGTGTGCCCTTGTTGTGTGAACTTGGAGGGCAGATGATACGTGCAAGAGGGCGCTCACAGCTGACCTCCCGAGGCAGCGGCAGGACCTGAGGGAAGAGGCGATCTTTCAGAGACCTGCGGCCTTGATAGGTCAAACTGTTACATTTGAATTAGTAAGTTTTTATCTGAGCTTTGGGGGGAAGGGTGGGATATAAATCTAAGATACAAATAACGAAATAACTGAAGGTCTAAATCTGTCGTAAGAACTTAAGCAGTGCCATACAGAGTCAGACCAATGGTCCGTCGAGCCCAGCATCCTGTCCTCGGACAGTGGCCAATCTCGATCGCATGGGAGAAGAATGGGCAACCCATTCCCCGTTGTTCACTCCCAATGTCCCTCTTTTCAACGTGTGTGTGCTTACTGACTATCCTCTGCAAAGCAAGAAAATCTTTCACAGTCCTAATCCACCTGATTAATAATCTTCTGCACAAAATAATCTCTTGCTGCCTTGCTTATCCAGTGACCTGGATTCTAGTAATCTTATCCAGACTGTGTACTTCTGTGGTGATCTTCAAAGCAGGTGGATCCTTTAATCAGAGAATCTGTAGATGTGACTAAGAACATAATGTTAATAATAATATATTTGTATAGCGCCCCGCTGCCTACATGGCACTCAAGGTGCTTCATGTTTTATATAAAAGTAAACACAATGTAGACACTTTAAGACAAGTAATTTAAAAGTATATTTTAAAAAAATTAAATGGGGGAAGGAAAAAGGGAGGACAGTGCACATTAAGGGAACCGGCAACGGATCCTAAAAGCACCTAGACAATAAATGTTTTCAGGTGCTTTTTTAAAGGTATGGAGGGAGCAACAGAGACGGACATCCAGGGGGAGCGAGTTCCACACCAAGGGGCCCGCCCCAGCAAAAGCCTGATGGCCCGCCAACTTAAGACTCGATGGCGGAGCCCCCAAACAGCGGGTGCTTCCTGAGCGCAGTTACCCATCAGCGAGAGGCTCCGGAAGATGGTCTTGAGTATAGCCAGGGCCTAAACCGTTCAGGACCCTGAAAAGCAAGAGCACGATCTTAAACTCACTCCGTCATTCTACAGGCAGCCAGTGCAGAGAAATGCTTCTATAACGGCTCCTCTCGAAAGCTCCCATGGTTGAAATAATGAGTTTTGTTTTTCCATTAGGTCACCCTAGTAGCAGTTCTGGTAGAAACTTTTGGGTGAGTGGTCTTTCCTCCACCACCAGAGCTACAGACCTGAAGAATCTCTTCAGCAAATATGGAAAAGTAAGTGCTGTTAGTCCGTTTTGCCCCATATTAACCAGACTTCTGATCTCCTTATCGCAGTTTAATAATTCAGTCGACTAGCAACACCCACAGCTGAAGTCTAAAAGCAAGTGGAAGGACAAATTATCAAAAATGTACTCTGAGAAATAAGATTCATTGTCCTGCAGCCGATGACTATTCTAACTTCTGTGAATTATCCTCTTAAAAAAAAAAAATTTAAATCCTTTTCCTAATCTCTGGTTTGAATTGTGATCCATTCATTTTTTTGCCTAGGACGTTTACTACATCTCCTGTATTATAGAATCATACCATGGTAACACGTCTAGAGACATGTCAGAATTGAAGTAATATAGATTTTAGCCTTTTGGTGAAGTATGCCAGAGTTATCTACAAATGTCATGAGTCCAACATTTAATTTTTATCTCAAGTAGACGACAGCTTCACAAATGTTACTACCTTTACTACATTTTTCCATGCAGTTGATCGTTATAAATGCTTTAATGATCATTTCTCTCTATTTGAGATCTGAGAGGAAAGCTGAAAGGATTTTGTAATTTTGAGATAAAAGGACAGCTTAGCTATGGATTTAGGTTTGAATCTTGTTAAGTTAAAAAAAAAAAAAAAGGGGTGGTGTATTTGCTAAATTCATAATTACAAATTTTTCATCCGACACATCAAAAATGTAAACTTAGAAGCCAGGTGACTATGGTGTCTGTTTCTGATTGTATAATCTGTTAGTACCTGCCGTAAGCCAAGCAAAAGTCAGCCAGCGTATCTAGATCAGGTGTGGGGAACCAGTGGCCAAATCCGGCCCACAGCAAGTTTTTATGTGCCCCCCCTTTCCACTTCCTGGATCTGGCCCTTGGATCAAGTTCTTACTTCCAGTCGCTGAAAACCTGAGCTCCAGGGAAGGGAGCAGAGATGAGGGCATGCAAACAAGGAGAGGGGACGGTTCCATGGCGCAGATCCATGATTTGGGCCCTCCTTTCCTTGAGTGCAGCCCTCGGAGCTTGTGCAAGCTTTAAAGTGGCCCCCGAAGGGGAAAGGTTCCCCACCCCTGGTGTAGATGAATGTGCAAATGGCAAAAATAAAGCTGCAACAAATGACAGCACATTAGTTAATTGGTTTGCTGAGTTGTCCTGAAAGGCCCACCTGTGCTCTGCAAATACTCCCCCCTCTCATCTAGAATGGGAAACCTGCGGGAATTTCTCATTTAGTTTCTCCCCCACCCCCAATTAAAAAAACAGGCTGCAGAATATCTCTTTGTTCGGCGCAGAACTGGGGACAAGAGCGGTCGGGCTTGGTTTGCAACTAGGCCGATTTTGACTGAATATTGGGAAAGAATTTCCAACTGTAAGAGCAGCTGGGCAATGGAATTGATTGTCTACGGAGGGCATGGGGGCATTTCCTTTCTCGCTTGTCTGGCCAGTTCTAAAGAACAACGATCTGTCTGGGATGTTGTCAGCACAAGTCACCCCCTTGGAGCGGGGGGGGTTGGACTAGATGATTCCTAAGTTTTCTTCCAGTTGTGTGATCCTATAGGTGCTGTTTAATGCTTTTAATTCCATGTTTAATGTATGTGAAAATGGTCTGAAAGGGGTTTTTTTAAAGCATTTTTGAGCTTTTTCTTGCCAAACCAAATTATATTTGAACAGTCAGAATAACTGTGGCCGCAGTCCACAAACCACTCACTTCGGAATCATCCCATCGAAGCCCCCTGACCCTAATTGCGGCCACTGACTTGGCTTCTCATTCCCTCTCCCTTCCCCATTTCCTTCCCTGCTTTCCCCCCTCCTATCTCGCTTCTATTCTCTTTTCTAGCTTCCTTTGATGAGGTCACCTCCCTTCACTCTTCCTCCAGCCCCTCTACCTACTTCCTTGGCCCCAATCATCTCTCGTCTCCTAACAGCGATTGTCCCCACTGCTGCCCCCACTCAGCTGCACATCATCCGTCTCTCTGTGTGCTTGGTCCTTTCCATTGGCCTTCAAATACACCTCTGTCTTCCCTATCTTTAAGAAGGCAACTCTTGACCCTCTCCAGCTATCGTCCCACCAAGCTCCTGGAGCAAGTTGTCTGCACATACTCCCTGTCTTGATTTCCTCACTTCCAATTCCTCCCTTGACCCCACCCTCTCCACTCGACTGAGACTGCCCTTGCTAAAATCACCAATGACCTTCTCTTAGCCAAGTCTTAGGGCCTCTATTCCAATTCTTGTCCTGCTCAATCTCTCTGCCGCCTTTGACACTGTTGACCCTGGCCGCCTCCTGAATTCGCTACGCTCCCTTGGTTTCTGGGACTTGGTTCTTGACTGGTTCTCTTCATATCTCTCAAACTGCTTCAATGTCTCTCTTGCTGGTTCCTCCCTCGTTGCTCCCCCTCTGTGTGGAAGTTCCCCAGCGCTCTGTCCAGGCCCTCTTATCCCTTTATGCTCTTCCTCTGGGCAAACTCACTGAATCTCATGGCTTCCAGTTTCTCTCTCCCCACACACTCCCCTTGTAGACTGTCTCCTCGGACATCCATGCTTGGATGTCTCACCGCCAACTCAAGCGTAATATAGCCAAGATTGAACGCCTCATCTTTTCCCCCAAAACATCCCCCCTCCCTGTTCCCTCTCAATTTCCATTGAGGATGTCACCATCCAGCTGGTCCCTCAGGCACGTAGCCTAGGATTCATCTTCGACTCCTCCCTCCCCTTTACACCTCAGATCCAGGCTGTTGCTAAGTCCTGTTGCTTCATTCTGCATAATACTGCAACAATCCAGCCTTGCCTTACTGCTTCCACTGCCAAAACCCTAATCCATGCTCTAGTCATCTCTCGCTTTGACTATAATTTCCCCCTCTCACTTCTTTCAATGCTCTGCTCCCAAGGTCATCCACCTTGCCCGTCGTTTCGACCATGTTCAGCCCTTCCTCTCCGCCCTCCACTGGTTCCCTCTGCCTGAATGTTTTCAGCACAACCTCCTCGTCTTCACCTTCAAGGCTCTTCATGGCTTTACTCCCCCATATCTCCACGTTTGTTTCGTTCCACATACCCGCCCAAGAGCTTCATTCCTCCTCTGCCCCTACTCCAGTTGCCCATCAAGAGATGATGTATCGATGTCCGTGAAGACAGCAGCTGGCTCTGCAGAGTATTTACCATGATCATTTAGAGCACAGTTTAGGAACTGGGTGGCCCCAGGTTCTATGGCGTGTGTTTCTCTGTTAAGGCAAAAGTGTGTGTGTGTGTGTGTGTGTGTGTGTGTATATATATATATATATATGTGTGTATATCTGTGTATATATAATATATATGCATGTGTAATATATAAACTCCTTCTCTCAAGGTGATTGGTGCAAAAGTAGTGACGAATGCTCGCAGCCCCGGCGCTCGCTGTTACGGCTTTGTCACAATGTCCACATCTGAGGAAACAGCCAAATGCATCACTCATTGCCACAAAACCGAGATCCACGGGAAAATAATCTCCGTAGAAAAGGCAAGCAGCAATTTCTCAAAACAAAAACTGCATTAAGAATGCATTCCTGAAATAGTACTTTAAACAGATTTCTTGTGATCAATTTGATTTCAGGCAAAAAATGAACCTTCTGGGAAAAAAGCCTTGGACAAAAAAGAAAACGAAATGAAGAGCGAGCCCTCGGTCGGCGACAGGTAACGTCAGACAAGCGCGGTTTCTGAAAAAACAAGTTTTACGTTTTCTGCTTTGGAGAAAGAAAAGTTATATTTAACATACGGGCAGGATGATCCTCTGACTCCTTGATGCCGACACTAGCCCCATTCACCTTAGTGGGACTTAGGCCAGTGCTAAGCAGTAGCACCGGAGTTGAACTGCCAGAGGATCGTGCCCAACAAAGGCAGGAAACGATTTTTCAAAAATACTTTATCTGAGTGTATTAAAAACAAAGCTACTGTAATTGAGCAAGCCCACTATTATTCCTACCTTGCTTTGATGCACGATTCTGTGCTGAACTAAAAGCTCAATACAATATTTACGGTGGTTTGACTCTAGTACTGGGTGTCGCCAGAAGCCCATAGAAATCTACCTGTTGGTACCTGGCCTGGCTTCATTATTTGAATCCGTTTTAAAAATCGAAATGTTCTGGTAGGTTACAATTGAGAGTTATCAACCACCAAGTAAATAAATGCCAAGTTATTGGATTGGTGTAACATCTGTCTCTTATACACATCTAGATGTGTATAAGAGACAGGTTATGGGGTGTGCTCAGAAAAGAGGGTCCAGATCATGGATCTGTGCCACAGATTAGTCCCCATATCCTTGAGTGCCTGCCCTCATCTCTACTCCCTTTCCCCAGGTTCACTCTTCCAGCATTTGGGGGTAGGAACTGGAGTTAGGGGCCACTTTTTGTCTCTCTGGAGAACATTAATGAGTCAGAATTCAGTTAATTCCTCTGCTTATCAATATTTTCTTGAAGAATAACTCCTCTACCAGGTGTTCCTTGGTGTCTAATTCTCAGCTTTGTTTTCATTTGGAAACTTAAATCTTGAGATGCTTTCCTTTATTATGTCTGTATCGCTCTAACTTTATTTGGGCAGCTGTGCCACCAAAGACTATTGAGCTTGTTCTTTGCGTTGTCATGTTCCCTCTGAAGAATCTTCTCAGGTGCATAAGAGAAAGCATAGTGTTCACTTGCCGTCTATACATAGGCCAATAATTGTGGGTATCTCCTAGATTAATCTCTTCTTTTTTACAGTTGTATGGTATGTTCTGAGCCTCTTTCACTTTTTCTGTCTAGCCACAGGTGAATTGGCATTTTTGGCATCGTTGCCGTTGCACGTAGCTGAGTGCCTCTTTAAGGGAGTCAAACCAGTGCTTTGTTTAAACAGGACGTATAGGTCCTTGTCCACTTTTGGCTCATTTTCTACACATTGATGCCTTGTTTTGGTCAGTGTCTCTGTCTGGCTTTTTTTTAAAAAATAAAAAATTCCACACTCAAGTAGTCATTGATGTGTCTAGGGCTGCCAGCGTTAAAAAGGATGAGGAGACTGATGAAAAAGAGGATGGTAACAAAACAAAAGAGAAGGATGAAAAAGATGAAAAAGGAAAAGATGACTTGAAATCTGCATCATCAGATCAGTCCAAGGCTTCCAAATCAGGTGATTTAGTTGCTGTCTTGTTTATGGAGTAGTCGGGATGGTTGTGTGATACTTTCTCCTTCCTGACCCACCTAATCGAACTGTTGGCAGACGGGAGGCACTATGGAAGTATCATCCTTGTCTTTTTTTAAAAGAAATATACCAGATGGTGTCTGAGCATTAATCTTGAACAAAACTATTGGGCATAATTGTTAGTGATGAAATGCTAAGGAAATCTGCTGATACTAAATTAAAAATCTGGGAGCCTAATTGAAAAACTGCAAGTAGTAGTTGCACTCGTGGGTCCCAGTAACCTAGCTACCTGTGGTGGCCTTGACACTCCTAGCAAGTCCTTTAAAGGGAGGGGGGAAATGTCAAAGCAAACACAAAACCATGCCACAAGTTTATTGGCATCACCATTAAATCTTCTCTAGAATGTCTAATGGCTAGCTCCCATCCTGAACTTTATTTCCCTGAACCACGCTATCGATAGGAGACAGCAGTGTAATACTACTACCGCAAAAATGGCAGGTTCCGTGTTGGGTTGCAGAAGCATCGCGTTCAAGATGCAGGAAGTAATAGCAGCACACTGCTTGTCACAGGGCAGGCCTCCGCTTGAGTGCAGTGTCCAGTTTGGGCACCACATTTTAAGAAAGATGTGGGCCAGTTGTTGAGGATTTGGAGGAGAGCAACAAGGGATAATAAAGGATTTAGAATGCAAATCCTATGAAGAAAAAGTTGAAGGAATAGGATGTCTTTTATCCTAGCGGAAATAAGATGCGAGGAGGATATAAGGATTTTTTCAAGCGTTTATAATAATTATAATGCCCCTAAGTTGCAGGAAGGGAGACTTAGGGTAAACATTAGGAAAGAAGTCGGCAAAGGAACTACTCGCCATGGGAAGCGGTGGAATCTCTTTGACTTTCTGACATTGCCTTAGGTCTCCCAAGTAGGTATCTTTTTGGTAGCACACGTGTGTGTATTTATACAAATACAGCTTAGAAACTTGATCATAACCAGAGTCTGTGGGAACCTGAAGAGAAATTGTCAACAGAAAACAACAAAACTTGGATTATTTATTTTGGCTTATAAATAACCCTACTGATTGTTTCAAGTATTGCTCCTGGTCCAGAAACAAGACTATTTTCACTTTTATTTTATTAGATTTTTATGCCGCCCCCTCTTGCCTTCGCAGCTCAGGGTGGCTTGCAGCATTTTTAAAAAACAACAGCATAAAAACATTTCAAACAACCAATAGTAAAGCTAAAAACAAAAATATACCCACCCTCACCCGTCTCCCTCACCAAAGGTCTGGCAGAACAGCCAGGTCTTACAATATCGTCAGAAAGAGGGGAGGTCCGAGGCCAGGTGGGCCTCTACGCGGAAGGATGCTCTAACAATTGAAGCGTTAAAGGAGTCAGTTATGTAAGGGCATGAAATTTCAGATCAAACTCCGGGAGCCAAAAAAAATAATAATATTCCGTCAACAGACTTTACCCTGATATTAAACTGTTCTTGCCTCACTACACCCCTGAACCCAGTTGCCAGCCTCAATTTCCTTGGTGCCAATGGTTCCCAGGCACCTGCAAACTTCGTGCCCTGAGTTAAGTGACATTTTAATTCCATTTTATGGGTAAAAATGACTCTGAAGCGCCAACGGAGAAGGGCTAACGTTCGGTTCTCCCTGCTCCTCCAATTAAATACCTACTCTTTTTTTCTGGTTTGCGCAGGTAGTAAAGGGACAGAGAGGATCGTGGTCATGGATAAATCCAAAGGAGAACCTGTTATTAGTGTGAAGACTTCAAGTACATCAAAAGACAGAGTAAGTATAATTTCCCTAGACAAGGGACTGTCCATCCTTCTCTCGTGGAAGAATGAAAAGTAACTTACCCTGTTGCCTTGTATGGAATATTTGGCTATTGCAGCATTCATCTTCAAACCACTTAGCCTTTCTTGACAGCTCTTCCGCTTGAGATTCAGATGCTCTGAGGCTTCAGTTCACAAATGGGGGGGGGGGGGTTCCATTGAGTTCTGCTGTTGTCCTCATGTAGTTGCTTAGAGCAGGGGTGGGGAATCATTTTCCCTCCCAGGGGCCACTTTTTGAAAATGAGCACAGGCTCTGAGCGGCTGCGTATTAAGTTTCAGGTAGGGGGGGCTTAAGGGAAGAGAAAGGTAAAGATCTGTCCCCTCTCCTTGTGTGCCTGCTGTCATCTCTTCTCCCTTCCCCGCAGCTCAGCCCTTCAGTGCTTGTGGCTAGGAACCAAATCCAGAGACTGGAAAGGGGCCAAATAAAAATCAGTCCTGGGTCCCTTTCAATCCCCAGGCCCATCCTTGGCTTAGGACATAGTTCTTCAATTGACTGACAAGCCTTGCAAATCTTGGCTGATCACTCCACCTGGGGTGGTGAGTAAGGGGATGAATTTAGCTGCACATTTGATATTTTCACCCAATTGCAACTTTGGCATTTCAGATTTGAATCTTCTCTGCATTATCAAAGGGGATTGGGAGGGAGGGGGTGCAGGGGAAATCTTTTATGGGAATCCTACAAAGATAACAGGCCTCTGATGCAAACGGGGGCGGCTAAAAATATGTTTGGCCAGATATTCTAGAGCACTGTGCAAGAGTGTCTTACCTTCCTCAATCAGAGCATTAAGAGCCAAGACCGCAAATCGGAAAGTCGAGATAGACAGGAAATTGTGCCCTTCGACAAAATCAAGGAGCAGCGGAAGCTGAGAGAAGTGGAACAGCGCCGGTGAGATCATTCTCATATTAGTTGGGGATTGACTTGCTGTTATTATTCTGGTGATTCATATCTTTAATTAGGAAGCAGAGGAGACTCCAAATGGGTATTGGAAGTAGGGTGGTGGTTGTTTTTTCTTTGCTGATAATTGGCTGTGCAAATACCCATCGTTGCAATCTGCGTTGTGAAGCTGTCTCTTCAAAAGACTGCAGCATGCTTCTTGGGGAGGGTCCTTCATGTGCCATTTGGGGCAGGAACGGCACAAGGATTTTTGCTGCCCTACGTGGCCCCAGTAACCCACTTACTGCTTCTCCTGTCCCCGATCCAGTCGCGGGGCTTACCAGAGGCAGCTGTGGTTTTTACACCCCCTTGAACTTGCCACCCTAGGCCGCTGCCTGGGCTGTTTCTGTGTTAGTGCCACCCCTGATCTGAGGGCTTAAAACACTCCTATGTCAGTTTGCAGCTTCATTTCTTTCCCTCAAGCCAAGTTTGTATGACCAAAGCCTGTAGACTCAATGATGGAAACTAGCAAGAGATCATTCTCAGCTGACCGTAAGGATCAAGATTGGATTTGGGGACAGAAAGTAGACTCAGATGTGAAGCACCCAAGCCATTAAGAGCCAATCCCTTTTTCTGCCCACTAGCAGTTGAGTGAATTAACAATGGTGGATTTTAGGACGTTTGGTCCACACCAAACATTGAGATCAGCGAGGCTGTGCGTGCAATTCCAAATATCCCACTTTCAAGGCTGCACATCGATAGAAGCAATATAAATGAACTCCACCTAGAGGTGAACAGCCGACTGGGGTTACAAGCTTCATACACATATATGCCTGATTAGTGGGATCCTTCGCCAGACGTTTAGGATGCAGGCAGTTCTCAGTCTAGCTTAGCAGCTCCGCTTAACCACGGTACGTTGTAACTTTCCATTGTTGTCAGTAGCACCCGTGAGCGCCGGGAGAGACAACAGCGTATGCAGGCCATTTGGGAGCGAGAGGAAAGAGAGAGGCTCGAGAGAGCTCGAGAGAGACTAGAAATCGAAAGGGAGCGTCTCGAGAGAGAGCGAATGGAGCGGGAGAGGCTGGAGAGGGAGCGGATGCACATAGAGCACGAAAGGAGGAGAGAACAGGAACGCATCCAGCGAGAGCGGGAAGAGCTGCGGCGCCAGCACGAACAGCTGCGCTAAGAGCAGGAACGGCGCCCTGCGCTCCGGAGGCCTTACGATGTGGACGGAAGGTAAAATTAGCCAGTCCGCTCAGGGAACGCTTCCGCATTCATTGGGCTTACAGAAGCACTGCAGTGCTTCGCTGAAGGCCCCAAACCCTGAGCTTGCCTTGAAGGGACGTCATTGGCGTCTGTCGATTTCCTTCTCTGCATCCATGTGTCTCTCTGCAGGCAAAGCCGCGCGGGGGGCAGGGCTTTCAGACTGGCCTAATTTTCAAGGTGGCCACTGGAAAAGAGACGGTTCCCCATCCCTGGTATTTGCTCCTCTCCGCAATCCACCTGAAACACAAATGGGAACATCCTTCCACGCCCAAAGACTCAGGGTGGCTAATGTTACCGTACGGATCCTAACCCTGCCTGTGAAACGCCTGGCCAAAGAGAGACGTCTTGCATTGCCTCTGGAATGGCTGGGGCTTGGATGAACCTCCCAATGGGAAGGGGTTCCAGAGCTGTGGAGCAGCCCCAACCCCTCGCTGCGAGCTACAGGCCCTTTTCCACGCGGACACGCTTAACCCTGATAAAATGAATCTTACATTTTATTATACATGTTGCAGGGCACCCATAGAGCACACCTGCAACATGTATAATAAAACTTAACACCCATTTTATCAGGGTTAGAGTTTCTGTGAAAAGGGCCACAGTTCTATGGACCGGATGCAATGATGGTACTTGCAAGGGGGCACTCTTGGTTGAACTTAGGTGCTGTGAAGGGGCATAAGGGAGGAGGTGGTCCTTCAGATATTTATTTCGTTCATTATCCTGCCTTATCCAAGGGCTGAGGGTTGGTAACCATGTACGAAAACTTAATTAAAATAACCTAATTCCAGTCTCTCCAAGCCTTACCTATCCCTGCTTGCCAAATGCCTGGCCAAATAAAAACGTCTTGCATTTCCTCCAGAAGATGAGCCGGCTCCGATGAACCCGTAAAGGCCATGGGCATTTAGAACGCTTTGCTGTCTACTTTTTTACATAAAATTGAACTGAATGGACTGGACTAATTGGAAAATATTTGTATAATTATTTACTGGAACTCGTAACTTAAGACTGCTTCATCTCTTTTGCTGCCCCTTCTTTGTATCCACATGCAGCTGTAGGACAGTTCATGTGTAGTCTTTGGCTGTGCCCCACGCTACCTTAATGCTCCTGTGCCTTGTCATAAGGCGCTTTCCCACGAGGCGATATGCACAGCATTTGCTCTGGGGAAAACTCCGGGAGGCAAATGCTGTGCGGCTTCAAATCTCATGGGAAAGCAAAGCCGTGCAGCTTTGCCTCTGATCATGCGGAGGATGCAGCGCTGGAAAATCGAGCTCTGCATCCTCCACGTGATCGGAGGCAAATCTCCACGGCTTGGCTTTCCCATGAGACTTGAAGCTGCGCAGTATTTGCCTTCCGGAGAGGCAGATACTGCACATACCGCCTCGTGAGAAGACGCCCATACATCGGGGGGGGGGAAATGTGCACCCCTGTGGCTCTCAGCCATAAGATTCTCCTATACGGCTCTTGGGGTTAGAAACTGAAGAACATAAGTGCCATTTACTGGGTCAGGACAATGGTCCATCTAGCCCAGCATCCTGTCTCCGACAGTGGCCAGCCCCAGTTGCCTCAGGGTTGTACACAGCAAGCTACAATGGAGTGATCCGTTTCCTGCCATCCTCCCCCAGCTCTGACCAGCCCAACCAGTAGCCCTTAATGGATCTAGCTTTCAAAAATGCATGAAATCCTCCAGTCCCGTTTTGAAGCCCAGTCCGCTACTGACCTGGACAGCCTCCTCCAGCAGTGAGTTCCACAAGTGTATTGTACGTTGGGTGAAAAGGTGCTTCTTTTGTTTTAAATCTGCTCCGTTTTAGCTTCATGGAGTGACCTTTTTAGAAAGGGTAAAGAGCAGCTCCCTATTTATTTCTTCCACACCTTTCAATATAGGATCATTTCAGTCTACAAAAATAGCCGCTTTTAATATATACACAGTCATCCATTTGATCATGACTAGAACAAGCAGTTGAGACTTGGGACAGAGAGAAGGTTAATGGACGATCAGTCTCTCTTGAATGAATGTAAGTTTATGCTCCCTCCCCTCCAGGCGCGATGACTCCTACTGGCCGGAGGCAAAGCGAATGGCGCTGGATGACCGGCACCGTTCCGATTTCACTCGCCAGGAACGCTTCCATGATTTTGACCACAGGGATCGCAGCCGATACCAAGACCATCCTGTAGAGAGGTGAGCGATTACGTCTCCCTGTGGTCTCGGAAACAAAAGGGCAATGGGATTTGTAGCGTCCTCCGACACCAGGGATTCCTTTCAGCCGGAGACTGACCTGTCGGCGTTCAGAGCGTCTCCGTGCCGCTCAAGCAGCAGTAGCCCAGTCTTTCTGCCACTCAGCCCTCCTGCCAGTCAGGCCCCAGTTCAGAGGAGTCTCGTGCAATGAGAATGGGGGAAGAGATTTGCTATTGTGACATGTTTCGACACACACGGCCTTTTTCACACAGGTGCCTCCCCCCCACGTGGGGGGGGGGCGCCCGTAGGAACTGCACTCCCAGGGGGGATGTGCACGTTTCCGCGCTCCACCCACCTTCACCCCATGCATGGAGCGGTTGCACTGTGGGTGGAGATGGGTGTGCGCCCATGAGAACAAGTGCACACCCACCGCCGGCGCACAGCCACCGTGGCCCGTTTGAAAAGGGCCGTACTTGGGAGCAGAGTCTGTGGTTTGGGGATTTCTTTATTTATTTTTATTTTATTAATCTCCAATCTTATGCATTCCTGCCCCAGAATTTATACCTAGTAAACTGAAACTGAAATGACTCATGAAACCTAACCCAATTAGAGAGAAGAAGAAAAAACCTTGCAAACTATTTAGTTAATACTGGGTTATGGGTTGAAAATGGAGTGTGTAAACATAGACTTCCTGATCCCCCTCCTCAAAATCTTCTTTCTATTGGGCCCCTCACCCCCACAGACTAATCGCTGACACTTCTGCCATCCTGCCCCTCAGAATCCCTCTTCTTACCCTGTATCTAAGCTAAGCGGTGTGCCTAGAACCTCCTCAATGTGTTCCCCCTCTCTCCCCCTAAGTTCCCTTCTCCATCCTAGATTGTAAGACCCTCAGGGCAGGGACCTTTCTCTTAATTCATGACTGTCCAGTCCCATATAAATAATAGTATATGGAATAGAACACTTGTTGCAGTAGGATTCGTTAGGCTGGGGTGTCCAGCTTTATGGTGAATGCGATCCACTTGATCCAGGTGTCAGCTTGAGGTGATCTACCGGGACCCCTCGGAAGGGGGCGCCCTTGGCCGACCTTAGAAGCCATGACAGGACATAGGGGAAGACGTGGTCTTTCAGATACCTGGGGCCCCTGATATCCTACACGCCAGCCAATAAACGGAATACTCCCTTTTAGACACGTCGGCCTCCTTGCCCTGCGACTAACCTGTGCGCTTCATGGGCTTGAGACCCCAGTTTTTCAGAGAGCAGGAGGAGGGCATGGGAGAGGTATGTGCTCAGCAGAGGTCTGACAACCCAGTCCTGACTTCCTCACATAGCTGACTGCAAGTGTCTGACTTGAATTTCTCTGTTTCAGGAGAGAGGGTTCAAGAGCAACGATTGGGGAGAGAGTGGCACAGGTGAGTTGTATTGGATACTGGCTTAATAAAACTGGTAAGGCCTACATTTTCCTAAGCTGGTGTTCCATTGGGAGTGTTAGACGTTAGAGTTGTTAGCAAGGACGTGTTCTACGCTTCCACAGGAGATGGGACAAGAGGCAGTGGGTTCAAATTGCAGCACGATGGCTCTTTGGTTCAATGTTAGGAAAAGCTTCCTAACGGTAGGAACAGCTGGGCAGTGGTCTCAGTCGTCTGAGGGAGTTGGTTGGAATCTCCTTCCTTGGATGCTTTAACCCGGCTCTGGTGTCTTGAAAAAAAACGGACGTTACTTGTGTCTGGGGTGTTTTTTCTACCCCCGTACTCAGCACAGATTTCTGGTGGAATGTGTAAATTAACATTAAATATGATGAGGTTTAAAAACCACCCCAGGTGAAGAAAGCTGCGGTTAAAAATACCGTGGCAAAATGTATTGGGGTAGTTTTTTGCCACAGTTTTTTGGTTGTTTTTTTAAAGGTCAATGATAACCAAATTTCCTTTGAGTATATTGTGTACCTGAGTCCAGGTGACAGTGTCCTAAAAGGGCTACGTTTTGGAGAGCCACTAACTTGCAAGTTTTTGTGAGGTGTATACCCGGGGTAGGAAAACACCCCCTGAAAATGGAGCCGGGTTAAAACACCATTTCAAGTTCTACAGCTTGGCTTGAAATCCATGACAGAAAGGGAAGGGGAAGATTGGGGGGAGGGGGGGTGGCTGACATATGCTGAGGGTAGCAGCCTTGATCCACTTCCCCCACCAATCACAAAACAACTTAATGCATGGTTTTGTGCTTATCTGCTCTGGACCTTTGGGGAGGGGTGACCTATATATAGGAATAAAATCCCCTGCTGTCTATTTTATTGGCTAGCTCTTACCTATCTGAGGGTCGAATGACGCTATTGCTGCATGCCCCCTTCCCCTTTCAGCATTATCCGGACGAGCGCCACGGAGGAGCTGAACGACATTCTCGAGATTCGCGGGACAGCTGGAGTGGCTATGGATCTGAGAGACGAGTGAGCGAGGGGCGAGGGGTCCCCGCCCCGTCACGGTTAGTACATGCGGACGAAAGCAAACTAGGCCACTCGCTTTTAGACGAGCAGCTCGCAGTCGCACGTTGTTTAAAGACCTGACACATGGAGGTACTTCGTTCACGGTCTTTAAACGACTCGCGCGGCCGCCTCGAACACACAACACGTCACGTCTAATCCTGCCTCGCAGGATTTTGAAAAATCACGTGAGCGGGTCCCACGACTGCGACCTGCTCGTTTTAAAAACGACCGAAGACTTTCTCTTTAAGGTTTCAGACAAACTCTTTGGAGGGAAGTGATGAAGGGTGTGTTTTTATTTTTATCCAAAAGAATTTACACTTGGAAGATTGTGCCACGGAATGTAGCTTGTAGCTCCATCTAGATGCCATGGGGCTCTATAATGAGGAAAACACTCTCTCTAGTAGTGTCCCTGCTTGTAATGGTCGCCTCCAGCGATTTAATTCAGTGGTTCATAGAGTAATTTGTGGGGTTTTTTAATTAGACCAATATCTGTTGGTGAGACTATGCACGCTTTTGGGCCCCACGGAGCCCTTCCTCAGGCATCTAACAACTCAGAACAGGCGTGTGTGCGTTTTTATATAGCATGTGTGTCATGAAATGAGCAAATCCTCTGCCTGATTTGAACTAGACTCGGCTTATTTCATTAATTAAGCATAGTTGGCTGATTTCATAACCACTCCTCCCCTGCCCCCCGCTATGTGTGTTTAATTAATGAGTTGATCAGAATGGTAATCCTGGATGACTTCCTAGATTATTGATCCAGTTCTCTCTCTCCCCTCCCCAGAGATGGACGTGACTGGGGAGAACATAGTCGAAAGTTTGAGGGGCATCAAGATCATTCCTGGCAGGGCAACGTGGATGGAGGAATAATAAGCCGGGATCGCGAGAGATGGCAAGGTACGCTGGCTGCTGCTAGAGCCGGAAGAAAAGCATTCTTGCCATCCTAGCCAAACTCTAGACCGCGGGGATGATTTGTGAACTCTCGCTTTCCTTCCAGGCGGCGGTAGAGGGCGACGTGGTCACGTGATGCAGCGGGGAGGGGTGTCAGGGTAAGAAGCTTTGCCAAGGATAATTGGCTTCTTCCTTTTCCTCTAGTTCCATTGTTGTTGTTTAAGCTTGTAACGCGCTTGCTATTTTTAAAGACAATAAAATTGAGAGATTCAGAACGATGCCAAAAAATAATTCTTCCGTTGCCTAAGGTTTTGTGCGCGTGTGTGTGTGTGTGTGGTTTTGTTTTTCTGTTCCATGCAGTAGTAAGCAAGTAATAAAATATCCCTAACGGTTGTTAGCTTGTTCATCTCCGAGCTCAAAGCAGGGCTATTCTGGGGACTGACCAACCTGCCCGGGTTCCCTCCATAGAACGGTCCTGTCCCTTGCCAAGCACCGGGACGTCACAGCAACCCACAAGGAGTGAGCTGATGACATCACTCCTTTTTGTCATAGCCGTGATGTCATGGTGCTCTGCTAGGGGTGGGCATGACCCAACCCAGCTGATCGCCAATCTCATCACACCTGGTCTGCTCCAACTGCAGGTGGATCTTATCATGTGTTCACATCAATATTTATTGAAATTTATCCTGCTCTATTGAAAGGGCTCAGGGAAGGCATTCATATACATGAATAAAATCAGTTAAAATCTCAAAACGTCCCTCAAACTCTATCCCCGCCTACCAAGTGCCTGGCCAAAAAGAAATGTCTTGCGTTGTCTCCAGAAGATGATTGGGCCCAGGCTTCAATGAGCCTGCCCGCCACGAACGCCTCTCTGTGCACCCTTGCTGTGTGAACTTGAAAGAAAGATGGTTCATGCAAGAGGGCGCTCCCCGCTGACTCGGAAGTGAAATATGGGTGGTTCCCTCCTGGGGGACGTGCTCCCGAGTGCATACTTCAGAATAGCTTGCCCACCAGGGTAAATGATCATGCGAACAAGGAAAACCTGTTGACTACGACGCATTAAGACACTTCCTCTTGCCTGTTCACCCATTCCCAGGGCAAACTGCCAGAATAGTTCCTCTGCAATCTGCAACAGCTTGCAAAATGGATTATCCCCACTGAAAGCCAGTGCCCAGGGGGGATTGGGGTCTCGGTGTGAACGCTGCCTTCCTCAAGGATAATAAACCCTACAAGAAGCAAGTCTAAAACAAAAGGACAATCCGTGGGACAAAGCTAGAGGCAGGGGAAGGAATTAAACACCCTTGGAAGGAAAGTGAAATTGGTTTTGCTCTGTTCTCAGGCGCGGCAGCTTCATGCAAGGAGACAACTAAAGCCAGATGGTGTCCACAGGGGAAGAGCCTGGAAGGAACAAACCAACCCAGCGGGCCCCACCCCCATGCCCACCCCCCGCTGCCGCCGCTACTGAATGTTTGATTATTTTTTTTAAATATGCATTGGCAACCGAGGTGAACAACGTAACCCAAGGTGACCATTAACTGACTCTGGGTTACGTAACGGTGTCGTCTTTTCTCTTTTTTTAAAGCTACTGCCATATTCTCTAGCTCAGTACAATGTGAACTGGCTTGGTTTTTTGTTTTTGTAACGTGTTCTTGTTCACCCCCCCCCCCCCCCCCATTGGAAGCGTGTTCGTTAATGAAACATTCCGTTTTCCATAAATAAAACCTGTTTACAATAGTTAGCGCTCTTCTGGTCCCTGAATAACTCAAGTTAGCCGTACCAGTCGGGTTGTAATGGAGCAAGAACAAGGTGATGAGCCAGGGGTGGGAAACATTCCTCCCGGGAGCTACGAAAACAATTAGTACAATCTCTGAGGGACTGCACAGAAGTTGGGGGTGGGAGTGGTTAAGCAGAGGTTTCAGGCCATGGATCCGTCCCCTATCCATGTGTCTGCAGGCCCTTCTTGCTCCCTTCCCCTCACTCTTTCAGTGCTCAGGGCAGGAACTGGATCCAGGACCCAGAGAGGAGCCACATAAAAACTAGCTCTATGCCACGCTTGGCTCCCAGGCCTGAGCTCCCCCAACCTGTGAGAAAGTACTTCGCATATCATTATTTTCCACTTTCATAATGCTTTACAACCCAAATCTAGGTCACTCTCGCAATAACCCTGTGAGGTAGGTCATTGTTCCCATTTTAGATCAGAAAAGTAGTGACGTTTCCCACGGCCCACATTGCGCATTCGTGGCTTGGATGGGATTTGAACCCTGGTCTACACGCAAGTGTAATATCTGCTCCGCCGGCATAGATTTATCAAGGAACAGATTTATGCCAAATCAGCAGGATTGACGAAAGCTGGGCTCGATCACAGATCCTCGGGGGTTTTTTGTGGACGCGTCCCACCCATACAACTCTAAAAATAGACACTTTTAGATAGCTGGACCTGCCGTTGGGTGGAGCGGAGTCTACTTCAGGTGCTCCCATGGACACTTAAGAAGTTGGCATCTCTTTGTGTTGGCTGATGGGGTTACATTTGCGTCTCAAGATGGGGTCACCCAGGTAAATGTTTGGGAGTCGCTGATGACACGGAGCTGAGGAGGGGTGGCAAACGCTTCAAAGGGGTTTGATTACCGTTCAAAATGATCTTGATAAAAGTGGAGAATTGGGCTGAAGCTTTCAAATGGAATTTAAGGAAACCAACCGTGAAGAATTGCACCCAGAAGGGGGGGAAAAAAACCAAATGTGGAACTATAAAAATTGGAATTGGGGAGGGGATAACTGGCCAGTCAGTGACACACTGGGAAAGGATTTGGTGGTTATCGTGGATCACAAACTAAATGTGCCCTGGCAACGTGTTGCTGTTTCAGAAAGGCAAATGCTGCTTTTTTTGGGATGTTCCCAGAAGCATCGTGCCCAGGAGCTAAGGATAAAGCTTCTCTACTCCCAGCTGC
Organism: Sphenodon punctatus; assembly: GCA_003113815.1. Lineage (NCBI taxonomy): Eukaryota > Metazoa > Chordata > Lepidosauria > Sphenodontia > Sphenodontidae > Sphenodon > Sphenodon punctatus. Next base: position 2,283,949 of record QEPC01008752.1, on the reverse strand, counting down.
TCCAGCCTTGGTAGAAGCACCGCATCCAGCTTTAGGCTCTAGACTATTCGGAGGACATTGACAAATTAAGAAAGTTCAGAGCAGAGCAACAAAGAGGGTCACGCTTTGGGGATACAAGGCTTGATAGGAAAACATCAGGCACCAGGCACGTTTACCCAGAGAACAAAAGGGCAAAGACGACATGTGGATTTTTAAAAAAATACGTAAAGGTTTGCTCAACACAGGATGGCAGGCAGTTTTCTGCAGCAGTGGGGCAGGACAAGAGGAAATGGGTCTAAACTGGAGGAAAGGCTTAGGTTAAATATCAGGGGCAGGGGAGATGAGGGACCCTGTAGGACTCGAACTATCCTTGCAAATCCATTCAAACTAAATCTCCCAATCCACCACATGCTTTGAGGGGGATCGATTCATCTGCTCTCATTCATTTATTTGTTCAAATGTATGTGCTGCCCTTCCCATAGAGGCTTAGGGCAGCTTACAATTCATAAAACAATAACATTAAAACAATAAAAACTCCCGACTCCAAAAAAACAGCCAACCCCTATCCCCACCCACCAAATGCTTTTTCAAATAAAAATGTGTTGCACCGCCTCCGGAAGATGCATAGACTCAGACTCAAGTGAACCTCCTGGCAGAGGGAGTTCCAGAAAACTGGGGCAGCAACCGACAACGCCCTCCTGCATATCCTACAGACAAGGGTAACAGATGGAACCTGCCAGAGGGCCCTTCCAGCCGGCCGTACGGGCTGCAATGGGACACAATAGGCCAGGTGGTCTTTCAGAGATATGGGCTTGACTTGTTGCAGCCGTTGAAACGTGGTGGCTCGGCCTCGGAAAATGCTTCTGTTAGAATTGCACATAGGATTTAATCCCAAAGTCAGATGAGTAAACTAATGTGGGAATTAGTTGTTGTTTAATATTTATATAGCACCAGCGATGTACATGGTGCTTTACAATAAGTACAGGCAGGCCCCTGCCCCAGTGGGCTTACAATCTGAGAAACAAGGGGAGGGGAACAGAAGGAGAGACAGGAATACATCCTCAGAAGTTGCACGTGCACATTTCTTAGTTAGAAGGGGGACCCCAAGAAAATCCGGAAGAAAGCTAAGGGGAGGAGGAGCTAGGAAACGCCTGCCGGAAGAGATGGGTTTCCAGGAGGGATTTTAAGGATGTGAGGGAAGGAGGAGAATCCAGGGAGGGAGTTCAAAGCACGGGGGCAGCAACAGAGAAGAGGCAGACTTGTTTCAAGAAGCAAGGGAGTCGTGAGCAAGCAAGGGGGGAGGATGGTAGAGGAGGCGCAGAATTCATCCCATGCAAGGGAGTAAGTAATGAACAGGATAGGGGGGGAAAGGGATTGTAAATTGGTGATTTGCATTATTTTCACAAAAGTCCTTGGCCTGTCAAGGTTTTGCAATTTTAGCTACTTGAAGGTGACTTAAAGCATCCACTCTGCAAAATGTTGCTGCTGTTTATAGAGTCCTAGAGTGATGTGAAATTTCAAGGGTAGCATAGAGAGCCTATTTCCAGAATGTTCACTGACTTACGCTACATGCCCGAGGAAGAGCTCTGTGGGGTCCAAAACCGTATAGATCTATATATGGAGCTGCCTGTTGAATCAGATCCATGGTCCAACTTAGCTCATAGTGTCACAACCTGACACAGCAGCAGGGTTCCAAATTCAACTCTCCAGGATCCCTGACAGAGACCTCACCCCAGCATGCTACCTGAGACCCTCCAGGATCCCCCGGCAAAGGCCTCACCCAGGCGAGCTACCTGAGACCCTCCAGGATCCCCCGGCAAAGGCCTCACCCAGGCGAGCTACCTGAGACCCTCCAGGATCCCCCGGCAAAGGCCTCACCCAGGCGAGCTACCTGAGATCCTCCAGGATCCCCCGGCAAAGGCCTCACCCAGGCGAGCTACCTGAGACCCTCCAGGATCCCCCGGCAAAGGCCTCACCCAGGCGTGCTACCTGAGATCCTCCAGGATCCCCCGGCAAAGGCCTCACCCAGGCGAGCTACCTGAGACCCTCCAGGATCCCCCGGCAAAGGCCTCACCCAGGCGTGCTACCTGAGATCCTCCAGGATCCCCCGGCAAAGGCCTCACCCAGGCGAGCTACCTGAGACCCTCCAGGATCCCCCGGCAAAGGCCTCACCCAGGCGTGCTACCTGAGACCCTCCAGGATCCCCCGGCAAAGGCCTCACCCAGGCGAGCTACCTGAGACCCTCCAGGATCCCCCGGCAAAGGCCTCACCCAGGCGAGCTACCTGAGACCCTCCAGGATCCCCCGGCAAAGGCCTCACCCAGGCGAGCTACCTGAGACCCTCCAGGATCCCCCGGCAAAGGCCTCACCCAGGCGTGCTACCTGAGACCCTCCAGGATCCCCCGGCAAAGGCCTCACCCAGGCGAGCTACCTGAGACCCTCCAGGATCCCCCGGCAAAGGCCTCACCCAGGCGTGCTACCTGAGATCCTCCAGGATCCCCCGGCAAAGGCCTCACCCAGGCGTGCTACCTGAGACCCTCCAGGATCCCCCGGCAAAGGCCTCACCCAGGCGTTGCTACCGGAGACCCTCCAGGATCCCTGACAGAGGCCTCACCCAGGCGCGCTACCTGAGACCCTCCAGGATCCCCGGCAGAGGCCTCACCCAGGCGCGCTACCTGAGACCCTCCAGGATCCCTGACAGAGACCTCACCCAGGCGCGCTACCTGAGATTCTGAATTGGAAATGCCAGGGAGTGAACTTGGAACCTTATACATGCAAAGCACGTGCTCTACCACCTGAGCCATGGCCCACCCCAGGAACAGGAGCAGCATAAGAAAGGGAGCACGTGGGAGGGTGATAACAAGAGAGAGAGAGAGAGAGAGAGAGAGAGAGATGTGCCACCAGACATTTAAAAACAGCTGTAAAATTATATATTGGTGTAGGAGACACGAAAACAATAGGTAGTGATGCAAGCACACAAAGGGGGCAAGCATATTGATTGGGGTGGGGGGTAAAGTGGGAAACAGGCCAGGCTTTCAGACCGGCCGATCCCCGCGCATATTCTGGCTGTGCATACCCCCCGCAGCCAGAATATGTCTGAAAGTGGCCTCTGCCTCGAGAATGCAGAGGGGAGAGCTTCATTTCTCCTACCTTACCGCTAGAGGGCCTCTTCGGACTGTGTTCTTTCCCCGCTTTGTAAACGTCACAGACATCAGTTTGCACTTACATTTGGTACCAAATTGGTGCATTTAAAAGGTAGATTTGGTGGACCTGCAAGCCATTCGTGATTGGCGGGTGGGTTGCCGTCATGTAACTTGGCTAATAACCAGGGTAGGAGAAACTTTTCCTTCCCAGGGGCCACTCTGAAAATGAGTACAACCTTTGCACAGAAGTTGGGGGCAGGAGTGCTTCAGGGGTGCGCTCAGGTAGAGGAGGGTCCAGATCTGTGCTGTGGATATGTCCCCTAGCCTTGGGTATGTGCCCTCATCTCTGATCCTTGACCCTAAGCTCAGTCTCTCAACACTTCAGGGTAGGATCTGGATCCAGGGGCTGGAATGGGTCCAAACAAAAGCTTAGCTGCATTTCACCTCCAGACCTGAAGTTCCCTGTCCCTGACCTGTACTCCTAAGAATTTATCAAATTTTTTTTTTTTTTACAGCCTCTTCATTGTCAGGCTCGTTACTTCAAGAAGGATGTCTATAGCACCAGCAATGATGATTAAAAAAACAATGTAGGAAGAGAAACAGGAATGCATTTTTGAAGTTGAAAAGTTGCAGGCATGTGTGTTTAGTGACAAGGGAGAGGGGGGGCCCTGAATGAATCAGTGAAAACTTGGAGGGATTCAGAGGAGAACAATGAAGTTGATCCAGGGTCTAGAATACGACTCCTCTGAGGAAAGGCTGGCGACACTGGGTATGTTTAACTTAGAGAAAAGAAGGTTAAAGGGGGGGACGTACTGATAGTTTTCAGATATTAAAGAAGATGGATTTGTTCTCCCTTGTCACTGAGGACAGAACAAGAGGCAATGGGTTTTCACTGCAGGGAGAGAGATTTAGGTTATTAAACGGTTCGAGCAGTTCAGCAGCAGAACAAGCTATCTAGGGAGCTGGGGAATCTTCTTCCCTGGAGGTTGTCGAGAAAGAAAACTGGGCAGGCATCTGTAAGGGGTGGGTCAGGAGTCCCCTGTGACTCTTGAGGCAACTCAAGTGTGGCTCTCGTCCAGGGCTGGTCCCGGCCTTGCTCTGCCTCATTGGCCCCCGTGTCCGACTTAATTTCATCCAAGTCTTTGCAGCTTAATCCTAGCTGTTCCTTAGAGTCTTAGCAGCCTGGCACTGCCAGCCAATCACAAAGCAAGGCAGGTTCTTGTGCACGCGCATGTCTGTTGTGCTCTCAGCCATATGATGATTTCGGCCTGTGGCCGTTGGGGATGGGAACGTGGTCCGCCGCAGGTAGAGGGGATCCTGCCTTAGTGCCAGGGCCGGCCTTAGGATTTGCGGGGCCCAGGACGAAGATAAAATAAGGGGACTCTGGTATGGGGGCAGCCTCTGTGGTGCCCTGAAGGGGGTCATGTTTGGGGCCCCTCTGAGAGGGAGTGGTGCTCCCACAACCTGTCCTGGTGAAAATACAGGCCACTGCAGGGTCCTCGGAAAGAGTGGGGGCCGGGGCGGTCACCCTGTGTAGGGGGTTGGGCTACATCAGGAGCAGTCATTGTTACGGTCAGGGACCCATGTTCACTGTGTGCCCCCACCCCCCATTGGCTCCAATGGTCATCGTGCAGTGTGATCCACTTGATCCCGGCATCCACCTCAGGCCATCTACCAGGTTCCCTCCTGATGGCTCTGGCACTCCATGCTGGGATCTCTCCCGCTGGCTCCTAGCTCCAAGGCACCTCAGCAACTGGTCTCTTGAGTGAAGAGAACTGGAGTCCTCCCCTCAGAGAGAGCCTTCCCCGCCACACTGAAGGAGCACTCCTAACCGGCCTCCTCCCCAGAGACACTCCCTGGGCTGCTCATCCCACTCGGTCCCTAGAAGTGATCTCTGAGAAGCTGGTCCCCTTCTCCATACCATGATCTACTAGAAGCTAGCGTGTGACCGACCAACAGATCCCGGTCTACCTTTTGGCCATCCCTCGACTAGATGAGCTGGGCCCCTGACCATGAGGTCCCTTCCAGCTCTATAATTCTATGATTCTGTAACTCCCGTTATGCTATTTGCCTTGGCGCCATCTTCTGGCATCTCCGCCTCTGCCATGAAAGCAAGGACATCAGCTGAAAACCCTCTCTGGAATATTCCGATTCCTTTCAAAGGGAACCCAGTAGCAACGGCACTGACTAACAGCTTAAAATGGGAGCCTTTTCAGCCTCCGTGAGCAAGCCCGGGCAGGCAGGATCGTGCGGGACGATGCCTTTCCCACTGAAACTATGCCCTCGAGGGACGTCTCCCTGCAGCGTGACCTGCCTTGAACGGAATGTCCTGGCAGGGCCATCGCCATGATCGCTCTGCGGTGCCTCTGCTTAGCCGGCTGCTGCGCGGTGGTCGCTTCCAAAGCTGCTGGCTCGGGTAGGTCATTTCTCTTCGTACCTCCAGGACAGCAATCCTGGACATGGAGAAGAAGGTTCCCCACCCTGGCCAGTAGGAGGCAGTCTTCAGCTTTTAGTGGAACATGCTTAGTGAGGATCGCCCCACCCTCGCCCCCATGTTCCAGTTTGGTTTCTGCCTAAGGCAAGGAATTGGGCAGACTTTGCTGCTCCTGGACATGGCAGCAGTCCCACCCCACCCCTTGAATTTAGCAGCTGAGCCCTGGCAGCCCCCCCCCCCCTCCTCTAAATTAAGTCCTGGTTTGACGGACCATGCCTCTTAGACTCAGGAGTCTGACGTGCTCCTGTCTCGCCCAGGGCTGCCTAACTTGGAGAACTCCAAGGCTGGGAGTCCAGAGAGAGATGTCCGGTGGCTGCCTTTCCAGATTTCACCCAGAAATTCTAGGGCGATTGGATTCAGAGTCTCTGGGCTCCAGGGGAAGGGGTGGTGGTCTTCTTGATTTCTCCAGGATGGCCAGGAGCATGACCCAAATGAGGGATTCCAGGGGCACGCACATCAGCAAAGGGGGGGGGGGCTATAGGAACTCTCTCCCCCCTCCCCCCTCTTTCCCTTTTGGCCCTTCCCTTTTAAAAGGGATGGGGTATTATTGCTGCTTTTATTAAGTATTGTTTTAAATTGGTTTTAGATGTTTGATTGTTGTACGCTGCCCCGAGCTGCCTGTGGCAGAAGGGGGCGGCATAAAAGCTGAATAAAATAAATAAATAAATTTAAATGGTTTTCAATGGATTGGGGGTTGTTTTTATTGTGGTGCTTTCTGTGTTACTGAATTATTTTTGTGACGTGCCCCCAGGGGTGGGAGCGGGGGAGGGAGAATTCAATTCATGATTATCCTTGTTCTGTCCCCTCCCCCCCCCCCCCTTTATTTTTTTTTTTTTAGTAAGGGAGTTTGCTTACTCAAGACGTTTGGTAAAGCACCACGAAAGTCTCTCTTACGACAGAGACGCTTTGGAGCAGATGCATCAGCGCGCCAAAAGAAACACCCAGAAAGGGGGGGAGCGAGTTTGCCTCGACTTCCAAGCCTACCAAAGGTACGTTAGGCCCTTTTCACACAGGGGTGTGACGTTTGATTATACATGTTGCAGGGCTGCAGGTGGGCTCTATGGGTGCCCTGCAACATGTATAATCAAACGTCACACCCAGTTTATCAGCATTAGAGTGTCTGTGCGAAAAGGGCCTTAGACGCGGCACGTTTCGGACAAGAGAAGGGCCACGCTGAGGGGGTGGGGGGTTTACAAACGTGACAGGGGAGCGCCACCATCACAACCTGGACTGCGGACTGCTGACAACGACGTATGTCCGGACCAGGTTGGGCTGTGGAATAAACGTCCACGCAGGCTGGAGTCGGGGGAGGGCGGAGAGATGCATGAACGTGTGGCCGTGCCTATGACGGCTGACATGGCAAAGCTGATCTGAGCCAAGCAGGAACAGACGTGTTAACGCGCTCCGGATCAGGCGGAACTTAGCCTGGCCTGCCATCCCAGAATTCTCCGGAACCGTCACGTTTGTTAATGCCCACTGATTCACGCCGGTGGTCCGAGTGTCGTCTCTGGGGAAAGGACAGGCTAGGAGAACTCCTCCAGTGTTGCAGGGGAGGCTCTCTCGAAAGGGGAGTGCTCCTCTCCTCCACTCCTGAGACCGGCGGCAGAGCCAGCGAGATGGGTCTCAGCCTGGAGCACCAGAGCCGGGAGTGTATCCCTTGCACCTTAAGTCTGGTTAGCCCAGGACTAGAAGGTGTTAGTCAAACTGGGGCTAGTCTGGAGAATCGGGGTGGCAGGAGGTCAATGGTCCACGGGGGGCTTTCCCACCCTTTCCAACATGGCGTCGCCCCTCTGGAGTGCCATGATGTCACGCTGCTCTGCAAGGGGCAGAAGGGAGCGTTTCCCCTCTGCAGCCAATCATTACATCACGATACTCCATAAAGGGGAGGGGTTTGTCAAAGGGGGCATGGCAGCCTCTTCGCCCCGCCCCTTCTGACATGATTTATTTTTTAATTTATTTATTATAAAATAAGGTGGGAACCCTAGCCACCCTCCGTGTTGACTTGCTGCTTGGAGCAGATGACATCCAAATGCTAAGGATGCTTTTACCCATGAGAAAATGGGTTCTTATAAGCGCTCAAGCTAATACCGGGTGTTATAAATGCTGGAATTTTGTCATGTGTGAACGCACTATTCCCCTTTTATGTAGCGAGATCTCGCAGCCTTGTAAGACCCACCAGATGCGACTCTTACAAGGCTGTGAGATTGCACTGCAATAAAAGGGGAGTAGTGCGTTCACACGTGACAAAACCCCAGCGTTTATAACACCCGGTATTATCTCAAGCACTTATAAGAACCCATTTTTGTCATGTGTAAAAGCAGCCTAAGTGGCTCCTGCATTCTGGGACTAGAACTACCCAGGAATAAAGGAGTCCAGGACGGAAGGTTCCCTGACCTCCCATGAGAGGTGCTTGTGCTGGGCCGGGAGTGGGCTGATGGGAAATCACAGGGAGCTACGCAGTGGTCTAACGGCTGTGTGGGTCCAGGCTTATGCCCCTATGATAAGCCCCCTAAGGACAAGGAGACTGGCTTTCCCCAAGCAGCGGCCCTCTCAAGAAGGCTCCTGTCCAGCCTTGGCCTCTCCCTACGAAGGTGACAGTGCGCTGCTGCCCTGGCTCCCAGAGAGCCACCCACTATGAGAGCGGCAGTAAACCCACCACGAAGGAAGTTTTAAGAGCAGGTGGGAGCGGGAGCAGCATTTCACCCCTACCCCACCCACTCTGAAAACTTCATTCTTGTCAGAGCCTTTTGCAAACAGTCTGAGCGCTGCTAGACATTCTTCAGAGTTAGGTGGGTGCAGAGAGCGTTGGTCCAACTTCCTCTCCCACCCATTCTGAATATTTCCTAGCCCTCCCCCAAGTCGAGGATCTGGGCTCAACTGAGCCCCCTCATTCCACGGTAGCTTCAAGGCCCCTGAAGTCCTCCCACTGGCTCTTCCCATTTTGTCTCCCTTTCTAGGACATTCAAGCTGAGGCTAAACAGGGACGTGAGCGCTTTCACCGGGGACTGTGCGATCACCAGGAAAGACACCACAGAGCCCCTCGATGCCTCTTTTATTTACTCCGGGAACCTAGAAGGTAAGAAGTTACGGCCGGTCTTCAAGAAGGAGTCCTTTGGGTATCATCACAGAACAGAGAACGCGGTAGGCCGAAACCACCATCCCGCACACTGGGACTGTGGTCCTGGACAGCGCCACGTCACACGAGTCCCATCCCACCCCAGAGTACCTTGGCCGTGGTCTGAGGGAATCATCTCTAGCAGAGGGGAGAGTCCGGTCACCGTGACAGGGCATTGTGTTATAAGAATATGCACAAGGAAGCTAATTGGGATGGGATGAGCTGTCTGGACTTGCTGGTGTTTTCTGTGATGTGGAAACCTATCCAGAGGCATGTCGAGTGTGGGGGCAGCCCTATATTCTTGGGTCGGTGGGGTGGTGGTGATCCTGTATTTCAAAACCTGCCATCTCCTCAGAGCCCCAATGAAACAAACGCCAGCTCCAAAGAGCCCTATAGGAAAAGACACACCTCAGGACTCCACAGAACAGCCAGCTCCACAGAACAGCTCCCACCCCCTACCCCCGCCCCGACACACACAGACCGAATAGCCCCATGGGACAGAGTCCATAGAACAGACATGCACACCCACCCACACACTGAACAGCCCCACAGGACAGACAGACACACACACACCAGCTCCATAGAACAGACAACCCCACTCCAGAACACACTTTTTAATAACCCTATGGAACAGATACGCCCCACAGCTCCATAGAACAGACAACCCCACAGAACCAGACCACTAAATAGCCCCATAGGACAGACACACACCCCAGCTCCCTACACCGTATCACTGGAGGTCCTTGGCCCTTGAGGTTCCTCTCCGCTCTAGGATTCATGGTCTGTATTTGTCTGCCCATCAAACAGATGAGCCAGGATCTTCCTGCCATGGCTCCATCATCAACGGCCTCTTTGAAGGCTTTATCCGAACCAAGGATGGAACCTATTACATCGAATCTGCTGATGCCACCACCAGTAACCGGACTTTGCCAGGTCATTCTCTCATTCATCATGAAAGCGACATAGGTGAGTCCTAGATTCCGGTGCGGGGTGGCCACGGTCTTGCTGAACTGAAGCACAGAGAGAAGCAGGGCTGTGCATGGGCTCAAGTATTTGTATCTGTGGCCCTTTAAACATGGGCTGCGGTGGGTGTGGGGATGGGTGTGTGCCCGTGGTGGGCGGACGTGAGTGTGCGCCTGTTGGCAAGCCTGTCTCCACCCACCTCCCTGCATGGAGCAACCGGTATTGGAGCCCATTGCTCCGTGTGTGGGTGATGGGTGGAGGTGGGTGGAGTGTGGGAGTGCACACACACACACACCGCGGGCAGCGTTCCCACTGACGCCCCCCGCCGCACACCCACCAAGGGCAGCGTTTCCACGAATGCCCATCCACCGCACACCAACCAAGGGCGGAGTTCCCACAGATGCCCATCCACCGTGGGTGCCGTTCCCACAGATGCCCACCCATGCTACACCCACAGGGGCTCCCACCCACTGCACACATGTGTGGCAGGGGTGCAGCGGCGCCCGTGTGAAAAGGGCCTGTATGGTCTTGCCCATGAAAAGGGCCTGTATGGTCCAGAATGGTCTTGCCCATGACCACAATGCAGCACCATTTCTCTGCCTAGCAGCTCATTATTTATTTATTTATTTATTTTCTTCCCCTGTAGATTATTCCCTTTTGGGAGATGCAAATTCTGCTCCATCGATGAAGAGGGCACATCAGACGCTACAAGCTTTGCAGGAGGAGCTAACATCCAAGGTGAGGCTGAGTGAATCCTACAGAACCTCCATAGGGTAGAACGGAATCAATGGAAAGCTGTTGGATGTGCCGAGAAGGAATGGCGGCGAGAAGTCCTTGAAATACGGCCGATGTGCAACGTCCGTGAGGGAAGGGGTGTGGAATTCTACGGGGGCCGGCTCTTCCAAACCTGGAGCTCTTCATTCGACACTTGCCAGAGTAGCCTAGTGGCTAAATTGTCGGCCTTGAGTGCTGCTCTCCCAGGTCCAAGTTCCATCTTAGGCCTTTTTCACATCGGCCGCGGTGGGTGGGTGGGGGTGCGTTCCCACAGACCCCGCCACCCATCTCCACGCACGGAGCATTGGCGCCTGTTGCTCCGTGTGTGGGTGGAGGGCAGGAGCACGCCCACATCCCCACCCACGGTGTTCCCACCCATCCTCCCGCACCCGCTACAGCATTCGCATGGGCCCCACCCACCCACCCGCACCTGTGTGCGAGGGGGGCACGCCCGTGTGAAAATGGGCCTTAGTCATGAACCCACTTGACGGTCTTAAGTTACTCACTCACTGGGTAAACTCACACGTAAGCTGCTAGAATCCGACGTCCGCAGGGCCCCGGAAGCTGTATAACGAAACCCAGCTCTCTGTTGCGTGCGAGTGAGGCAATCCGAGTTCCAGCCCCGGTTTATCTCAGATCTGACGATCTAATCGTCTGCAACACTCACACCCATAACAGCGATCCAGGGCTTGTCATACAGCTTCCAGGGCCCCGCAGACATCGGATTCTAGCAGCTCACGCGTGAGTTCATTCTGTCTCAGTCCTTCCATCTGTAAAATGGGAATAATAATGGCCTGCCTCGTTAGGCGGGGCACCTAGCTAAGCGCTGCAAAGTGCCTTGAACACTGAAACTGCTAGATAAATAGCAGTAGTAATAAACAGTAATATTGTTATTACTGGGATAGGGAGGAATAAAAATTCAAAGAAAGAGAAAGAGAAGCGGTCACTTGGAGGAGCTGCTTATATTTCTATTCCATTTCAGAATTCCACCCCACCCTGTCCCCTAACAGCTCGGGGCTGTTTGCAGTAAAAACAAAGGAAGTTAACAATTGTAACAAATTAATCAATGAACGAATGAATAAAAAGCAAATTTCCCAACAATATACTCTCCCAATCCCATTGATGCTCCCATCCAAAGACGGCTTTACCAAAGGGCAATTGGGGACAATCACCCCGGGCCCACTAGTCTCACTTTCACCAGGGCAGAATAGATCCATGAGTCCCATTCCTTCCCGGGAGGCCCCCCCAAACATGACCACCTCTAGCGCCCCGCGGAAGGGGCCTCCAGAGGGGAAGGGGCCACCAGGGGCCCTGTATTTTTATCTTTGCCCTGGAGGCCAGCCCTACCGCACAGAAAAGACCCCTATACCTGCACTTCCTCCTCCCCCTTTGCTTGGAGGGTGTCATGGACTCTCCGCCCTACTCACTTGTCCCTTTCCTTCTTGTATTTCCCTCTCCTCCCCCATCCTCCTAGAAGGCCTCGTGCCAAAATGGCCGCACTAAGTGCTAACAATGGGGGTTTTCAGACAAGACGCTCCCCCCCCCGCTATACATGTTACAGGGCACCCATAGGACAACACTGCCGCCCTGCAACATGTATAGTGGGGGGTGGAGAGTGTCTTGTCGGAAAATGTCCAATGAAAGCAGCGCTATGAAAGTACAGATCTGAAGGCCAGTCTGTACATTAACTGTCAGGAGTGGGCGGCTTGATTCCCTCCCCCCTTCTTCTTCAAAAAGGGGGAAAACCAGAGGAGGCAGAAGAGAAGCACGGATTATTATTCTCGAACCTCTTGCCTGCTCCACCTCCAAGCCGACTACTTCTTCTACCAACGGTTTGGCACCATCGAAGCAGTGATCGCCCAGGTACGACAGACCGTTCCTCGGGTCGCCCGTTGGCCGTTTCATTCTGCAGTCCAAAGAGGGCGGCTCATAAACCCCATGTCGTGGCTAACGAGCTCATCTTGTTGTCTAAAAACAGTGTCACTGGAGAATCCCATGAACTGTCTCGGCCCGTAGATACTTGGTGGAATCTCCTTCCTCGGATGTTCTCATAGCATCTGGCCTGTGATGCTGTAGATTGTAAATCAGTGGAGGGGGAACCTTTTTCCTCCCAGGGGACACTTTAAAAATTAGCACAAGCTTCCATGGGTTGCACAGGAGCTGGGGGCCGAGGGGGTTAAAGGGTTTCTCAGTTTGGGGGGGGGGGGGG
>QEPC01008752.1:2258551-2271247 GCA_003113815.1 Sphenodon punctatus | reverse complement strand
TGCCCTCTATTTGTGTGCACGCCCTCACCTCTGCTCCCTTCCCCTGAGCTCACTGTTTGAGGATAAGAACTGGAGCCACGGGCCAGATGCAGGAATTGGAAAGGGATTAAATAAAATAATAATTAATAATTAATTAAAACCAGCCACAGGGCCAGAGGTTTTCCCAACCCTGATCTAGGGCATCCTGTCTTAGAGCAAGGGTTTGGACTAGATGCCCCTTGAAGTATCCTGCCAACCTGTGGTTCTATAAGGAAAGGAAGACACATTTCATTACAAAGTTAATTTCTAGGTTAGGGTTTAGAATTCAGTCACGGGTGCCAATTTTATGGGCAAAATGCAAACGCTTCTGTTCTTCCCTTCCTTTCTTCTGCTAGCCGGTTACGTTAGGGGAGAGGAGGCCAAGAGGTAGACTGCGATCCGCTGGTGGATCACTAGCTGCTTTCCGGTAGATCATGAGCTGTTCTCCAGTAGATGCCGACGGCATCAAGAGGGGCAACCCAGCCCCATGGAGTTCATTGCTGGGGAGGAAAGGGCAACTGGCAACTCCAGGGAGGAGAGGGGCTAGGAGAGTTTTTCCAGTGCGGCAGGGAAGGCTTTCTCTGAGGGAGCGCTCCTCTCCTCCACTTCTGAGACCAGACACAGAGGTGCTCTTGAGCTGGAAGCCTGCAGATGGGGTCCAGGTCTGGAGCTAGGTAGGAATCAAATGGGGCGACTTGGTAGCTCACCCAAGGTTGACACCTGGATCAAGTAGATTGTGGGAAATAAGTCTGACCACCCCCCAAGAGAAAATAAATGAACTGACAGTCCCCGTCCTGTCATTCCCCCGTCCTGTCATTCTTAGTAACCAGAATACTACTCCAACCCCCCCCCCAAAAAAAATCTCACGGTCCTCAGCTGCCCCTGCTGAGATTGCCCTCTGCACACGAGCTCTCTAATCTGGCCATGCCAAGATCACCCTGTCAGCAAGCTCCAACTGCTGCCCGTGTCCTGAGCTCAAGAGGAAATCCCAGCTCACCTGTCACAAGGACATCAGTCTTAGGTGAGAGTCAGCAGCGCAATGCAGCTGCAAAAAAGGCTAATGCAGTTTTAGGCTGCATTAAACAGAAGCATCGTTTCCAAGTCAAGTATTAGTTCCACTCTACTCTGTTCTGGTCAGACTTCACTTGGCGGTACCGTGTCCAGTTCTGGCCGCCAGACTTTAAGAAGCACATCAACAAGTTAGAATAGGTTCAGAGGAGGGCAATAAAGATGGGTCAGGGGTCTGGAAACNACAAAGTTAATTTCTAGGTTAGGGTTTAGAATTCAGTCACGGGTGCCAATTTTATGGGCAAAATGCAAACGCTTCTGTTCTTCCCTTCCTTTCTTCTGCTAGCCGGTTACGTTAGGGGAGAGGAGGCCAAGAGGTGGACTGCAATCCGCTGGTGGATCACTAGCTGCTCTCCGGTAGATCATGAGCTGTTCTCCAGTAGATGCCGACGGCATCAAGAGGGGCAACCCAGCCCCATGGAGTTCATTGCTGGGGAGGAAAGGGCAACTGGCAACTCCAGGGAGGAGAGGGGCTAGGAGAGTTTTTCCAGTGCGGCAGGGAAGGCTTTCTCTGAGGGAGCGCTCCTCTCCTCCGCTCCTGAGACCAGACACAGAGGTGCTCTTGAGCTGGAAGCCTGCAGATGGGGTCCAGGGCTGGAGCTAGGTAGGAATCAAATGGGGCGCCTTGGTAGCTCGCCCAAGGTTGACACCTGGATCAAGTAGATTGTGGGAAATAAGTCTGGCCACCCCCCAAGTTAGAGAGAGAAAATAAATGAACTAACAGTCCCCGTCCTGTTATTTCCCCGTCCTGTCATTCTTAGTAACCAGAATACTACCCCCAACCTCCTCAAAAAAAAATCTCACGGTCCTCCTGCTGAGATTGCCCTCTGCACACGAGCTCTCTAATCTGGCCATGCCAAGATCACCCTGTCAGCAAGCTCCAACTGCTGCCCGTGTCCTGAGCTCAAGAGGAAATCCCAGCTCACCTGTCACAAGGACATCAGTCTTAGGTGAGAGTCAGCAGCGCAATGCAGCTGCAAAAAAGGCTAATGCAGTTTTAGGCTGCATTAAACAGAAGCATCGTTTCCAAGTCAAGTATTAGTTCCACTCTACTCTGTTCTGGTCAGACTTCACTTGGCGGTACCGTGTCCAGTTCTGGCCGCCAGACTTTAAGAAGCACATCAACAAGTTAGAATAGGTTCAGAGGAGGGCAATAAAGATGGGTCAGGGGTCTGGAAACAAAGTCCTATGAGGAAAGGTTGAAAGAGCTGGGTATGTTTAGCCTAGAGAAGAGAAGACTAAAGGGAGACAGGATCATGGTCTTCAAATACCTGGAATACTGTTATACAGAAGATGGCAAAGACTTGTTCTCGCTTGCCCCATGAAGGCAAGACTAGAAATAATGGGCTCAAATGACAATAAAGCAGATTTTGGTTAAACATTAGGAAGAACTTCCTAGCGGTAAGACCTGTTCGACAGCAGGACAAATTGCCTAGGGCGGGGGTGGGTTCTATCCTGCGCTGGAGGTTTTCAAACAGAGACTGGACGGCCCGTCCGTCAGGGATGCTGTCGCTGTGGATTCCGTGCACTGAGCAGGGGGTTGAGCTAGATGGCCTCTGAGACCCCTTCCAACTCTATGATCCTATGAAATTTTCCAGAAAGTTGAATGTTGGGCCCCCCCAGCCCAGTCAGACTAAGTGCAATAAGGATCTATTTCTTCCCCGTACTGTAAGCTGCTAGAGGCAGGGACCTGTCTCTAATAGAACCAGAACCATAGAGCTAGAGACCTGGCACTATAAAATAAATAATAATAATAATAATAATAATTAATAATATAAACTGCATTTTCCATCTCTTCAGGGGTGTTGAGAAGGGTTTTGTACCGTGTGATGCTTGCTTCCCCCCTACCCCCGCAGATTGCTAGCTACATACAAGCCGTGAACGCCATTTACGAAGGGACAAATTTCGATGGGATCAGACAAATCGACTTCAAAGTGAAGACCCTAAACGTGAGTCCGCCGAGCACTTGGGGATGGAATTTAATTCAACATCAAGCCTTTACAAATCAGATAAAGCAGAGCCTAGTGGGTAAGGTGTTAGACCTGAAGCTGAGAAAACCTGGGTTCAAATCCCAGCTTAGCTGGGACTCACTGGGTGGCCTTGGGCACATCTCTCTCTCTCTCTCTCTCTCTCAGCCTCAGTTTTCCCTGTCTGTAAAATGGGAACAACCACCACCTACCTCACAGGGGGAACTAGAGAGAAGGGTTGTAAAGCACCTGGAACACTGAAATCAGCTATATAAACCTCAGGTGGGAAACCTTTCCCTCTCCCAGGGGCTGGATTCCCACCCCTGCAGGGCTCCATGGACTGGAGACTCCTCGAGCAGAGGGAAATGCGACACACACATGCCTAAGTAATTGGCGCATCGCCGTTGCCTACGTAGGGGATGCGGACGCCAGCCCAGAAGTGCTCCACGGCCATTTGGTAGCTGGTGGGTCATGGCACCTGGGCCGGACTAAATGGGGACAGAGGGGGAACCTCTAGGGGCTATTTGGCAGCTGCCCATGGGCTCCAAAAAGATGATGGGCCAGAGGTTCTTCACCTCTGGTATATAAACACCGATGATGACAGCGTTGTCATCGGAAACTCTGGTGAGGGCAGGATAGCACCCAGAGCGGTCGGGGGGGGCTTAGGTGGTAATTGGTGGGGCTTAAGGGTAGGGGGTTGGAATGGGGTGACCTTTGGGGAAATCCTTTCCGGCCCTACAATTCTTTGATTCCAGAATGAGAAAGCCTTCTCCCCTCTCTATGCGCAAGTGGGACCGAGCCTTGAACCGGCACCCCTGGAGACCCCAGGGNTGCCTACGTAGGGGATGCGGACGCCAGCCCAGAAGTGCTCCACGGCCATTTGGTAGCTGGTGGGTCATGGCACCTGGGCCGGACTAAATGGGGACGGAGGGGGAACCTCTAGGGGCTATTCGGCAGCCGCCCATGGGCTCCAAAAAGATGATGGGCCAGAGGTTCTTCACCCCTGGTATATAAACACCAATGATGACAGCGTTGTCATCGGAAACTCTGGTGAGGGCAGGATAGCACCCAGAGCGGTCGGGGGGGGCTTAGGTGGTAATTGGTGGCCTTTTGGGAAATTCTTTCCGGCCCCACAATTCTTTGATTCCAGAATGAGAAAGCCTTCTCCCCTCTCTATGCGCAAGTGGGACCGAGCCTTGAACCGGCACCCCTGGGGACCCTAGGGTGAGGTTGCCTTGTTCTGGACGGCGGTGGATCCCAGGCCTGCTCCTACAAGTATCCATGGGCCTGAGGGTCCTGACGACGTTGTGCCGCCTCTGTTCCGTAGATCGTGGAGGAGGACGACACTTCTGGCTCTATGGATTCACCTTTCATCAGCCCGGAGCTGCTTCTGATGCTGCACTCCAAGACCAACTGGAACAGCTACTGCCTCTCCTACCTCCTGACGGACCGCGATTACAGCGGCATCCTTGGCATTGCTTTCAACGGCCAGCTCGGTGGGGAAGCCGCCTCCTCCCTGTGTGTCTTAACCGACGTTGGGCGTGTAATCGTGGATGCCAGAAGCGTGCCGCACGGGGACATGTTTGCCCCTCGGAGTCCACCCCCCCCCCCAGTCCTCCCCTTCTGAGTCCGTCTGGCAGGGGGGCATGGCTTTTCAGAAACAGGAGCAGCAAAAGGGGCCCCCACCCTTCCCGACATGACCACCTCCCTTTTCTGAGCACCGGGATGTCACAACACTCAATGAGGGGATGTGGTCGTGCCAGAACGAGGCAGGGCAAATGTGACCACACCCCATTTCTAAACCCTGTGATGTCGTGATACTCAGTGAGGGGGTGTGGCCATGTCAGAAATGGGTGTGGCAAACAGGGTCCCTGCCCCCTTTTATATGACCACGCCCCTTTGAGTGCTGTTACATCACAATATTTGTAAAAGGGCTGTGGTCACTTGGAAAGGGGCAGGGCAAAGAGGCTCTCCTGCCCCCAGCTCCCTCCTGAACTGAATCCTGCGGGTGCCCCAGCTTGCAATCTTTTATAACCGAGACCCAAGAACCTGGACCTCATAAGCACAGGTCTGTCAGGCTTCCCGTTAGTAGGACACAGGGAGCAGGGGGATTCGGAGATGTCTGGAATGCACCGGAGCTGGAGAGGCAGGTGGGAAGTGGCATCAGCAGTACCAGTCCTTGGCCTCGGTCTCCCCCGGCCTGGGTGGGATGAACTGCCAGATCCAAGCCTCTCACTAGTCCCTGAATCTCCACTTCTTTTCTTAATTTCCTCTCAGGGGACTCCGGGGGGATCTGCTCCAAGCACCGACAATTCAAGGACAAGGAGGTGTCTCTGAACACCGGGTTGATCACGCTGCAGAAGTACGGCCAGTACTTGCCCCCTCGGCTCATCCATCTCACTCTGGCCCACGAACTTGGGCACAGCTTGGGGGCGCCGGTGAGTTCAGAGCAGGCAGGCTCTCCGTGCAGGGTTGGCCTCCCCCTAGCGCCTCAGCCCCCTGAAAATTGTAAGGGCTGGCTCTGGGATCGGTGGCAGAACCGGTGGGATTTCTCTGTGCGGATGGCTGGGGCCTGCGGTGGTGCATGAGGCTGGACTAGATTACTTTTGGAGGTCCCTTCCAGCCCTTGGGACTCTATGACCAGGATCAGAACCGAGGGCTCCCGAGTTGCCAACCCAGACGCGCTAGCTGCTGTTTCTCTCTGGTGAAGTGGTTAGAACAGGGATGGGGAACCTTTTTTCCCTCCAGGGGCCACATTGAAAATTAATACAAGCTCCAAGGGCTGCATAGAATGTGGGGGGAGGAAAGGGGGAGCCCAGGAAGAGTTCTGCCCTCTGTCTCGGCATCCAGGCCCTCCTCTCTGCTCCGTTCCCTTCAGCTCTGTCTTTCAGCGCTTGCGGTAGGAACTGGATCCAGATCCAGGAACGAGAAAGGGGCCAAATAAAAACTAGCCGAAGGCTGCATTTGGCCCCCGGGCCTGAGGTTTCCCCACCCCTGGTTTAAAGTTGCAATTCCCCACTGTTGCTATTAACCACATGGAGGGACCCTCGGCGATTCTGTAAAGCCTTTGTCCTTTGCAGTTCCCAGCTCTTCCCAGATTCGAAGGCTCTTCTCTCCTGTCTTTTTTCCCACCCCCCCAGCACGATGAGAGCAAAGAATGTGCCCCTTTCAAAAGCGACACCACGCACGGGAATTACCTGATGTTCAGTCACGCCACGTACGGGTGGCGATACAACAACGACAAGTTCTCGCCGTGCAGCGTGGAGCACATCGGCAAGATCCTGCGGGGCAAAAAAGACCTGTGCTTCGTCGGTAATCGGCGGCCTTCGGGATGTTCCGTCATTGCTTCGCGCGGGGGCTGGGGAAACATTGCCCTCTCGTGTGGATCCTCCTTGTAACGAAGAGAGCCTTCCCCCAAGATCACAGGAGACTCTTCTCCCTCCGCCGTCTCTCTCTTGTTGAGGGAGTTCGCATTCCTGCATTTTAATTGTTCCCATCTTCTCTCCCCGCGTCCAAATGTAGCCAGTAATAGGTGTCCATAATGATGCGTGGGTGGTTGTTTTTTTCTTTTTTTCTTATCAACAATACATAGTCCTCGCCGGGCAGGCAGTGGGGGATTCATCTCCCAAGGGGAGGAATCACCTCTATTCCCCTACGGCAGCAATTAAGGCAGGCTGATATGTAGGTTAATCCCTTCACACAATATGGGAAATGCAAAAGATTGGATTTAGCCCGAATGTCAAGCCTTACTTTTCTGGTTTAACTTTTAGGATTTGACCCACATAACACCTGGTGCATTCTGCGACCTAAACACGGTCACAAATCGGGGGAGGGAGGTAGCTCCCATGCTAAACAGCTCATGTAAATGCAGCCCCAGCTAAGCAACTATTTCTCATCTTCATGAATGTATCCCTGTCTCTCCCTAGGTTCCCCTCCCCCTTGTGCATCCTAGATTGTAAGCCCCTCAGGGCAGAGACCTGTCTCTGATCATGACTGGTCAATGCCAGGCACAATGGTGTGGTGTGCTCAGGATGGGGGACAGAAGGGGCAGGATATGGAGCAAATGTTTTGCCCAGCTTGCTGCTCCTACCAGTCAGCCTTATATGCTGACAGGCAGCCAATCAGGAAGCTGTGGGGCGTGGCTAATGCTGGAGTCAGGGACCTGACAGACAGCGAGAGGGGTGTGGGTTTGCCAGCGTAGAAAGATCCCTTGGGAGGCGACCAGGCATAAGACACAGTAAAGCAGGGGCACTGCAGGCCTAGCCGTACTGCTTTAGCTGTCCCAGGGGCATGGGTTTGAGGCCCACATCCAGCCATTACCCAACACGGACCTCTCTTTCCTGACGCCTCACCTTTATTTTCTTCCCCTGCTTTATAGAAACCGACCGGCCCATCTGCGGCAACCGAATTGTCGATCCAGACGAGGAGTGCGACGTGGGAAGCGCAGACTCAGACCCTTGTTGCTACGGTGCCAAAGAGCCAACTGGCATCCGGTGTAGACTGAAGCCAGGCGTGCAGTGCAGGTGGGGGCTCCGGTTGTTTGGGGTCGGTAATTTGTGGCGTTGTGACCGATAGGGCCCTTGTGGCGGCCACAGAGGGTTAATTCGCCCCCCCCCCCATCTTCTCCCAAACGCCCAGCACTGGCAGTGGTCGGAGGGCGAGAGTCGGTCCCCTTGCTGCTGTGCAGGGCTCGGCTGGAGTCACGGACACAATAGCAGCAATTCCATGGGGCCTGCCCAATAAAGGCAGAGACTTGTGTATTCGCTGCGTTTCCCCCAAGGGGGCGGAAATTGGAGTGATCATGGGTCCCTGAACATTAGTAGCTCCTGCTGCATGATTTGCTTGGCGGCCCCAAATTTGGGTGCGAGGCCAATGCAGCAGGCCACACCCAAAGGTATCCGTGCCCCTTAGTGAGCGTCCCCATGATGTCACCGTGCTCTCTTGGGGCGGGGCACATCCTAACCTGCCCTTTTCCAAAGCCACGCCCCCACGGAACACCGTCACCGCTTGGCACATCGTAAGAGACAGAGCTGCCTCAGAGAAGGGGCGGAGTTTAAGTTTCTTGCTTCTTTTCGGATATGGCACTGCCCCTCCGGCATACTGGCACGTCACGGTGCTCTGGGGGGCAGAGGGGCCTCTCGCTGCTGGGGGGCGCCCAGTCCTGAGCCTGACAGGACCAGTTGGGGTTCCAGGACTCTGCTCCTCCTAGGCCGGGAAGGAGGGAGGGAATCTAACAACCCTGTTGCTGCTGGACTGCTGACCCTCTCCACATTTCTCACACTGGAGGCATCAGAAAAAAAGGTTTCTGTGGGTCGAGGGTGGGGCCAAAAGGGGATGCCCCCCTCCCTGCTCTCCAACCCTTATGCATTGCCCCCTAGAGTGATTGAGTTGCCTTGGATATTTTCATTGCGATTGTGAGGGAGCCTCTTCTGAACGACCCAGTGCTGGGGGTGGGGGGTGTTGCTTAGTGATTTTTCCATGCACCATTTCTCGCTCCGCCAGCCCAAGCCAAGGACTTTGCTGCAGCCATGAATGTGCGTATAAGCCTTCGGGGGAGCAGTGCCTGGAAGACACAGAATGCACCCTCGAGAGCGCCTGCTCTGGATTAACGGCCCAGTGTCCCAGCCCCCACCCCAAAGCCAACTTCACACTCTGTAGCATGGGGACGCGGTTCTGCTTGAACGGGGTGAGTCCAGACTGACGGTCAAACCCCAAAACTGAATTAAGACTGTGTTCGCACGAGCCCTTTTGACAGAAATCTGGGTGTTCATGCGTGGGTGAGTCTTGTGTAAAATCCACAGTGGGGGGCTGGGGGGTGCATGCTCCCGCAAACACACATGCACGCCCACCTCCGCGCATCCCCCACGCACGGAGCAACCGGCGAAAACAGCAGTTTGCTGCGTACGTGGAGATGGACGGAGGTGGGTGGAGACGGGTGCGCGCCCATCTACGCTCTCCCCCCACCGACCGCACACAAACCAGCGCAAACACCGACACACCCCCCACGCCGCGGCCCATCTGTCTCCAGTATTCTGTGACTGCAAAGCGCTGTGTCCGCCTAATAGCGCTATGAAAATTAGTAGTAATAGTAGTAGTTTTAACCTCAAACAGGCTTTGTTCATGTGAACAGGTGACAAGGGGTTGGTAACAAGGATGAACAGCCACAGGGTTATAACCCCAATCTCCATATCTGTTCAGACAAACAGGGCTGCCATTTAAATAGCACACACACACACACCCCACCCACATCCCCAGAATAACCACATTTGTCAAGACCTGTATTAGCACCTCACCTTTTACCTTTTACCCTCTATTCTTGTGAACAAAAGCAAAAGTACAACCAAGATGAGCAGTTATTACTCCAGAGTAAGCCATGCTCCAAGATAGGTGGGGAACCTCTGGGCCTGTGGACCAAATCCAGCCTGGAGCCGTTTTTAATTTGACCCCGTGGTTCTGGTTCCTGAATCTGGTCCGTGGAATCCGTTCCTACCCCATCTAGCCCTGACAGCATGAGCTCAGGGGGAAGGGAGCAGGGATGAAGCAAGGACAAGGGATGGATTGGAGCAGGGAGCTCTCTTTCTCGGGCCCCTCCGCCGGAGACCGTATGGGGAATTTACACCACCCCGCTGCCATGCACTAACCACTTTCACCTAAAAGGTTTTTACACAATCTCTTAAGACTTATGGCCTGGATCCTGGGGTAAGTATTACCCCTTTTTCCCTCCCTCAGCAGAGTGGGTTATAGCACTGGCCTCTCCAACCGCCCCTTATTGGCCAAGCCTTCTCCACCAGATTACAAGGCTTTTATAGGCTAGGATAGTCCCGGGGGGTGGGGGTGTTTGCGCAAAGTTTCTTTAGAAGGTTTCAGGACAGTTCCCACCCGGGACTTGATGCATCTCTCTGCAGCAGAGTCCCTGTTGT
Source organism: Sphenodon punctatus (assembly GCA_003113815.1). Taxonomy (NCBI): domain Eukaryota; kingdom Metazoa; phylum Chordata; class Lepidosauria; order Sphenodontia; family Sphenodontidae; genus Sphenodon; species Sphenodon punctatus. The sequence goes on along the minus strand of QEPC01008752.1, from coordinate 2,261,274 downwards.
TGGGGAGTTGCTTCCTGGGCTGTCTCTGCTGTCCTGGGAGATTGCTGGGGCGGGGGAGAACCCTCTGCAGACTTCCTACAGCCACATACCAGCAACTGGCTTGACTGCCTTATATAAAGCTGGAACATGCTCAGTGCTGCTAATGCCTACTGGGCATGCTCATGGACTCTCTGGAGTCTCTCTGGCTGCCTACTGGGCATGCTCTTGGACTAAGGCTCAGTGATAGCTCTGGTCCCCAATGAGTAGGCCTAAAACCATAGATGCTGGAGGGGTTTTTCAGGGCCCTCAATACCGCACCGTATTACATGGATCCGTGGCACAGATCCATGATCTGGCTCCTCCGCTTCCTTCCCCCATTCTGAGCGCACCCCCAAGCCTTACTTAGCTCCTCTCCAGTTTGCAGAGCTAACTTTCAAAAATGACACCTGGGAGGGAAAAGGTTTCCAACCCCCGCCCCTAAGGGATTTTAGCAGTTCCAGAATGAGCCACATGTGAAGCTGTCTGAAAATGAGCTGTATTGGGTAGTGGAGTTACATGCAGACACCCCTTGAGACCCACCAGATACTCACCCACCTGGATGAGTTGTTGGCAGGTGCCATATACTGTAGGAGGAGAGGGGGCTGGTACCCATGAGTAGTAATTCCCCTACTTAACTGGAGTCAAAGGGGGTGTGTGGTGGCAACCCACCTGGTAGCAGCAGCCTTACCCCTGGATTCTTCAGACACTTGCCTCTTCTCTGCCCTACTAAAGAGGACATAAATTTGAAGGGGGACTAAAATTCCAAGGCATCCAGACTGGAGGGTTCTGGAAGGCTGGGTCTCACCTATGCAGGAAAAGAAGTCCCCCCCCCCTCCATTCAGTGTACAATTAATCTGTGGAACTCCTTGTCAGCAGATGTTGTGAGGGCCAATAACATAACCAGAACCAGGACTGGATAAGTTCTTGGAGGATGGATCCATAAATTGACATTAGTTAAGTTGGTCCGGGCAGAGGGGGAAAGACCCCCTCTGACAGTTGGTGGCATGGAGTTAATGAGAGGAAATGACTCACTTTCTTACAACCTGTTGTGCACTTTTCTGAAGCAACAGAAGTTGGACAGTGGGGCTAGATAGACCATCAGTCTGACCACTATGGAACTAACAATCTTATGTTAAAGGCTTAACCCGTGAATGCATAGTTTGTGGAGATCTTTCCTCCTCTGCGCTTACCTTGCAGCCATCTCTTGTAAGTCTTTGCAGACTCCACCCCAGATCCCTCATGTCATGCAGTGGCTGCTCACTTTGAATATTCCGTTTTTCACAGATTCCACATCTCCCTGTCCTCCCTTGTGTTCAGCACTCTGGCCAGCTCCCAGCCTCCCCTCTACCCCCTTCCTCACTGCAGACTGACATGAAAACAGACCATGCTGTTCTTATAGCCCCAGAAGGGGCGTGGCCAAAAGAGGCAGCAGGTTCCCTTAAAGGGGCAGAGGCCTGGCTTGCAGAGTCTGATTCTCCAGCAGTTGGGGATCACTTCTTGTTCTCTATTCCCGACCTGGGGCCTAGTCCCGCCAACGTACTCTCATGACCCTGCCATAGCCTCCTTCTCTTCTCTTTCCCCCCCCCCGATAATGCAGCTGTGTCGCGTCTCCCTCTGCGTCAAGCATGGGCTAGAGCAGTGCGACTGCCTCAGCAACTCCATGAAGGAGAAATGTCTCCTCTGCTGCCAGCAGCCAGGTACAGGATCTGCTTGGAAATCCCCATCTTGGGGGCGGGGGCTTGGTGGGAGAAGTTACCAGCTGAGGTGAAGCCCAGGGAATGGGAAGATAATGTAATGGTGGTTCCCAGCCCCACACACCCCTAGACCTTCAGAGTGCACTTAACGGACCCAGTAACTTCCTTTAGATTAGGAACCCATTAAAGTACGTGCTCCCCAATGAGGCCTTCAGCCATGATGCAAATGGTACTTCTGGTGGGGGAGGGAGATTGGCAGGGGATGCCCACCCCTCATGCACCCACCGTTCCCTATGCACCCAGCCCCACAGGTGGGATATGGGGGTCTGGCCCCCTGCCTCTTGTCTGATGCACTGGGCACTTAACGTACCCAGGAACTTCTGCATAGGGATGCAGGAGCCTTGAAAGCCAGGGCCACAGGTAAGGGAGGTTGTGGGGTGAGGGGGTGTCTGGGACATGGGCAGGCATGGGGGATTGGGATACAAGGTCAGCAGCAGGGCCAGATCAGGGAACCAGATACAGAAAAAGCTGGGTGGAGCAAGACTGAGGAGACAAGAGAAGAACAAGGGAGCTGGTGACGGAAGCACGGCACAGGACACAAGGACAGGATGAAGAGCACAAACAGGGAGCTGTGTCAGGGGCCAGAAGTGCAAAGATGCACCCAGCAAGCCTTATATGCTGACTGGCAGCCAATCAAGAAGCTGGGAAGAGTGATGGGGCTGGAGATGGACAGGAGGGGGCATGTGGCTAGGGCAGGGTAGAGAGGCCTCTTGAGGGGAGTGGCTGGGCTTGAGGCAACGTGAAGCAGCGTGGGGACCAATCACTGCCCCAAGCCACCCAAGCCCTGGGTCCTGACAAGGTGACCCAAGGGGGCACTGGGAAGCTGAGGAATGGGGTGGACTCAGCTAAGAGGATCTGTGGGAGTGGGGATACGGGGACCAAACAAGGGAGTCTGAGGGTGCACTGGGAGGTGGAAAAGCAAACAAGCACAGCCCGGGGGGGGGGGGGGGG
>QEPC01008752.1:2241486-2257131 GCA_003113815.1 Sphenodon punctatus | reverse complement strand
CCTGTACGTGCCTTGGTGTTTTCTCCCTCTGTCCCCGCCGGTGTGGGTGTTCTTTGTGTGCCACGCCTCCCCCAGCTGTAGTCGGTTCCCCTAGCCCTGCCCCCCCACCCCGGCTTCCTGATTGGCCAAAGAATAAGCCTTGGTGTGGCCACAGGAAGCCAGTGGAGCAACGTCTCACACCCGCCACCAGTCTTTGTTGGGTGCATGTGGTGCAGTGGCATTTTGTGCACCGTTTGTGGCTACTGCTCCATCCCTTCATCTTGTGCTCAGTGTTGTAGTTTGCCCCCTTACCTCCCTGCCTCCCTTATAACTCCTGTGAGATCCCCTCCTCGAAGCGTACTGTGGATTGTGTGCTGTTCGTTCCCCTGCCTCCTTGCCGTCCTTACAGCTCTTGTGTTGGCCCCTTCCCAGAAGTGTGCTGTGCTTTGTATGTTGTGTGTCCTATTTAGTTTCCCCCCCGCTTCCTCCGTAGCTGGCTTTCCCTGCCAGCCCCTCTGGCTCAGCTTAGCCCTGCCTCCAGCTTCGCTGTTGCTGGTTTCCCCTCCAGCTCCTCGGTCACTAGTGAGCTCTGCCAGCTCCCCTGCTGTTGACTCTCCCTACCAGTGCCCCGTACTGCTGGTCCACTCCCTTTGTTTTCTGTAGCTAATCCCTCTTACCAACTTCCACTCCTTTGGGAATTCCTTCCACCCCCTTGTGGTTGGTCCCTCTTTCCTGCTCCTGGAGCCCTGGCCTCATTGATGAGTTGTACACCCTCTTAGACCAGCTTGTCTGGTAGATACGCTGAGCTGGAGTCTCCCGGGTAGTGGAGAGCGCCAAAGAGGCTTCAGGGAGTAGGCATGTGGACCCCCTCTTCCCCCCGTACCCTGGTCTTCTGCTTCCTCCCTCCTCATTTTCCCCGGCTCCACACCCCGGAGCCTGACACAGGCGTTCGGGCAGGGGTAGGACTTGGGTGTGGGGGATGGGATTTATGGATGTTTTACGTGGGTTTTTTTAAAGGGTTTTATCTTCGGTATTTTGTAGGTTTGTTTTGATCGTGTTAGCTGTTCTGAGCCTTCTGGGAGAGGGCGGGATAAAAATCAAAATAAATAAGATGCGACTGATCAGGGTGATGGGGATGGTCTGGTTCAAGGGTGGGTGGGGGAGAAAAGAGGTAGTGCTACCAGGTGTCCTTTATTTTAGGGGATATCCATTATCTTCCCTTCCAGCCTTCAAATCCCACCTGAAAACTACTCTTCCATCAGGCTTTCCCTAGCTCCTCACCCTTACAGACTGCTCCCTGATGGTGCTTCCGTCCCATCATTCAGGGGCCCCCTTCTCCCCTGGAACTAAGCTAAGCACATGCACCTGCCACTTCTCAACTCTGCAAACATCTCCCTGTCTCTCCCTAGGCGTTCCTAGATTGTAAGCCCCTCAGGGCAGAAACTCTGCCCCTAGTGAATGATGGTTCAGTGCCAGGTCTGTTGCCAGCACTCAAGAAATCATTCAGCCCCACGCTCTCCCCCACAGAAACGCTGGTGGGCTGTGCTCCTGGCGATCCTGACCGTAGCAGCAATGATGGCTGGAACGGTGTTTCTCTTTGGAAGGACCCTCGATAGCGAGAAAGGTAAAACCAAAGCCCGTTCAGCCTCCGACTCCTTCGGTTTCTTGCTTGCTTCTTCAAGTCACTGAACCTCCACGGTGATGGCGGAGGGGTGGGATCGTCTTGGTGTAGCACAGGGGTGCTCAACTTGATGCGTGCCGAGGGCCGGAAAATTTGGTTTGGACCCAACCCTGGACTACGTGTGGCCCTGGCCCCAATTTGCATAATAACCCCACCCCCTGGCAGCAAGGAGCTGGGGCCGGAGATCCGGGTGGCAGAAGCGGCAGCGAGGGGCTCAGGTGGAGACATTGGCAGCAGCAGGAAGCTGGAGCCAGGGAGAAGGGATCCAGCCAGCGCCTTTAATAGGCTTGCTGCCCGGAGGAAGGAGGGTTTCGCGCCAGTGCAGGGGTTGGAGGAAAGGTGATTGCCAGAGCACGAGGAGGCATGGCGGCCCGCAGGAAAGGTCCTTGCAGGCCGGGCCGTACTTCGTGCAGCCCAGGTGTAGCGCAGAGCACGTGGAGTACTCCATCCGCACGGAACTGTTGCTAGGTAACGGTCATGGTGCAGGACCAGCTCTTTAGTGTCACAGCCCAGACCCAGTTGTAACCAGTAAACCCAACTCCCAGGCCTGGTCAGGGGACACAAACATTTGCTGGGAACCTAAATAGTGGGTAAGGGTACCATCTTTTTCTGGAAAGCAACCTAGCACTCCCACCCGTAACTGATGTATTTCCACCCTGTAAGGTGCCTCATGAGGTCCCAATGCTCTACAGGTAGCAGGATTGTCCATAAGGGCCCTCTTTGCTCCAGGCCTGGCCTGGCCTGGCCCTTGTAGAAGGAAAGCCTTGCTCTGGCAGGTGCGTTCAGAGCAGGCACGACTCCTTGCTGCTGCTGGGAGAAGATAGGAACATTGCTCTTGCCACTCTGAAAACGTCAGCCAGAGCAGGCGTTTTTATGGAATCCTGCCCCATCCTCTCCCCCAGAGGTGCCAACCCTGGAAGTCCTGATTTTTTTTGTTCCAGTCCGAAATCACAGCTCAAACCCAGAGAGGGGGCAGCCAGAGCGAGCAGGCTCAAAGCCATAAGAGAAAATGAATGGGGGGGGCACATGCAATTCGTGTTACCGCCTCTCACACAAATGGCCCCATTTGGCATATGGGTGAGAGAGATACAAGAGGCGGCAACCTTTGGGCAGGATCAGAATGGGAGAACCGTGTGGCAGGGTCCCACCCCGTGGGCGAGCGTTGTCAGGATCAAGCCCAAATGGAATGTCACTCCAGCATTAAATCCTTAACAGTTTATTTATAGGCAAAGCCCCAGGCCAGCCACCAGACCTCTGGGTGGTCAACGATATACAACTGAGCTTATCAATAGAGTCCCAGACTAGCTCCTCCCAACTCGCTTCCAGGTCCAGGCATCCCGGCAGGCTCTTCAAGCGATGCGCTCTCCTTAGTCATCCAGGGCAGACTGCCGTCTCCCACAGAGCTGACCTCTTTTATACAGCTAGCCAAGCCCACTGGCTTCCGCTTCCTGTTAGCAGCCATCTTGGGTCTTCTCACCTGGCAGGCGCCATTTTGTGGCATAGACCTGCCACAGACTGACAGACCCCTGTGGCCCAGTTGGTCTCAGGGTGGGTGCATTCAAGGCCACGGCCTCTTGAGTTTGTGTCAGGCTCCCCAACAGCAGAGATTGCCCACGAATTGCCATGATCTCATGGCTCTCGGTGGTGGTGGGATGACGATGACTTAGCCATGCCCCTTTTCTGACATAACACCGTGACATCACAGCACTACACAGTGGTATGGCCACCCCCACCCCCAGAGCACCCTGGGAGGAGCGGGGCTAGCTTTCCCTATCGTGTCTGGGCTCACAAGAACCCAGCAAATTTGGGGACCTTGACGAGCTCTTGCCTGGAAGACATTATACGCTGTTCTTGCTGGAAAAGAGGCTCAACAGGAGTCAAGCTTGAGACCCTATGTCAAGGCTGAGGAACCCTCACCTGTCAGGGGCCAGATCTGTGTCCTGCAAGCTGGGGGTTGGGTCATTCCTGCCTATGTAGGGGGCATGCTCACCAGCCCAGAAGTGCTGGGGACCCACAGTGTGTGGACAACAGGACACAGTCACGGGGGGGAACCTCTGGCAGGCCAGTACCTGTGGACTGGGGGTTCCTCACCCCTCCCCTCTATGCTTGGATGTAGGTGCTAAACTGCTCCTGGAAATCCATGTCAACCCCAGGAAGAAGGGAGATTAGCTTAGAAATATGATAGACGCGTGCTCCTCCGGGCACAAAAAGTAACAGGATCCGCACATCTGCTACCGTGTTCTCTTTCCTCTTCCGTCCCTGCCCTCCCCAGGCTTGCCACTTCCCAGATTCTGAGGGGGACCAGGCCTCATTAACACAACACCCCCTTGTCCCTTAATCTGCATTTACCTTGTCCAGTAGCAACAGTCACACAACTGCCAGTTCCCTTGCCTTTGAACAGTTTTACCCCTTGCATCAAGTGGCAGTGAACAAGGGATCATCGAGGGCCACAGGGAGCGGTAAGGGATTCACACAACACTCAGAATGGGGGTTTGGGGCCACCCACTCCCCACTTAGAAGGCTAGAATTCTAGAGCTGAAAGGGACCATGAAGACCATCGAGTCCAGCCTCATCTCTCAGCTGAGAGGCAGCTGTGGGGGACTGCTACTGCTCCCACCTCTCAACTGAGAGCTGCACTAGACATCTCCAGTCTCCCTCCCTTCTCAGCTGAGAGGCGCACTAGATGTCTCTCTCCCTGCAGTCATGTTTCTCAGCTGAGGCAGCCATGGGAGAGGAAGATTGCTACTGCTCCCACCTCTCAACTGAGAGGTGCACTAATGCAGATTCCCTCCCTGCTTCTCAGCTGAGGCCCACTAGATGTCCCCCTCTCTACAGCCACACCTCTCAGCTGAGGCAGCCCTGGGGCTGCTGCCTGGTTTGATTCCACCCTAGCTCTCCCTTGTTTCAGCTTGTACCCATCGCCTCTTGTCCTGCCCTCCATAGCGTTGTGAGAACAAGCCCTCCCCCGGGACATGGTTGTGGAGGCAGCTGTGATGCTGGCAGTTGTGAATCAGCTTCCCAGACACCCTAATTTGAACAGACTGTTCTCAAAGAGACTCCTTGCAGGAGAAGCTGAACCTTGTGGTCTTTTGCAGATGAGAAAGCCGCAAAGACCTCCGTCAAGAAGACCTCAATCAGCCAGCGACCCGCCACAAGGCAAGCGTTCTTCTACTGGGAACGCGAGGAACTTTACATGGAAACCCTGCAGCAGCAGTATGAGACAATCATCTAGCAGAGGCTAAGACCACCCCCTGCCACAATACGCCAGCATAACCCAAAACCAGGTTTTCCCCCCAAAAAGAACAAAACTCCCATTTCTAAACGTAATAAAGTCTCCAGGACCCAACGCAGTCCAGTTCTCCTAATGCCACCATCTCATCCTGTTTACAATGTACTCCCCCCCCCCTTGCCATGATACCATGCCATGATGCTTGAGGGGGATGTGGCTAAAGGCAGGAGAACCCCTTCCTGGTTCTGATGTAACCACACCCCCTTTAAAATGCTGTGATGTCATGTCCAGAAAGGGGTGGGGGCAGGGGGGTTCTCCTGCCCCTGACCAGCATAGCCACTAGGGATGTGCGAACAGAACGCGGTTTGGATGTTCGGTTCGAAACCCGAGTTTGTTTCGGTTCGGCCGAACATCCGAAAATAGCACCATCGATACTGATTATTTTTTTTCAGTATCGGTATCATTTGGCCCTTAAACCACCCTTGGTCTCCACCCCTGGTGCCAGGAAGTCTGCTCCTCAGCTGCCTCCCCCTTCCAGACACGTTTTCCCCACCCAAAGTCACATTTTTCCCACCCCCGAACTCTTCTGAACCGTTCGAACGTTCGGTTCGGCCGTTCGGTTGTCCGAACAGGCTGAGTTCGGCCCAAACACCGAACAGCATTCGTACATCCCTAATAGCCACACCCCTTTCAGACTATCGCACCATTACAACGCTCAGACAGGAGCAGCGGGAGCCCCCTTTACCCATCCCTATAACAGCACTTCCCCCTAACACCCCCCAAGGATCAGGGTCCCCACAAGCGTTGTCCATGGTTGACCTGTCAACGGCGATCAAGGTATTGGCCACTCCTTCCCTATCCTCAAGCACTGAGGGAGCTTAGGGGAAGGGAGCAGAGATGAGGGCATGCAGCATTCAAGGATGGGAAATTGATGCATGGTATCGATCCAAAATCTGGATCCTCCCTCTTCCTTCCCCTATCCTGAGCATCCCCATTAAACACACACACACACACCCCTTATCCAGCCACAAAGCGTGTCCTAATTTTATGATGTTTTAAATTTTACAATTGTATTTTTTTATGTTTTTAAATCTGTTAGCCACCCCGAGCTGTTTTCAGGAGGGGCAGGATATAAATAAATAAATAAATAAATAAAATATAATTGTCAAAGTGGCTCCTGGGAGGGAAAAGGTTTCCCCACTCCAGAGTAGACTTTTAATTTAATTAAAGCATGCCATATTTACAATTAAGTGGGCGAATGTATTTATTTATTTTAAATGTATATCCTACCCTATCACTTGGGTTCAGGGCAGGTTACAATGTATAAAAAACATAGATCAACTTTTAAAACTCCCTCCCCACAATGTCCACAAAGCCTACCCCCCACCAGCCAAATGTTTGACCAAATAAAAAAGTCCTACATTGCCTCCAGAAAATGCTCAGGCGGAGACTTTGGGGAACCTCATGGGGGAATGTGGAGCAGCCAATGAGAAAGCATCTCTGCATCCCCTCGCTGTACAGACATGGTGCACTGGTGTTTATGTGCGCAAGGACACCCCCAGCTAATTTCAGGGGTCCAAATGGGGGTAAGAGCCGCTTAGTACCAATTCACACAAACACCCTTCCCACCCCCTTGGAAATTCACCACTGCTTCCTTAACCTGTCTCTCTCTTGCCCTGTAGCAATGCGGTTGCACAGCAGATTTCCCTGCATTTCAGTGGGCTCCCCCTTTGCATCACATGGCAGACAGCAAGCGGCTTCACAAGAGGTGATAAGGATTTTGCAAAACAGGCTGAATGCAGATTTGTGCTGCTCTCCACTGTTTCTAGTGTCATGTGAACACGCTCTTGCTTTCCGCAGTTCTGAATCCAACATCAGAGCTACGCTAGCTTCATGGCAAAGCCAAAACTACCAGCCAAGGTCACTCCTGCTTGCAACAAAGCCAAGCTCAGAACCAGCAGCCCTAGCAACAATCTGTTGTTTCACCGTGGAACAATAGCTCCGTAGCAATCATGTCAACTAGCTCCCCCTCAAGTACTAAAAGACTCCACTTGTTGAACTGATGTATCGATTGCAATTTGGCTTCACAGAGCGCTAGGCTGGACATGGGTCTCAGGCAGTAACTAATAGAAGTCAGAGCTGGAAAGGAACAAAAAATTAGATCTGATTTTCTCCCCAAACTAGTACAAGCTTCAAGGGCTGCATCGATGTTAGGGGCAGGGTGTTCAAGGGATGCACTCAGGAAGGAGGAGGATACCTTGGTGGATCTGTGCCCCTGTCCTTGTGTCTCTCTCCTCATCTCTGCTCCCTTCCCCTCAGCTCAGTTTTCAGTGGCTGGAAGTAGGAACTGGATGCAGGGGCCAGATTCCAGAACTGGAAAGAGGCCACCTAAAAAAAAGACTGCTGAAGGCCACATTTGGCCCCCAGGTCTGAGGTTCCCCATCTCTGCCATACGGCAGCAACAATCTTTCTCCAGGGATCTCTACATCAGGGTGAGGAACCTTAGGCCCAGGGGCCAAATGCAGCCCACAGGTTGTTTTGATTTGGCCCCTGGATCCAGTTCTTGTCCCCAAGTGCTAAGACTGAGCTCAGGGGAATGGAGCAGAGATGGGGGCATTCACACAAGGAGAGGGGGGGCAATCTATGATCTGGACCCTCCTCTTAAACACCCCTATTCCCGACTTCTATGCAGCCCTTGGAGCTTGTACTAATTTTCAAAGCGACGCCCCAAGAAGGAAAAAGGTTCCCCAGCCCTGATCTACATGTTATGAGTCAGAGAAATTAATCCTGTGGCACAAATTAGGATGTCATTCCATGGCGGAGCGGTCAGGGATCAAACAGTTGAACTCCCGCATGTTGCCGCTGCCACCTGTGGCATCAAGTTCCACAAGTTAAATTATACACTGAGTGCAAAGGACTTTGTTTCTTTTAAATCTGCCTGCGAGTTTCACGTAGTGCATCCCCTAGTTCAAGTATGATTAGAAAGCATAAATAACAGGTCCCAGTTGACTGAGCGTGCAACACTGCATGTACAAACACAAATGCACGGGCCAACGTTATGGACCCAACCTCTAAGAACGTGTCCAGTCCTGTTTTCAAAACTTACCTGGTGCATTTCTGCTCAGCTTGGACAGCATGGCACTGAAATATTTCAGGGCTGGACACCTTCTAAATCGAATGCCATAACCTGTTCACTAACACCAGCCCAAAAACAAAAGGGATGTTTGGAGTCCTTTATTGTAGCCCTTGTGTGGCTGAGCTGCCCATGGACCGGTCATCCTTCCAGGAGATGACAGAACGGAGGAAGCAACCAGAAGCTCATTTGATGAGATCCTTTATGTACTTCCAGCCGTCTTGGGAGTACTCGCAGGCCTTGGTGGGAGCCACGGAAAGAGCGGACATGGTTGTCTTCACTCCTGCAAGGCAAAGAAAGAATCCAGCTCTTGAGAAAAGGGACAAAACCTACATAGTACGCTAGGATTGCTGTGTAACGCTAGTGGGGGCCCAATGTGGCCCATGGCTAGTTTTTATTTGGCCCCCGGATTCAGTTCCTCCCCCCGAGCACTAAACAACTCAGCTCAGATGAGGGGATGCTCACAAGGACCCACCCCTTAAAACACTTTCAACTCCAACTTCTATGCGGGAGCTTGTACTAATTTTTCAAAGTGAACCCTGGAAGGAAAAAAACGTTCTTCACCCCCTCAGGTGCAGCAAGGAAAATAAGGGTCTCTATGCCATGGATCCATCCCCACTCCGCGAGTGTCTGCTCCCTTTCCCTGAGCTCAGTCTTTCAGTGTTTGGGGGTAGGAACTGGATCCAGGGACTAAATTAAAAACTAGCCAGAGGCCATATTTGGCCTCCATGCCCGAGGTCCCCCATCTACATGGAAAAATCCCACCCATCCACTTTTCTCCAGACGTCCTACAATTCTCTGCCAAGGATCTCCACGAACCCATAAACATTCCCAGGATTCAACGGGCTACAAGTATATAAGCCAACCTCCTGCCCCTCCTTTGGTAAATGTCTCACTGAGGGGCCACTGCTTCCGTCACCTCAAAGAGCAGTTGGGGGGAGGGGGGGTTGTCTGAATGTCATGAGTGAGAGGTAAGGCTCATTGCCCTCTGGTGTCATGTCTGTACATAAGACTCACCTGTATTCCAGAAATTGCTGAAGGAGAAGTCAAATTTTGGAGTGTGTGGAAGCTTTAAAAAAAAGAGGGAGGGGAACGGGACATCAGGTATGTTTGGGAAGCATGGCTATTTGCGAAGCTGTACATTGTAAATAATCATCACCTTTATTTTTCTATAGCATCCCCTGCCATTGCACTCAGAGCACTTTACGTATAACAAACAACTTTTTAATCTTAACAACCCTGTGGGGTAGGTTAGGCTGAGAGAATATTGTGACTGGCCCAAGCTCACCCAATGAGTTTCTGGCTAAGGCAACACTTGAACCGGGGTCCGCCCCCTACCGCCCGGTCCAAGTACTGCGCACTTAGCTATTACACCACAACGGCTCTCAAGTGAAAATGAATGAAAGCAGATGCAGGATTGGCTGTATGATCCCCTCTAATAAATCACATAGAGTGTGGAATGGGTGTTGAAAGGTGAGCTTCTAATCTGGCGGCTACATTTTAAACTAAATCAGGGCGAGGAAGCCACATTCTGGGACATCCCAGACCCTGCGCTGCCTTACTGGTCCTGTGTCTTAGTTCGCGGCCCTGCAATCTTCTACCCGTTACGTGGCCAGGCAGCAGGTGGCAATCCCGGGCCGGCCTGGAATGGTCCCCCACCTACAGCCCAACCACGCAACAGGAAGGCTCGTCACACACCTCCCGCACCAGGCCACCCCGTCTTCTCCCTAATCTGAAAGAGACATCCAGTTGAGGCAGAAGGGTGACCTGCCTCTAGGCAGTTTGAATTCTGCAAATCCACTGGATACGACCAGGACTTTGTTTGTGTGTGGGGAGCCCTGGGAAAGGATCCCAATAGGAATACGCCCCCCCCCCCGAAATGTGGAAGACCAGGAGAAGGCCTGTATGGACCATTTCAAGGCCGGAAACGAATGCTGGGGGGGGTGGAGCCTGGAAAAGATTTGACTTTCATTAATGACTTTCCTGCACCACAGCCTCTGCTGGTCATCACATAAGCCACAAGAATTCCTGCTTTATATTCAGTTGTAGAGAGAAGAGCAGGGTGGTCTAGTGGTTGGGTTCCTAGCTGGCAAATAAGAGTTCATTCCCCTGCTCCGACAAGCGCTGGGGGCAAGGCTTATGGGGCAGGCTTGGGACCCAGCAATTCATTTTTATGAATTAAGCACTCACTACAACTATCCACTCAGCTAAGTGCTTATCAGTCTTCACGCTGTGCCTACTCTCTGCCCCTAGCCTTGCCCCTGCGAGAGTGCACATGGGGTTCGCCCAACCAGCCTCCCCTTACCTGCCAGCCTGCGTAATTCGTCCACTCCTCGATGGCTGGAGGCAGCACTTCACAGGCCTTTCTCAGAGCCTCAGCACCTTGCTCGTTGCTACCCAGAAGCCCCCGATCATAAGCCACGTACACGGCGCCTCCCGCCAGGCCGCCTTTGACAAGAAACCTGAGAGGAAACGCAAAGCAAAACGAGTTGGTCCGCGGCGCGACAGATCCGTCCCGTGAGCTTACAGATGGAGCAAGAAAGCTAGGACAGCCCAGATTTACAGCATGAGTCCTTTGGCAAGCGACTGGCAGGCTAGCACTTAGCACGGGGGAACATCCCATTCATCTCTGGAGGAACTTGTGCTCAGGCAAACGATGAGGGTGCTACCCCTTCCAAGGATCACTACCTTAGTGATGGATGGTTCCTATTAAATGGCATCAATAGGCATTTGACTTACGGGACAGAAATGCATTTTTCTCCTTCAATTTATTATGCCTGGTGCTGAACAGCCATGATCACAGACAGGTCTCTGCCCCAAGGGGTTTACAGCCTAGAATGGACACTAGGGAAGGCAATAAGGGATACATTCATGAAGAGAAGTTCCAGGCACACCTGCTTAGCTTAGTTACAACGGAAAAGGGGGATCCTGAAGGATGAGCCAGTATTTATTTCAGTTTTTACCCCACCCTTTTCCTAAGGCTGGCTCAGGGCAGCTTACAACATTAAGAACACAAAATACATTAAAAACCCACCCACCTCCTATCCCCACCTGCCAAACAGAAAGGTTTTACATGGCCTCCGGAATATGCTCACAGTCGGGCGGGACCTCCGGGGGGGAAGCGAGTCCCACAACACTCTCTGCGGGCCCTTGTCGTAGGAACACGATTGACCAGCAGTACCCGCAAAAGCTCGCTCCCAGCCGACGACGAGGGTCACGGTGGGGCATGGTAGGATAGGCGGTCTTCCAGATAGGTAGGGCCCAGGCTGCTAAGGGTTTTCAAAGTCAACACCAGCCCCTTCTACTGTGCCCAGAAAGCTATAGGGAGCCAGTGTAGACTTCGAAGCACCGGTGTAACGTGCTCACGGCGACCCGTCCCTGAAAGGAGCTGGGCCGCCGCGTTGTGCACCAGCTGCAACTTCGGAAGAGTCACCGAGGGCAGCTCCACACAGAGCGCACTGCAGTAGTCTAGCCTTCCGGTCAAGGAATCACAGACGATGGTGGCCCGATCTCAATCGGAAAGTAAGGGCCACAGCCTCCCAAGATGGCAGATGAGATTTAACGTGGACAAGTGCAAAGTGATGCACGTAGGGAAAAATAATCCAAACTATGAGTACACAGTGCTGGGTACTAAGCTAAGAGTTACCACTCAGGAAAAGGATCTGAGAGTGACTGTGGACAANGGACATCAGGTATGTTTGGGAAGCATGGCTATTTGCGAAGCTGTACATTGTAAATAATCATCACCTTTATTTTTCTATAGCATCCCCTGCCATTGCACTCAGAGCACTTTACGTATAACAAACAACTTTTTAATCTTAACAACCCTGTGGGGTAGGTTAGGCTGAGAGAATATTGTGACTGGCCCAAGCTCACCCAATGAGTTTCTGGCTAAGGCAACACTTGAACCGGGGTCCGCCCCCTACCGCCCGGTCCAAGTACTGCGCACTTAGCTATTACACCACAACGGCTCTCAAGTGAAAATGAATGAAAGCAGATGCAGGATTGGCTGTATGATCCCCTCTAATAAATCACATAGAGTGTGGAATGGGTGTTGAAAGGTGAGCTTCTAATCTGGCGGCTACATTTTAAACTAAATCAGGGCGAGGAAGCCACATTCTGGGACATCCCAGACCCTGCGCTGCCTTACTGGTCCTGTGTCTTAGTTCGCGGCCCTGCAATCTGCAGCAGGTGGCAATCCCGGGCCGGCCTGGAATGGTCCCCCACCTACAGCCCAACCACGCAACAGGAAGGCTCGTCACACACCTCCCGCACCAGGCCACCCCGTCCTCTCCCTAATCTGAAAGAGACATCCAGTTGAGGCAGAAGGGTGACCTGCCTCTAGGCAGTTTGAATTCTGCAAATCCACTGGATACGACCAGGACTTTGTTTGTGTGTGGGGAGCCCTGGGAAAGGATCCCAATAGGAATACGCCCCCCCGAAATGTGGAAGACCAGGAGAAGGCCTGTATGGACCATTTCAAGGCCGGAAACGAATGCTGGGGGGGGTGGAGCCTGGAAAAGATTTGACTTTCATTAATGACTTTCCTGCGCCACCGCCTCTGCTGGTCATCACATAAGCCACAAGAATTCCTGCTTTATATTCAGTTGTAGAGAGAAGAGCAGGGTGGTCTAGTGGTTGGGTTCCTAGCTGGCAAATAAGAGTTCATTCCCCTGCTCCGACAAGCGCTGGGGGCAAGGCTTCTGGGGCAGGCTTGGGACCCAGCAATTCATTTTTATGAATTAAGCACTCACTACAACTATCCACTCAGCTAAGTGCTTATCAGTCTTCACGCTGTGCCTACTCTCTGCCCCTAGCCTTGCCCCTGCGAGAGTGCACATGGGGTTCGCCCAACCAGCCTCCCCTTACCTGCCAGCCTGCGTAATTCGTCCACTCCTCGATGGCTGGAGGCAGCACTTCACAGGCCTTTCTCAGAGCCTCAGCACCTTGCTCGTTGCTACCCAGAAGCCCCCGATCATAAGCCACGTACACGGCGCCTCCCGCCAGGCCTCCTTTGACAAGAAACCTGAGAGGAAACGCAAAGCAAAACGAGTTGGTCCGCGGCGCGACAGATCCGTCCCGTGAGCTTACAGATGGAGCAAGCAAGCTAGGACAGCCCAGATTTACAGCATGAGTCCTTTGGCAAGCGACTGGCAGGCTAGCACTTAGCACGGGGGAACATCCCATTCATCTCTGGAGGAACTTGTGCTCAGGCAAACGATGAGGGTGCTACCCCTTCCAAGGATCACTCCCTTAGTGATGGATGGTTCCTATTAAATGGCATCAATAGGCATTTGACTTACGGGACAGAAATGCATTTTTCTCCTTCAATTTATTATGCCTGGTGCTGAACAGCCATGATCACAGACAGGTCTCTGCCCCAAGGGGTTTACAGCCTAGAATGGACACTAGGGAAGGCAATAAGGGATACATTCATGAAGAGAAGTTCCAGGCACACCTGCTTAGCTTAGTTACAACGGAAAAGGGGGATCCTGAAGGATGAGCCAGTATTTATTTCAGTTTTTACCCCACCCTTTTCCTAAGGCTGGCTCAGGGCAGCTTACAACATTAAGAACACAAAATACATTAAAAACCCACCCACCTCCTATCCCCACCTGCCAAACAGAAAGGTTTTACATGGCCTCCGGAATATGCTCACAGTCGGGCGGGACCTCCGGGGGGGAAGCGAGTCCCACAACACTCTCTGCGGGCCCTTGTCGTAGGAACACGATTGACCAGCAGTACCCGCAAAAGCTCGCTCCCAGCCGACGACGAGGGTCACGGTGGGGCATGGTAGGATAGGCGGTCTTCCAGATAGGTAGGGCCCAGGCTGCTAAGGGTTTTCAAAGTCAACACCAGCCCCTTCTACTGTGCCCAGAAAGCTATAGGGAGCCAGTGTAGACTTCGAAGCACCGGTGTAACGTGCTCACGGCGACCCGTCCCTGAAAGGAGCTGGGCCGCCGCGTTGTGCACCAGCTGCAACTTCGGAAGAGTCACCGAGGGCAGCTCCACACAGAGCGCACTGCAGTAGTCTAGCCTTCCGGTCAAGGAATCACAGACGATGGTGGCCCGATCTCAGTCGGAAAGTAAGGGCCACAGCCTCCCAAGATGGCAGATGAGATTTAACGTGGACAAGTGCAAAGTGATGCACGTAGGGAAAAATAATCCAAACTATGAGTACACAGTGCTGGGTACTAAGCTAAGAGTTACCACTCAGGAAAAGGATCTGAGAGTGACTGTGGACAATACACTGAAATCCTCAGCCCAGTGTGCAACAGCGGTCAAAAAAGCGAACAATGTTAGGAGTTATTCGCAAAGGGATAGAGAATAAAACGGAGGTCATAATGCCTCTATACAAATCAATGGTGCGACCGCACCTGGAATAGTGCACGCAGTTCTGGTCGCCCCATCTCAAAAAAAGACCTAGCTGAACTAGAAGCGGTACAGACAAGAGCAACGAGAATGATAAAGGGTATGGAATGGCTTCTGTACAAAGAGAGGCTTGACAAGCTGGGTCTCTTCAGCTTAGAGAAGACAGAGGGGACAGGATAGAGGTTTATAAAGTCTTGAGTGGTGTAGAACGAGTAGATAACAAACGGTTATTTACCCTCTCAAATAGTACCAGAACTAGGGGACACTCCATGAGACTAGCTGCTGGCAAATTTAACACAAATAAAAGGGAGTACTTTTTCACACAACACATAATTAACTATGGAATTTCTTGCCAGAGGACGCTGTCAAGGCCAGTAGTAGAGCTGGGTTTAAAAAAGGACTTGATAAGTTCTTGGAGAGTAGGTTCATTAATGGCTCTTAACCAAGTAGCTTACAGGATGAACGTCTTACTGTCGGGAGCTGGGAGTGAACAACGGGGAATGGATCGCCCATTGTGACAGTTGGTTCTTCTTCCATGCGATCGAGATTGGCCACTGTCGGAGGACAGGATGCTGGGCTTGATGGACCATTGGTCTGATTCAGTCTGGCACTACTTATGTTCTTATGGAGTTGGTGAAAGGCACTCCTGCCCATCACCACAACCTGATGTCCCAGGAGTCCAGAAGCACTCTAAAGCTATGAACCTGGCTAATCAGAGGGGGTCAGCCCGCATTGAAGCCAGGAGTCCTAATTCCCTCCAAGACACAAGATTGGCCAAGCACCATCGCTTCAGTCTTGCCTGGATTCAGCTTCAATCACCTCACCCACATCCAGTCTCCAACCGCAGCCAGGTATTGGGTAAGTACTGAGACTGCAGGACCTGGGTCGGATGAAAGGAGACAGAGAGAGGGGTAGAGCTGGGTGTCATCAGCATACTGATGGCACGTCACTCCAAACCTCCAAGTGATCTTGCCCAGCGACTGCAGAGACACGTTGAACAAAGATGGAACCCTGCAGGACACCATAGGGGAGGTCACCGGGGGGGGGGACGAACAACCTCCCACCACCACCCATTGGGACCTCCCCAACAGGAATGAATGGACTCACTCGAGACCAGTCCCACAGTCTCGTTAACAAGCTCAGCAGGGCACAATTTAAGCATAAATCATCGACCAAGGCCACAAGCACAGCCTCTCTGCTATACCCCAGATGAAAACCTGGCTGAAATGAGTCCAGAAATCCAATAGCATC
>QEPC01008752.1:2198936-2237282 GCA_003113815.1 Sphenodon punctatus | reverse complement strand
ACCTGTTATCTCTAAACTCCCAATTTACTGTAACCAAGCCAAGAAAGTGCACCTGAGTTCTCGCATCCTCATGAACGTCACATCCCTTGTCTCTCCCTCTGTTCCCCCTTCCCTGTCTCCCCTCCCCGTCTTTAGATTGTAAGCTCTCGGGCAGGGACTGTGTCTATCTTATTTTTTTGTAAAGCGCCAGGTACATCACTGGCGCTATATAAATGCTAATAATAATAATAATAATCTGATTCTGAGCTGAGCGATAGGGTCCGATTCAGATTGGCCCAAGGTGGTAAGCGAGGAGGCACGCCAGGCATCAAGCGAAACTGGTGATGAGCACGTGGCCAGGCATCAAGCCAGGTTGGAAACCATAGAGAATTAGGGTGGCCATACCTCCCCTTTAAAAGAGGATGCTTATGAAAAATACATGGTGCAGGGCTGCATTGGTTCCAGTACAGCCCTGCACCATGTATTTTCCATAAGTGTCCTCTTTTAAAGGGGAGGTATGGCCACCCTATAGATAATTGAGGGGTATTAGTACCTGGCAAGAACTCATGGTCAAGAATTGAGGAGGGTTAAAAGTCAAGCAGTCAATCCAGAGGCAGAGTGGAGGGTAGAAGCAGGCAAGAACTGGGAACTAAGAGCCAGAGAAACCAAGGTGAGGGGAACGGGGATCAGAAACAGGCGAGCCAAAGACCAAGGTTAGAAGCAACGATCACGTCACTGTCTGGCAAATTGCTGCTGAGGCCCTGAAAGTTATACAAGGCTCTAACCAATTGGAATTCAGATCAGTCCTGGCCAATCAGAGCAGGGCTGGAGCGGTGCCTCTCCTCAACCACTCTAGCCCCACACCTTTCTTGCACTGCTCTTTGGGGCTCTGCTGCCCCCTGTCCCTCATACGTGGAACTGCAGCCTCATCCCTGCAGCTGCTGCTCCCCCTGCCAATCAAGGTAATTCATGCTCCGTCTAAGGGCTTATTGCCTCAGGGGTTTCACATGGCACTTGGCCCGCTGCTGTGTGTGTGTGTGGGCAGGCCTGCACCTCTTGGCAGAGCGTCATACTCTCTCGTAATCGGGCCGGGCTGTAATCGGAGAAGGACTTTGCTTCCCACACAGGTTGGCTGGCAGAGGTCAGACCGCATCCAGGGCGCTGGCAGCTTTCTCCAGAGGCCCCTGCTCTCCGCAGTCCTCCCCACTAAGGAAAAATGATGTTGCTGGGGAAAGTGCTTTGTGTCCTCGGAGTCCTGGCCGGGCTCCTGGCTTTTTTCTGGCGAGACACCTGGAATCCAGGTAGGTAGCGATGAGAAGGCAGGTGCAGAGAGAGGCCAGGTGCCAAGCTGTGGCTTGTGCAGCTTCGAGGAAGCAAACTGCTGCTTATTTCTAGCTGCGAGGAGGAATCAGGGGGAAGAACACCTCCCAACAGTCCCTATGTTTAGGAAGGACAGGCCAGCTTTGGGTGCTGGATCCCACTGTCCCTCTTTCACAGGTCAAAGTCCATCTTTCAGGAGAGACAAAAAGACTAATACTCCGGCCTCAGGCCCCTCTTTCCTGGTCGCCTCCCAAAAAAGCCCTGAAGAGGCCAATGGAGGATGATGGAATGACAAGAAATTAAGTGGAATGAGAAGCCGGAGAACGTCTGTTCCTCTCTGTGCCCTTTTTTGAAGCCTCAGAGCAACTGCCCTTTTTCGAAAATGACGGCACCGCCAACGCCGTTTTGAAAAAGGGTGCGCATGTGCGGGCTGGCTCGGTAGCCATTTCGCGCATGCTCAGTCATCGTTATTTTTAGAACCGAACCAACCAGGCTTGGTTTGGGTTCAGTACAGATGAGTTCATCACGACCTGTTCCATGCAGTTAGGGATTTAATCTGAACTCCCACGTCTAGAAATTGGCTCTTGGGACATTATAATTGTTTCCCTAACTCCATCAGTGTGTGCCTGACACTGAAGAGTCGTGACTGGAGACGGGTCCCTGCCCTGAGGGGCTCACAATCCAGGGGAGACAAGGAGGACGAGATCATAGGGACCAACAGGGAGACATTTGGGACCCTGAGAGAGAGGTGGCGGGTGGACGCGCTCAGCGTAGTTACCAGGGGAGGAGGTGGATTCTGAATCCTAAAACAGTCCGTATAAAAGAGAATCCTAGAGGAGCAGTCTATGTGGGGTGAGGAACAATTGTATTCACTCAATTGTATTTCAACTGGGAAAGGGCCAAATTAAAAAACAAAAAAACCCCTGCTGTGGTCCAGTTTGGCCCATTCCCCCTCCCTGCATTAGAATCTACCCAGCCCCTTGTTTATCCACTCCCGGCTGCTGATCCTTCGGGGGCTGGCTTCTTTGCCCCTGCCTATCTACCCCCTCCGCACTAGCCTCTCTGCCGAACACCATCGCTCCCTTAGCCAGCACTGTCAAGTGGCACGAAAGGGCTAAGTCCTTAAACACATCCCGTCAGGATGCATTTGCCCCTCTGGCCCTTTCGTCCCGCTTTGTCTCCGTGATGACATGGCTGCCCGCTCTGCGGCTCATTTACCTCCAAGCTGTCACGTTGCAAGACACAACCTCCTCTCTTCCCCACCCCCGGCTTCTCCCTAGCTCCCACTAGTGCTTGGGCACGGATGCTCCCAGGAGAGCAAGAGCTGGGAGGGCAGCAGGAAGCTGCTGGCAGGGGAACATTATCTAGTCTAGAGTCTGCAGGAGGCACTTGCTTGGGGTGGGGGTGGGGAGGCGGTATCAGAATATTGGGGTGAGAGACATCTGGGAGGTGGGCAGATGTGGATGCCGGGCTGTGGAGCCAGAATCACGGATGGGGTACGAGTGATCGGGAGCAACACTAGGAAGCGGGTTGGGACCAGAGCGGAAGACTGAGGGTGGAGCAAGAAGGGGAACGCAGGGAGCACGGCTGAGGGGAGCAAAGCAGAGGGAGACAGACCAGGAAGCAAGTTAGGAAACAAGCAAGAACAGGGGCCCAGGAACCCATCTAGCCTCCTGGTGCAAACGGAACAAGCCTTTTGTGCTGGCTGGCAGCTAACCGGGAAGCGTGGGAGGGGCCAACAGAGGACGGGTTGGAAGTGTGACTAGGGAGCACAGGGAGGGCTCTTGGCAGGGCAGGGGTGGCGGTGACTGATCCTGCCCTTGGCCAAGGTGTGGTGGTGTAGGCAGGATGAGCCACTGCTCCAGGAACCCTGGGGGGTGGGTAGGGCTGCCACCTATGCAGACTTTTACGGAACACTTCTGAAAAATACATGTTGCAGGGTGGTGCCAATGCAGGCCCCGCAACATGTATTTTTCAGAAGTGCTCCTTAAAAATGTGATTAGGTGGCAGCCCTAGTCACTGGTAGCGGTAGGGTCACCGCCTTTTGTAGTTTGACCCCGAGACTCCCATTTTGGCCCATGGGCGTCTCGGCGTCAAACTGCGAAAGGTGGCGACCCTCGTCGCCAGGCTAAACCCGCAGGGCGGCAGCAGCCCTCCTTGCTCGGTCGCTGGACTCCACTCTTTTGGTCACATGGCAGACCTGGTTGCCAAGCGACTTGGACAAAACTAGGCCCGAACCCCTTTCCCCCCCCAAACGCCCACTCTGACGATGGCGGGAGCGGGAGCTTTGGGGGAAGCTTCTAAGAGTGTCTCCGTCTCTTGGCCCGCCCTTAGAGAGCCTGTCGGGCGCCCGGGTTCTCCTGACTGGAGCTAGCGCCGGCATCGGGGAAGAGATGGCGTATCATTACTCCACGTTTGGGGCTGAGCTGGTCCTGACCGCCAGGAGGGAAGCGGCGCTGCAGAGGGTAAGAGGATGGGGAAGGGAAGAGGGGGGTACATATACTGCCCCCCCTCCTGGGGCGGGGGCGGGTCCAACAAACTCTCATTGGCTTATGCTAATTTGTGTTTATGCATATTTAAATGATGAGTTACAGCCCCCAGTAATGAACAAGTAGATTCATGACTATAGCTTTAAGACGGGGGTGGGGAATTTTTTCCCCGCTGGTGGCCACTTTGAACATTAGTGCAAGCTCTCAGGGTGGGGAGGTGTGGAGGGGGGTGCGGTGTTTAAGGGGTACATGCAGAATGGGGAAAGGAAGGGGAAGGTTCAGATCATGAATCCGTCTCCTCTCCTTGAGTGCCCGCCCTCCTCTCTGCTCCCTTCCCCTGAGTTCAAGTCTTTCAGTGCTTGAAAATAGGGACAGGATCCAGGAATTAGGAAGGGGCCAAATAAAAAAAACAGCCCCGGTTGGATTTGGCGTGTGGACCAGAGGTTCACAAACCCCTGATTTAAAACTTGCAGAGGCATCCTGAAACCCATCCCAGATCTTTGCTGGAGTGGGGCAAGCGTGGGTCTAAAAACCTGTGACTTTGCATGGTCGATGCCGCTGGGTCAGACCAATGGTCCATCTAACCCAGCATCCTGTCTCCGACAGTGGCCATTCTCAGTCACGTTGGACCGTTCGTTCGCGTGAGGCGATCCGTTCCCTGTTGTTCACCCCCCAGCTCCCGACAGTTGGCCTCGCCAATTCTTTTTTAACCTCCGCTATGCCACTGGCCTTGACTGCATCCTCTGGCAATAAACTCCCCGAGTTCCTGAGGGAAAGAATACTTTTGCTTTAAAGCTGCTGCCAGATAATTTCATGGAGCGTCTCCTGGTCCTTGGTTGCTTTCTACGGAAATAGGCCAATAGGGTGACACACATGCAGACAGGCAGCCAATAGGATAGCGGCTCTCTGGCGTATCGAAGAAATGGACTTAAATCGATTCCCCCCATGGCTGTTCCTGTAGGTAAAGGAGAAGTGCATGGAGCTAGGAGCCAAGAGAGTGTTTTACTTCATGGCTGACATGGCTTCCCCCGAAGAGCCCCAAAAGGTGGTGCAGTTCGCTCTGCAGAAACTTGGTGAGTGTTGAGTTCATTGGAGATCAGGAAGCGAGAGAAGCAGCAAGCAGGCAGGGCCGGCCTTAGAGTTTACGGGGCCCAGGGCCAAGATAAAATGCAAGTCCTCTAGTGGCCCTGCCTCCTTGAGGCCACTCTCCCCAGGATCCTAGAGCTGGTCGCGTTTGGGGCCTGAGGGCGGGAGTGGAGGTCCTGTACTCTGCCCTGAAAATAAGGGAAATAGCCAAGCCCAGGTCTCCCTTCGATAAGGCCAGCCCTCACAGCAGAATAGCTCTGGCTTCGGAAGTCTGTCTTGGGATGTAAAAATCTCAGATCCTACGAAAGGTTGAGTTGCTAAATGGTCCTTATTTCAGAAACCCCCAGAACTCCATGGAACACAGACACAGACACCCCAGGTCCATAGAATGCACACCCCACAATGCCATAGATTCCCCCAGAGAATGGAGGCTCCACTGTTCCACAAAAGGACACTTGAGTTCCCTAGAGTCCCACTGAATAGACAGCTGGAGCAATAGGGGCCTAGACCTCTGACTCCAAGCTTTCAGAGACCCTCATTGCTGAGCAGGAAAGCTGAGAGCCCTGCAGTCACCTCCAGCAGAGGTAGCCAGTGTGGCGTAATAGCTAAGTGCACAGTACTTCGACCGGGAGGTAACAGGGACCCCGGTCCAAGACTCCCCTTAGCCATAAACTCTCGGGGTGACCTCTGGCCAGTCACAATATACTCTCAGCCTGACCTACCTCGCAGGGTTGTTGTGAGGATGAAAAGTTGTGTTTAGCAGTGATCTGTAAAGCGCTCTGAGTGTCATGGCAGGGGGTCGCTATATAAAAATAAAGATGATTATTATTATCAGTGCCACTCCTGGGACCCCCCGCCCCCGGTGCAGTGCTGCTTTCCCACCTCCGCCAGCATGCCCAGGGACATGCTGCTGGCAGTGCCACTGCTCTTGAAGCCACTTCCCATTCCTGTCAGGTAGCCTCTGGCAGACACAGGGGTTACCTGACAGTGTATGTGTGAACAGCCAGCACTTACCCATGTAACTGTCAAATATTCCATGGCTCTGTCCCACGTTTCACCATTCATGATGACTTGCCCAAGCGCTTGTGGCTAAGATGGGATTCGAACCCTGATCTCCCAGGTCTCAACCTAGCACTTCATCATCCGCTAGGCTACCCCGTCTCTTTCTATCGCCATTGCCGGCCTGTGGGGAGGAAAAGTCACCTGTGACCGGATGCTTTGTGCTTGCAGGGGGCCTGGATTACCTGGTGCTGAACCACATTGGCTGGAGCCCTTTTGAGATGTGGGACAGGGATGTGGCGCACGTGCAGTGGCTCATGCAGGTGAGCACCAGCAAAGACCGGTGGCGTAACTTTGGGCTAAATATTGAGGCGGATACTGGGAGTTCCAGACCCAGAAAAGCCGTGTTCCCCACCAACAGAGGCTCCATCCCATAACCTAGAAGCCCTCGACCACCCTGAAATGACCTATGCCAAAAGAGGGCGAGCTGTGGCTCTTTGGCCCCGCTTCGGTAAATGGATGCGGCTCTTGGGATTAGAAAACATTGCCTACCTCAGTCTATGCCATGGAGCCATCCTCTAACCTTGAGTGCTTGCCCTCATCTCTGTTCCCTTTCTCCTGAATGCCCTACTTCAGTGCTCGAGGGGGGGGCTGGATCCATGGGCCAGATCTAGGAATTAGAAAGGGGCCCAAAAAAATTTTTTTTAATGGGTCAAATTTGTCCCCCAGGCCAGAGATTCCCAACCCCTGGTTTCGAGTTGTGTCTTAGTTTGGTAATGGTGGTGTCACGTGAATCAAAGTGCATGATGGGAAGAGTCAATCTGCTGGTCTCGACCCTGCAAACACTTTCAGTGGGAAGGGCTACTTCTGCAATGCCTCCTGTACCAAAATGCATTTCTCACACACACACACACCCTGGGACTTTCTCTTCTTTTTCTGGTCTCTGCTCTGGTGTCCAGCTGCTGAAAGCGACCCCCATCTCCTCTCCCAGTCTGCAGCTTGCCAGCTAGCATCCCATTCCTCTCCTGGTCTCTTATCCTCTCGTTCCAGGTGAATTTCCTCAGCTACCTTGGCTTGGTGTCCGCAGCTCTCCCTGCCCTGGAAGAGAGCAAAGGCTCCCTGGTTGTGGTCTCTTCCCTCGTAGGTGAGTTGCTTGTAAGAGACTCCGTGTTTTCTAGCGCGTGCTGCCTCCCCCGGATACTGTCCGAGCTACTAAGCTAGAGGAACCTCCGCCCCAGGGGCCAAACCCGACCTCTGCCTGTTTTTCATACGGCCCCTTTCCCGTTCCTGGATCTGGCTGCCGGACGGATCCCGTTCCTTCCCCTAAGCATTGAAGGAGTGATCTGTCAGGAAAGGGAGCAGAGATGAGGGCACATGCTCAGGGATGGGGACAGATTAGTGACCTGGGCCCGCCTCTTCCTGAGCGCCTCCCGCAACGTCTGTCTGGCCCCTGGAGCTTGTGCTCATTTTCGTAGTGGCCCCCGAAAAGCACAAGGTTCCCCTATCCCTTTACATACCCTCACGGCCCAGTGTGACTCTTCAAGCCTTGAGTACGTAGCTGTCAATACTCAAAACTTACCAACTATCAAGTTACTCATAACCAAGCTAAGTATCAAAATGAATTAAATTCAACGAATGATTAGCAATCAGTCGTAGGGGTTACATAATAGGGCAGCTAGAACGGGGACAGGGGGGACCCAAACACCCCATTGCAGCTGTATCTTTCTACTCCCCTTCCCCCCCAGGGGGCTATTTTGAGCCAGGGGTGCCCTGAGACATAAGGAGGGCACTGACAGCCCACGGGAGCACCGGGCAAGTGGGCAGCTCTCCCTTGTCTGCCAGGGCCCATCTCCCTATAACAGTCTGCAACACTGCCATGGGGGCCCCTGACCCTCCCCCATTCACACACGCCCCCATGGCCCCCTCCTTACTGTTGTCCATTAGAGTGGCCGTACCGCCCCTTTAAAAGACGCTTATGAAAAATGCATGTTGCAGGGTTGCATTGGTTCCAGTGCAGCCCTGAACCATGTATTATAAGCGTCCTCTTTTAAAGGGGAAGTATGCATGCCAAGGCTCATGGGTGCCCCGGACCTCACTCCCAGGCTACCCCCAGACTCTCTTGGGATCCGGTGGCTGAGAACCACTGACTTAGTGCATTATTTGGATGGGGGTTGCCTGCCTTTTGAAGCGTCATGGCTACCAGGCATTCATGGAGGCCGGACCCCGGCCTAGCCGGGTTAGTAGCCGTGATGCACCAAGGCAAGATCCGTCCCTCCCCCATTCCCCTGCGGCTTCCCTTCTAGGCCCGTCCCGCCCAGTACACCAGCTCCCTCTCCTCCCCAGGGAGAATCGCCACTCCGTTCGCAGCCCCCTACACCGCCACCAAGTTTGCCCTGGAGGGGTTTTTCGCCTCCCTGCGCCAGGAGCTCGTCATGCAGCAGAAGGAGGTCAGCGTCACGGTCTGCATCCTGGGGCTGATCGACACGGAATCGGCCTTGAAGAAAACGAGGTGCGTGCATGGGAGCATTAGGAGGGGGGCATGTGGGCGTAATAGATCGTACAAGAGCTGATGTGTGTATTGGGAGGCTGGGGGCCTATAAGCCTTGGCGGGCGTGTGGAAACCACGCCCCTCCATGTAGCAGCACACCCTGCTCCCTCGCTGGCGGTGTCAGCGTGAGCAGGGGTGGACGGGATCGCTTGAGTGGGGAGCCCCTAAGGGTGAAAGCGCTGGCAGACTGAAGAGGTGCCCCACCCCACCCCCATGACTCCGTCCGGCCTCCGATGACCCACCCTCCTCAGTAAGCCAACCCCCCAGTGGGCCCTGGTAGCATTTTTGTTGTTTGTTTTTATATTATTCCAATTTATGCCCCTCCCTTCTCCTAAGGCTCAGGGCAGGTTACGGCATATATAAAAGCACGTTAAAAAACCCTATAAACATCCACTTTAAAAACGCCTGCCTGCCAAATGCCCGGCCAAGCAAATGCCGGGCGTGCTCGACGGTGCCCGGCCCAGTCTTGCATCACTTCTGGGAAATGAGCAGGTTCAGGCTTAGCCGAATCCCCGAGGGAGGGGAATTCCATAATTTTGGGGTAGCCATCAAGGACGCCTCTTCGTGTGCCCCACCCAAGTGACTCCCTACGACTCACTCAGTCCTGCTTCCCCCCCCTCCCCGTCCCCATTTCTCCTGCCCAGCAACCTGTGATGTCATGATGCCCCACGGGGGCATGTGAACACATCGGGTTCAGATTTCTGGTCCCAGCAAGACCCTCGGGTCGGGATGAACGTGGAGAGGCAGGGGGAAGGCACGCAGCCCAGTATCTGGTTTGCAGGGAGTTGGTATTAAATGCCGGGTGCTCGTTTAACCCCCCCACCCCCACAGGGACAAGGTTTACATACCTGCCGCTCCTGCTTCGGAAGCTGCGCTGGCCATCGTGCAAGGAGGAGCCGTGCGGGCCGCGGAGGTGTTCTACCCCTGGACGGTGCGCGTTCCGTGCTTCTTGCGGGATTGGTTCCGTGGCCCCGGAGATCTCCACTTCAGAAGGAGCAAAACCCGGGGCTCCACCCCCGGCTATAAGGACTCCAGCCCCTGTAGGCAGGTACCAAAGGCCATCTGCCGTTTGACAGCCGTACAGTCTGGGGTCTGGTTTGGTCTCTCTTTATTTTTTATCTTAATGGATTTTAGGGGGAAATGGACTGGGAGAATTTTGGTGAGGGTTGGGGTGAAGGGCAGAGCCATGCCCCCCCCACACACACACACAATGAGAAGGGGGGATTATGGATAGGGGAGGGGGGAGCAGGCATGGGGGGCAGGGTTGGATGGTGGTGCCATGACCCCCCACAGTGAGGGGGAGCAGGAGTGGGGGAGAGGTTGTGCCATGACCCCCTAGTGAGAGGGGCAGTATAGGCATGCGGGGGGGGGAGAATGCCATGACACACACACCCCCAGTGAGAGGGCGGTATTGGGGGGATGGGAGTTGTGCTATGGCCCCCTGGTGAAGGGGGGGGCTACAGGCATGGTGGGGTCAGGGGTGGAGGCTGGTGTCTTGGCCCTCTGAGGAGCTAGAGGGATATGGGGTGGGGGATTCCCTTCCTGCCTCCCTTCCTAGCTTTCTTGCAGGGATGTTGGGTGTAGGGGGGTTCCCTCTGGCTTCATTTGGAGTCGGGGGAGAGGGGAGACATTGGGGCAGCTGTTGAACCAGTTGGGGTTGTGCTGGGCACGGGGAGGTATGGCACGGTGGGGGAGGAAATGTCGTCTCGGGTACAGGGGCAGACACCGTTCCCCTGTCCTCCTCCTCCTCCCCCTGCCTCGGGATATTTGGGGGCTGAGGTCAGTGGAGCCTTTGATCAATGCTGTTCAATGCAAGGTTGGTGGCTAAAAAAAAAAACCCCACCCTGCCACCATCCATGATCTCGTTCTGGATGAGGCCACTGATCTCGTATGCGTTACCGAGACCTGGTTGGACGAGGTTTCTGGGCCTGCGTTGGCCCACATGGTGCCGGCTGGGTACTCAGGATTGGCAGCTGGAGGCAGGGTGGACGTGGCGGTGATCTGTAAAGACCATCTGGTCTGTCGGAGGGATCCAGTGTCTGACTTGCCCAGCGTGTGTGTACCTCGTGTTTGAGGCCTGGGATAGATTGGGGGTTCTGTTGGTGTACTAACCACCCCTCGGCAGACTCCCTGACTGCTCTAGCTAAGCTGGTCTCGGAGGTGATGTTGAGATCATCCAGACTTATTGTCCTGGTGTTTTCGGCATACATGCCAAGGCTGGCCTTTCGGGGGCAGAGCAGGATTTCATAGCTGCCATGACAACCATGGGTCTGTCCCAGATCATATCTAGCCAGACAAACATTGGATCTCCTATTCTGCACTGGCCTGGAAACGGGCTCTGATTATTGGGGGTGTCATGTGTCATGGTCAGACCGTTATTTTCTGAGGGCCCGGATCGCTGCCCTCTTTTGCCCTCATTGGAGTGGCGGACCAATTGGGACGATCAGCCCCTGGAGACTTAATGGATCCAGTAGAATTCCAGAACTCCCCGGGGGATTTACCCGCTGACCTTGCCGGCCTCTCTGTCGATGGCCTTGGTTGATCTGTGGTGTGGTGTGTTGATTCGAGCCGTCGACACAGTGGCACCCAGACGTCTGGTCCCTCTGCTGCAGCAGCACGAAGGTCTTCCTAGTATGCGGAGGACCCGAGGCTGCTAAAGTGAGACGGTAGGCAGTTAGAGCGCAGGTGGTTCTCGATTTGCTCCAAAGCCGACCGATTGTGGCATAGACTGTTTTTGAAGGGCTACGCTGTGGCAGCAGTGAAGAAAACTTTCTTCGCCGCAGCCATGACCTCTGCAAAGTGCGATCCAGCAGAGCAATTCTGGGCAGTAAACAGTTGATTCAATCCTACCTGTCTCCAACTGGAGTTAGTCATTAACTGCCCGCCGCGATGAGTTTGCCACCTACTTTGCAGATAAAGTTGCTCGTATTTGTCACAACTTGAGAACTGCCAGTTTGGGTGCAGAGTCAGAGTTTGGGGTTGGGGAGGCTCGGTCTTGTCCAGTCTGCTTGGATCAGCTTCAGTTAATCTCGCCCACCAATGTTTGGAGTTGTGCAGGCGACCAGTTGTAAACTAGACCCATGCCCGTCCTGGCTGGTGAAAGCTAGCCAGGAGACGCTGTTGCTGACTCAGGTTGTCAGTGCCGCCCTTTGGGAGAGCAGGGTGCCTGACCGCCTCAACCTGGTGGTAGTCCGGCCGCTGCTCAAGAAACCATCTCTTGATGTTGACTCCCTGGCCAGCTATCGCCCCGTCTCTAATCTTCCCTTTTTAGGGAAGGTTATTGAACTGTTAGCCGTTTCAGGCGCACCTCGATGCTATTGGATTCCTGGACCCATGTCAGTCAGGATTTTGTCCTGGACATGGCACTGAGACTGCACTTGTGGCCTTGGTTGACGATCTCCCCTTGGAAATCAACAGGGGTAACTGGACTCTGTTGATTTTGTTAGATCTTTCGGTGGCCTGTGATACGGTTGATCATGGGGTGGTGTTGACACAACTGCATGACCCGGCAGGGGTTCGTGGGATGGCTCTTGCGTGGTTCTGCTCCTTCCTGGCTGGGAGAACCCAGAGGGTGGTGATGGGCTCATGGTCCCATTGGGAGTTCCCTTGTGGGGTCCCGTAGATTCCATCTTGTCCCCACTCCTGTTCAATGTGTATCTGAGGCCCCTGGGTGAGATTGTTTGGAGATTTGGAGTGAAGTGCCCTCGATATGCGGATGACACCCAGCTTTTTGATCGGACCCAGGTCCTGTGGCCTTTGGTGCTTACCGGGTGCCTGGCTGCTGTTGGGGACTGGATGCTGGTGAGTCGATTGAAGCTGAATCCAGACAAAACCAAAACATGATGATGGCTGGTCGGCCTTGTGACCTGCGGAATATAGGAACCCCTGTTATTGATGGGGTCCGGCCTCGTTTGGTCACTCAGGTTCGCAGCCTTGGGATGCCCTTGGATCCACTGCTGGGCCTGGATGGTCAGATTACGGCGGTGGCCAGGAGAACTATTCACAAACTTCATGACCTTTTTCTGTCCGTGCTCCGGAGTCTGCACTGGCTACCGACAGCTTTCCAGACACGATTCAATGTGCTGGTTTTGACCTATAACACCCTAAATGGCTTGGCCTCCGCTATCTGAAAGACCCGCCTCCCCCCTTATGTTCTATCACGGCCTTTGAGATCAGCTGGGAGCGCCCGCTTGTAGGTACCATCTGCCCATGAAGTTTCCACAACAAGGGCAAGCAGAGAGGTGTTCTCGGTGGCTGCCCCCACGCTTACGGAACTCCCTCCCCTCGGAGGTCCACCCAAGCCTGCTCATCTTGTGGAAGAGATGCAAGACCTTTTTGTTTGGGGGGGCGTTTGGAAAGCAGGGATAGGGTTGGGTGGAGGGAAAGGTTGGTGTTTGGGGAGGTGGGTGATTTTTATTTTTAAATCTGTTTTATATGTTTTGTAATCTTCTCTGAGCCTATTTAGGAAGGTGGGATCAAAACTGGAATAAAAATAAATAAATAAAATGACACAAAACCGTCTCAGGGAATCTCTGGTTAAGAGACCTTTGCTCTGACCATCTTCCACCTCTCCCCTCTCATTAACCTTAACTCTGACCCATTCTCTATCATCGTTAGCGCTGACCTCCTCCTCCACATCCTTTGCAGCCCTGCCTCAGCTTCCTGTATCCCAGCCTGTCCCCAGGGTTACTACCTCCCTCCAGGCTTTCACTTAGAGGGGGTGGAGGCAAAGGGGTGCCACACCCCTTTCTGAGAGCCCCACCCTGTGCGGAGGGTCATGATGCTCCATGGAAGTGGGGCCATGTCAGAAGGAGTGGAAAAGGCTCCTTTGATGTAGCCATTACCATGGGCGCCTCCATCTGCTGTGGAAATATCACCTCTTCTTTCCCCAGCAGCCCGGAGATTGGCTCTAAACCAGGAGTCTTTGGGCAAGCCATGGAGAGAGGGCAGTCCAATAGGGTTGTCGGCCTACTGGCGAGCATTGCAAAAGTGCTTTCCCACCCCCAGATGTCGCTGATTCTAGTGGAACATGTGGGCGCTCCGTTGTACCCGTGAGACTGGGATGTGATGGCGTCTGGCCCATTTGAGCAGCGCAAAGCAGCCTGGCTGCCAGTAGGTGGCGGTGTTTAGCCGCCTGCCAAACCACTGCCGCTACCCATGTCTTCTCCAGAAAACAGGGTAGTGAGGGGAAGCTCCAGGAATTCATGTCACTTTGCAGGTAGGGTGGCCACCGATGTATGTTTTTCTGGGCCACTTATGAAAAATACATGTTGCAGGGCCTGCATAGGTGGCAATGCAGGGCCTGCAACATGTATTTTTCATAAGTGACCTGAAAAAAATATACATAGGTGGCAACCCCGTTTGCAGGGAACTAGGCCTCGGGCAGGGGGATGACTAGGGGGAGAGGATAGATCCTCCTTTTTTTGGAGAGGGGTAATTCTCCCTCCTGAATGTTGGGATAGTGCTGCCTCATCCGCCCCTCCTCCTGCAGACATAGCTAGAGGAAGGGAGAGAGGGCAGCAGTGGGGGCAGTTGCCTATGATGCCTGGGTGTATGAACAGCTTTCTCCCCCCCTCCCGAGCCCATACCTCTCTTCCTAGGGCCTACTCTTGAATAGCCTCTGTTTAGTGCTCTGGTACACTGTGAGAGTAAAACCAAAGGGAGGCCCAACTCTATTGAATGAACCGTTTGTCAGAACATGGGGCTCCTTTCTGGGGCCAGCCTTAGAATTTGCAAGGCCCAGGGCCGAAAGAAAGGGCATTTTTAGAGGCACCCATTTCTTTCCCTGGACTTCAAAGTCTGTTATCAGGGTTTTACAAGTCTGGGTCTCAAAATATGCCCAGTGTCGCTGTTTACAATGATGCCCCAGGTGACGTTCGGGGCGGAGTGTTTTTACACCACACACACACACACACACCCTATGAGTTTGCCAAATCAGGACTTTGAAGTCTGGGGGGGGGACACAGGTGCATCTAAAAATACCCAAAATGTGGGGACCCTAGTGTCACATACATCTGTGGTCCTGCCCCCTCAGGAGCACCTTCTGCAGGGCCCTAGAGCTGTTCATGTGTGGGGCCCCACTGGGCAGAAGAAGAGGAGGAAGTGGAAGGCCTGCACCCTGCCGTGGTGAAAATGGGCGCCACTGAGGGGCCCCCTGGAAGGAGAGAAAATAGCAGGGAGTAGAGCAATCTCCCCAGGTTGCCGGATGGCAGGGGTGGGGAACCTTTTCTGTCCCAGGGGGCCACATGGAATTTTAATACAAGCTCTGAGGGCCACAGAGAGGTTGGGGGCAGGGGTGCTTAATGGGTGTATTCAAGAAAAGGAGGGCCCAGATCATGGATCTGTCCCCTACCCGTGTGTGCCTGCCCTCCTCTCGACCCCATTATCCTGAGCTCGGTTTTTCAGTGCTTGGGGGTAGAGAATGGGTCCAGGTCCAGGCACTGGAAAGGGGGCCACATTTGGCCCCCGGGCCTGAGGTTCCCCATCCCTGCCCTATGGTAAAGCCAGCCCTGCTTTCTGGGGGTGGTCTCCCCACCCACCCTGATGAGCATTGTGACATCATGACACATGGGGGGGCGGGACTACATCAAAAAGGGGGTGGGAGAAGTTTTGGTCCCACCTTCTTTCAGCATGACTCTTCCATAGATGCCAGTGCACGCCCTGCAACATGTATTCTTCATAAGTGTTCCTTACAAATGTGCATCGGTGGCAACCGTACCCTCCTGGCATAAAAATGTTTAGTCAGGGGGCAACCATAAAGACTCCCCTGTACAAGGGCACTAATAAATCCAGTCCAAAGCAAGGTGCCCAATGTGATCCAGAGAATCTGTAGCAGAACCAAGCCTCCGAGCTCTGCAGCTCAACACCTTCCCCACAAGGCCAGCTCCCCCCATCTACAAGCCAGATCATCCGTGAATAAACAAGGTTACTGACAAAGCTGAGTTGGACGGGGGGGGGAAGCAGCGGCACGCACGTATTCCGCCACCTAAGTATTTTCTTTCTTCGGGGCGTTCCAAGTCTCGGCATCCGCTTTGCAGGCCTGCTCTGCGACGTCCAAGTTTCACAGGGAGCCAGAAATACCAAATAAAAAAACCCCACCAGCTGGGTCCCATTCGCCTTTCCAAAAGCAGCCTGGTTTCGAATGCCGGCTGCAGGCTGCTTGTCCCATCTCAGAAAGGTCGGAGTGGAACTGGAAATGGGGCAGGGCAGGGCAACAAGGATGTTGACGGGGCTGGAGCCGGTTCTGTACGAGGAGAGGCTCGGTAGGTTAGGGCTTAGAGCAGAGATGACCGAGGAAGTTTAGAGCAGAACGAGTGAATAGGGAGCTGTTTATTTACCCTTTCTCAAAATACCAGAACTAGGAGTCGCTCTCTGAAATTAACTGGTTCAAAACACATAAAAGGAACATGCAATTCACTTGTGGAACGCCTTGCCAGAAGGATGTTGCAAAGGCCAGTAGCCTAAACGGAGTTCAGGCTTGGGACCCACTTATTTAGCAGATTGCCTGACCTATCGTGTCCCATCGTGGCCTTTGCGGTCAAACGGGGACGCCTTTCTGGAGGTACCCGTTTTTAACCTGGTCTCCACGGCAAGGAGGGCGTTTCCGGCCACTGCTCTGCAGCTGTGGAACTGAGAGTTGTTTATGCCCAGTCGTGAACGCCTTTTGGAGATGGTGCAAAACTGTTTTATTCGCCAAGGCATTTGGCAGTGGGGGCTAGGAGAGGGGAGGAGTTGGGAGGGGCTGGGTTGAATTAGAAAGTTGGGGAGTTGGAGTGGAGAGGGGCCTGTGGGTGTGGGTGTGTAGAGATGTCGGATCTTTTATGGTTTTATATTTTGTTTTGTTTTTTTCTATTTGCATTTTATATTTTGATATTGTAAACCGCCCTGCGTTGGCGGGAAGGGTGGGGTATAAATTCAATTAATTAATTAAATACGAGGATTCGATAAGTTCTTAGAGGCTAGGTCCATCAACGACTATTAGTCAAGTTGGTCCAGGGATGAGCCCGAGGTGTGACCACGCCTTGAATACTGTGCACCATTCTGGTTGCCCCCATCTCCGAAAAGCTATAGTAGAACGGAAAGGTGAGGCAAGAAAAACGCCAAAGGGTCTGGAACAGCTTCTGTCCAAGGAGAAGCTCAATGGGTTAGGGCTCTTCCGCTTGGAGAAGGAATGACTGCGAAGGGATAGGATAGACATTTATAAATGTTTATCATGAGTGGCATGGCATGAGTAAATGTGAAGCAGTTCTTTACCCTCCCCAGTAGTACTAGACGCTCCATGAAACCAATTGGCAGCTGATTTATAACAAGCGAAAGAAAGGAAGTCCTTTTCCACTCAGCGCACAATTAGCTTGTGGAATTTGCTGCCCGAGGACATTGCGAAAGACAGTAGGATAGTTGAGTTTAAACAAGGCTTGGATACGTTCTTTGGAGGATAGGGCCATAAATGGCTATTAGCCAAATAGGTCAGAGAAGACAACCTCAGGCTCGGACTGTGTCAGGGGCCCCAGGTTTGAGGCATCCGGGACGTAGGAGGTCAGGGTACGGGGCCAGGACCACCAAGGAAAGTGTAGGGGCCAAGGCCAGGGAACAAGACCGGGAGTAGGGGAAGTAGACCAAAGACCAGAGCAAAGAACCCAGGGGACCAGACTAGACACGGGGAATGAGAGCCACAAGGCAACACATAGGGGGCAGTTAGAAAGGAGAGGTCGGGAGGCCAGCAAGGGAACTAAGAACCAAGGAGGGCAGGAGAAGCCCTTAGCTGACCTCCCAGGGCAGGTCAGGGGGAGCAACCCCCCTCACAGGTCTACAGTCCCTGGGAGAGACTTCAGATCATTATCAAGGTTTTCTAGGAGAAAGGGAAGCACACTGAGGAGTACAAGGAACCAGGAAGCCAGAGGTTTAGGAGGCATGAAATCAGGGAACACAAGTCTACGACCATAGGCCAAGGGTCCAGGACAAGAGATTAGGCACAAGGGGGCTATGGGCTAGAGCAAGGGACCACGAGACAAACGGCAAGTCAAGGCACCATGAGCCAAGGGGGCAGGGACACAGCAAGGAGTGGAGTAGAAGGAAGAAAGCAACAAGGAAGGTGATGGGAGCAGGTAGGGAAGTTGCCCTGCCCAGATTCCTGTTGGTACCAACATGCCTTTTATGCTAGGAAGTTGGGAGGTGGGTCTGGAGTCGAGAGGAAACACCTGGGAAGGGCCTGGTTCAGGCAAGGGCTGGGGAAACACTGAAGGGAACCATTGGGAGGACAAAAAAGGGTGAGGTCAGGCCTAGGGAGTGGGGCCAGAGGCTGAGGTAGCGCCTCAGAAGGCCAGGGGTTTGAGACCCCCACGGCCTTACAGGCTGTCAGGAGCAAATGGCAAGCACTGGATCACTCCATTATGACCTGCTGGGTACTTCTCTGAGGCAACCGAGAGTAGCCACTGTTGGAGACAGGATACTGGGCTTGATGGACCATCAGTCTGACCCAGCATGGCCCTTCTTATGTATCCCAAAATGTGAACAGTCCCCACAAATACTAAACCCACTAACCACTTCAGCAGTAAGGGTGGCATCAGAATCGGAGGATGGTTTTTCCACTGGCTCAGGAGTGGCCGTCAGGATGTTTGGAAGTCAGGGAAACTGCTGGGGTTTTGCTTTTCTTCCTCCCCTTCTTCTGTGCCTAGCAATATTCCACCATCACTGGCTAGAAAACGCCCTTTCAGGACGTGCACTTGGGTCTGATGCTGGCCCTAGGGCAGGCGCGATGGAAAGAATGCTTTCTCCCTTAGTCACTGACCTTTCCCACTTGAAACAACAGGGAATGCATGCAATGACTCAGCGCCATCGAGCAAGGTGTTTATTCTAAGCGGCATGTGCTGGGTTTTTTTTATCTGAGCAATGGCTTTTCAAAGAACGGGTTCTCTCCTGATCCTAGTTCAAGCAGAGAAAATGTCAGAAGCGCATGAACAGATTACATTCCGGAGTTGTTACCCAGGAGCATTTGCTCTGGTGGGAATTCGGAGGTAGCTCTCCCAGGGGTAAATGACTGTATGAACATTGAGGTGTTAAGTGGTTTAACATGTACAATTAACATTTGCCACTAACATGTGCAATTAAACCATTTGCCACTGAGGGTCAACTAACTCCAAGAATGTACTCCTCCTTCATCAGAAGTACATACTCCTGGGGGTAACCACCTCCTACCTTTAATCTCCAGGATTTACCACAGAGCCTTTAAGGGAAGGGCAAGTTTCTTGCCTGTAAAGATTCTTCTTCGAGTTGTATCCTCTCATCAAGTCCCACTAGTGGGACTTGAATGAGAGGATAACGAAGAAGAAGTCTCGCTTCTCTGGGTTACCAGGAATATCCCTCTTGACCCAGAGAAATGTGGACTTCTTCGTTATCCTCTCATTCAAGTCCCACTAGTGGGACTTGATGAGAGGATACAACTCGAAGAAGAAACATTACAGGCAAGAAACTTGTCCTTCCAGAGTTAGCTATGTCAGAGAGTGGGATGTTCATAGGGACATAGCCCAACCTCTATGGAGCACCGTGACATCACAATGCTTTGCAAGCTTGTCGCTATTTTGGAAAGGGGGTGGGACAGCCTCTTTGCCCCAACCCCTTCCCAACACAGCCCCAACCTTCTGCAGAGTACATCACAATGATAAGAACATAAGAAGTGCCATACTGGGTCAGACCAATGGTCCATCTGTCCCAGCATCCTGTCTCCGACAGTGGCCAAGCACGGTGGATTGGGAGAAGCACCCAACAGGTCACAATGGAGCATCCATTCCCTGTTGTTTTCCCCAGCGCCCGTCATGTTCCCTGATCCTGTCTGGCTAATCGCTACTAATGGACCGATCTTCCAGAAACTCTCTTTTAAACTCAGCTCTAGTACTGGCCCTTACCACAGCCTCTGGCAGTAGATTCCACAACCCAATTATACGCTGAGTGGAAAAATATTTTCTTTTATTTGTTTTAAACTTGCCACCCAAGAGTTTCATGGAGTGTCCCCTAGTTCTAGTACTAGCTGAGAGGGTAAATAACTGCTCCTTGTTTATTAGTTCCACAAAACTCATGATTTTATAGACCTCTATCATATCTCCTCTCAGTCGTCTCTTCTCCAAACTGAAGAGCCCCAACCTACCAAGCCTCTCCTCATATGAGAGCCCTTCCATGGCTGTGATCATTTTTGTTGGCCTTCTCTGCACCTTTTCTAGTTCAGCTATGTCTTTTCTGAGATGGGGCGAACAGAACTGCACACAATATTCCAGGTGCAGTCACACCATTGATTTGTATAGAGGCATTATGACATCCTCAGTTTTAGTCTCTATCCCCTTCCGAATAAGTCCCAATTTTCTGTTTGCTTTTTTGACTGTTGCTGCGCACTGCGCTGTGGATTTCATTGTATTGTCCACAACCACCCCCAGATCCTTACCCAGCATTGTGTACGCATAGTTTGGATTATTTTTCCCTACGTGCATCACTTTGCACTTGTCCACATTAAATCTGCACACAACAGACACTGCACACAAAGTCCACAAAGTCCACATTGATCCATAAGAAATGGGGCTATGTCAAAATGGAGTTCACAGCTCCTTTGCCCTGCCCCCTTTCAGACCTGTCTCCGCCCCCTGTGGAGCATCATGATATCACAACACTCTAAAGGGCGGGGCATAGCAGCCACTTTGCCCAGCCCCCTCTAACGTGGCCCCTCCCCTTCTGGCTTTCCTCACCGAGGGAGGTGGCAACCCTAGGTCTAACCCAAGGGTGATCAGACTTGCAGGGCACTTGATCCATTTGATCCGGGCATCAGCCTCAGGCGATCTACCAGGACCCCTTCCTGCTGGCTTCAGCACCTGGACCCCTCCTACAGTTCTCCCAGCTCTAGGGCACCTCTGCAACTGGTGTCAGAAGTGGAGATGACCGCTCCCCTTTAGAGAGGGCCTTCTCCACTGCCCCAGAAGAGCTTTCCTAGCCCCTTTCCTTTCTGGAAACACTCTCTAGTGCGCCAGTCCACTCTCCTCTCCAGAGGCAATCTCGGTGGGGAGGGGTCCTCCTCCCCACACGTTGCTCTGCTGGAGACGAGCTTGTGATCCACCAGTAAATTGTGATCTACCTCTTGTCTGTCCCTGGCCTAAATGATGTGCCCGAGGGGTGGCACAGGGAGTTCCCAAAACTGAACCCCCCATTTCTGGAGTGATGTCCAATGCCTTCAGAGCCGGACAATCTCCCTTCAGGGAGCAGGCAACACAGGAGAGCATCTCCAAGAGACACGTTGGAAGGGACAAGGGGCCCTGAATGGTTTTCCCAGGGCTGGCCCTCGGCCTAGACCGAAAACAGCTGATCCCCTGCGCCCTGGCTTGAGCCACGTCGTTAAAGCTGCCGGCACGCACCAGGATTTTGACAAGAGCCCCTTCTTTCGAAGCCTTTTCCCTGGGAATGGAGCCAGTCACACCTGAAGCAGATTAGGGTAGTTAATCCCCAGCTAATAAAGCCTCCTATCTCCCACAATGCCCTGCGTTTCTCCTTTACAAGCTCCACTGAAGGCCCTTTATGGCTTGTTTATACGACTGAGTAGGCAGGCCGTTTTCGGAAGGGCGGGTTGATTTAATGCATCAGGTGCTTGCGAAGGGGGCAGGAGACCCTGCTTTACAGATGGGGTCTCCCCACCCCCGTCCCCCCCCTGCACTGTAATCCCATTGCCGTGGTTCAGGGATCCTGTCCCGCTGAGGGCTTTGTTGAAATGGATTTTGTTTCTCCCAGCTCCTGGTTTACTGTGAACCATGTTTTCCTCCGTTGTATTTTGTGCCTGATCTAGGGTTGCTGGATCCAAATACCAAATGGAAGGGGAACTCTGGAGCGGTGGGGCTCTGAAATAATAGACATCCGTTATGTTCTGCAGGGTTGGGGGTCAGCTCTGAAAATAAGGAGCGTCTGCTTATGTTCTGTGGGACTGAGGGAGGGGAGGCTCTGAAATATCGGATGCCCCTTATCTCTCTGGGGCTCTGGAATAAAACACCATTCACATCTGCAGCCGCGAGACCCGCCAGGGAAGACACGGCAGCGGGGAGGAGCCGGAGAGCAGTAGAAGAGCCGGTGCAAACGGGGATGTGCCGTGGCTTCCCTCGCGCATGTCAGGGCAGGAGTTTGCTCCCTGACATGCGCGAGGGAAGCCGCGGCACATCCCCATTGGCACCGGAGGGAAGCCGCGGCACATCCCCGTTCGCACTGGAAGGAAGTCGCGGCACATCCCCGTTCGCACCGGAGGGAAGCCACGGCACATCCCGGTTCACACCGGAGGGAAGCCACGGCACATACCCGTTCCCGCCGGAGGGAAGCCGGGGCACATACCCGTTCACGCCGGAGGGAAGCCGCGGCACATACCCGTTCGCACCGGAGGGAAGCTGCGGCACATCCCCGTTCGCACCAGCTCTTATTCTGCTCTCCAGTTCCTCCCCGCTGCCGCAGCTTCCCGCGCGGGTCTTGCCGCCGCAGATGTGAATGTGGCCTAAGTGCCGTCCGTTATAGTCTGTGGCACTGTGGGATTCTGAGATAAAGCAGATCCGTATCATTACACCCATTTTGCAGATGATAAAAAGCAGAGGCAGAGAGAGGGTAAGCGATTCACCCATGGTGGCCCAGGGAGTCAGTGGCAGAGATGAGATGAGAGTTCAGGTTGCAATCCAGTGTTCTAACCATAACTGTGTCCATGGCTTCCGAGCTAACGGATGTACGTGACACCTAAAAGCGTAAATGTTTACATGGGGCCCATGTGGTGACCAAATGAGTGACGGAGGGGGCCAAAATGGAGTCCCTGGGAGCAGAATGGGTGAGACCCATAGTGAGCTGTGTGTGCAGGAGGAGAGGGGAGTGACAACTACATCAGGTGGAAGTCACAGCTGGACTTGTTTCATCGTGAAACTGGGACTAGGCGCCCTCTTGCAAAGCAAGATCACCCTCATTGGGAGACTGGGACTGCAAGAATTGTTTGTGCGTGAACTAGTCAATTTGGAGCTAAAGTAAGTGTAGCCAGGATGTGTGACCTTAAAAGAGAATCGGATGCAGGGACTGAGAGGGCTAAAAAAATAATGATGATAAATAATAATATAATAACTGGGCTATGAGGACAGCTAGATCCTGCTAACCAGGCTATGGGACCAACCAGCACCCCTGCTAAGCCGGAATCTCTCAACACCGAAAGTGGCTAAAGAGTAGGATGACCATATTTCCCCATGCTGAAAAAGGGACATCATCTCCCTTAGCGTATCATGTATTTTTCTCTCAAGTGTATAGCCCTAACACCCTCAAGTATTCAATGCTATAATCATATACTTGAATGTGCGGCAAAACTTACTGTAGCAGGGCGCAGCTCTCTGCTCCTTTAAGAGGGTGGAGAGCCCCAGCCTGAGGGCTGGGCATGGGTGGTGGAACCAGCCCAGTAGAACTGGATAAGCCAGAGTGAAAACTAGGCTAACTGTTGAGAACTGAGAGTGGGAAGTGCCTGGCCCTTTAAGGGCTCAAAGCCTGGAGTGCTGGCCACACCCACCTCTGGGT
The DNA here is from genome assembly GCA_003113815.1 of Sphenodon punctatus. Lineage (NCBI taxonomy): Eukaryota > Metazoa > Chordata > Lepidosauria > Sphenodontia > Sphenodontidae > Sphenodon > Sphenodon punctatus. The sequence continues at coordinate 2,214,311 of QEPC01008752.1, read as the reverse complement.
ATATAAGAGAAACCCAGCCAGCAGAAAGTCAGTCAATCCTTGGTTCTGGGCAGGGAAGCTGCTCCCTGGAGTGAGTGCTGAAGAGAACATCTGTGAGATGGAGTGTGGAGAAGATACATAACGACAGTAAGGAGCAGAGGCGTTTTGGCCTACGAACTAAGCGAGATAAGCAACAACGGCCGGGAATAGTGGAGTGTTGGCCTGAGACTAGATGGAACTGTGAGTAGCCCGCCAGAGGCAGTAGCCTGGCAGAGCTGAGGGGATAGATAAGGGCTGGGGTTATTGGAGGGCTGTTTCCAGGTGTTAGGTAGGTGGCCTACAGGAAACTTGGACTCTGGGGAAACATTGTGCCCAGCCCTGAGTCAGAGGCCAGAGGCTTAGCCAAGAGACTCTGAGGGGAACTGTGTGCGTATGCCCAGGCAGGGTGTAGGCGACCCAGCCGAACTGAAGTATTGCTGGGGCTGCTGGGTGCAGACACTCCTGATCTGGCGAAGAGTCTATGCGGTGCTGTTCCTGCACATGACTCTCAGCCCTGGGGGCGGACACTTCCTGAAAGGCCTTGCTTCTGCACCCCAGTAGGAGAGGCGAGGGGGGGGTTGGGGGCTACAGGAAGCAGCCACCCTGGGGCTTCTAGCACTGGTCCTGAAGCTACCAGGACTGGCCTCCCTGCGGACCCCTCTCTGATGCCTGTGACCCCTATTGGCCCTACTTAAAGCTAGCCCCGAGTATAAGAACGGTGAAGTCTACCACAGAACTGTCGCTTCTTCCTTAAAGGGACGCTACCCATTTTCAACGATTCCTCTGCACTAGTCGACCATCCAGCATCTCCATTAACCAGCCTAAGCGGGTGTCATTCATCACCCTCAGTAACCAGGTTATGAGAATGTCAAGTACTGACACTAACCAGGTTAAGAGGATACCATTCAGTAGCCTAAAGGGATATCTAGCACCAACACTAACCAGGGTAATGGAGGGGCAGGGGCATACAGCACTAGATAGTGGTTCTATCTAGTATTGACACTAGCCAGGTGAAGGGCGTGTCTGTAACCAGGCGATGGGGATATCTAGCTAGCGCCTCCACTAACCGGCCTACGGAGGAGGGCCGGTTTTCTCTCCTCCTTTCTTCCATTCCATCCTTCCTCTTCCTCCACTCTATTCCGTTTCCTTCCTCTCTTATTTCCACCCTCAGAGCTTTCTTCCCTTTCTCCTTCTTTTCTTTCCCTCCGTCCCCACTCCGGCTGACTCGCGCACACGTCCCGACTCCCTAGCCTGTGAGACCCCCTGGCGGTTTTCCGCGGTGGCCTAGCCACTCTCTCCCCGCCTCAGCCAGCTGCCGAGTATCCCTCCATTTCACACCAGCTAGTAGCTCCTCTTCGCTCTCCGCTCTGCTTTTGAAGACCGGGGTGGGTGGTGGCGGGGGCAAGGGGAGAAGAGTTGCTTTGGGAAGCCCCCCTCAGTCACAAAAGCACCCCCCCCCCGATAACTGTATAATTTCTAGAGCGCTTATTGTGATGCGGAGGCATCGGGAAAGTCCTTTTCGATTAGCCTTTGGGCGCCCACTGAACTGTAAATTCGCCCCCTCAGACAAAGAAGGAGAAAGGCAGGAGAATTCCAGTCCCACCCCGCAAAGCCCTTTGGTATTAAGCCAAACACCAGAGCTGTCAGGGCTTTGGGAGAGAGGTGCTGAGGGGGGCACTGAGGGGAGGGATGGATTCACTCTTAATTGGCACATTGTGGGCCTGGAGCCTGGCTTTCTTGCCCTCGGAAAACTGGCCCCTGTTTGAAAAGTTTGTTAGGCCTTGCTGAGAGAGCGTTCATGGGTCACTTCTTATCCTTTGTCAATTTGCTTCTCCTGTAAGACTCCCTCTGCCCTCCTCCCCCCAGCGGGATTGCCTGCTCGCTGGGCCCTTTTCCCTCGTGCAGCCTTCGTCCAATGCCATTATTTAGAGGGGGTGCTACAGCAACAGACCCCGGAAAGCCGTGGAGAGTCTGGCTTTTCATCCAAATCAGAGGAGAGGAACAACCAACGAGAGTGGAGGTGCTTAGGAGAAATAGGGGAGAGGTTTGGATTGGGAGGGGGGTGAGATCAGCTGACACCCCCCCCCCCCAGGGTGGCCGTACCTCCCCTTTAAAAGAGAACACTTATGACAAATACATGGTGCAGGGCTACACTGGAACCAATGCAGCCCTGCAACATGTATTTTTCATAAGTGTCAGTGTCAGGTAAGGCTGCCCAAGGCGTGGTAGCCTGCCCAGTGCCCATAGAATCTCACTGGGCTTCTAGTACAGGTTCCGAGGGCCCCATAGAACTTGGGGTGGGGATGCATAAGTGAAAGGAGGGTCCAAGTCATGGCTCTGTCCCGTAGAACTGTCCCCTCTCCTTGTGTGAATGCCCTCATCTCTGCTCCCTTGCCCTGAGCTCGGTTTTTCAGAAATGGATTTGGAGGCCAGATTCAGGAACCGGAAAGGGGCCACTTTAGAACCTGCGGTGGACTGCATTTGCCCCCCAGGCCTGAGGTTCTTCACCGTGTCCTGAATTGACTCGGTTAGCGCCCCAACCCCAACTTCTGTCCGGCCCTCGGAGCTTGTACTCCTTTTCAAAGTGGCCCCAGAAGGGGAAAGGTTCCCCACCACCCCCGACCTAGCGGAAAGTTGGGGCATGACAGCAGTTTTCCAATATCTAAAAGGGTGAAACCAACAAAGATAGTGAGACATTAGTTCTCCTCACTGTCCTAGAAGACCGAACAATAGGGGGAGGGGGTGGACTTCGACTACAGCAATGTAGGTTTTTGGTTAGACGTCAGGAAACGTTTTCTGCCTGTTTGAACTGTCGGACAATGGAATAAGTTGTGGAATCTCCCTCCTTGGGTGCTTTCAAAACCCGGTTGGATAAGCATCTGTCTGTGGCTAAAAAAACCACACGTGATGGCGGTGTGGCGGCCGCTCGGCATGGCCCAGGGAGGAAAACAGCAGCAGACACAGTCCGGGCCATTTTGGGGCGTTGAACAAACATGACCCCAGCCAGGGAGAAGAAGGAACGTGTGGTCGGCTGGTTCTGCGCCCAGTGCCCTGCCCCAACCATGACTTGCAGCCATAGCAGCCAATGATGGCCAACCATGGCGGCCCGGCCCAGGTTGTAAACAGACATGATAGCCTGCTGTGGCCTGGGCGGGCGGGCCTTAGCCCAGGCTGTGACCTTGGAGGTTTTTACAAGGTCACAGCCCAGGCTAGCTGCCAACACGGCCTGGGGCGATCCCGGGTCAACGTCTGGCGGCACATGTGCAGGTTCGGTCCAAAGCAGCTGCCGCGGGCCACTGTCACATCTGCTGTAGGCCAGTGGTGGGGAACCGTTCGGCGTGGATCTCTCCCTCTGTCCTTGTGTGCACGCCCTCCTCTCTGCTCCATTAACCTGAACACGGTCTTTCAGTGCTTGTGGGTAGGAACTGGATCCAGGGGCCAGATCCAGGAACTGGAAAAGGGGCCACATAACAACTAGCCATGGGCCTCATTTGGCCCCTGGGCCTGACGTTCTCCACCCCTGAAGGATAGATAATGATATCCTGCCTTGGAGCAGGGGATCGGACTAAATCATCCGCGACTAAATTGCCCTACCCTACACTTCTCTGATTCTCCCTTTGCCAGATCAGCCCCTGACGGTTTCTTTTTTCTCCCTCTGGACTTCTTCAGTTGTCCATATCAGTTGTTCCCAAAATGTAGGGGGAGGGGAGACTCCTTGCTGGGGGGACACCCAGAAGTTATCCTGGGGGGTGGTCACAAGAAGGAACATATCTGCCAACCTCCTAGCTCTCCTCCGACTGGGATTTCCAAAATGGTGGGGTGCAAAGAGGGAGAGTGTGCCAGCGAACAGGGGGAGAGAGAAACAGGGGGCCAAGGTGGGGGGGGAAGGGAACACATATGAGGTGTGAGTGGGATCCAGGGCCACGGAGAAGAATAAAGGGGACCACAGTCTAAAAATATGAGAGCTAGTGGTCTATATAATCCAGTGTTCATTCGTGCTCTTACGGGATTATCGGACATAAGGGTAATCATGTGCAAAACTGTCATGTGTTCGAATCAGAACTGGAGGGTTGGAAAGACATGAAAGGTCATCTAGTCTAACCCCATGCTGCATGCATCAGTCAACACTGACAATACCGTCAAGGGTGCGTGGCTGCAGGACCAGATGTTCTAGTCCAGAAGCTGACTTCAGTCCCCAGAGACTGCGTCCCCTTCGGACTCATTGAAATCACAGGCAGTCCTGCCCAGAGACTGCCTCTCCCAGCGCTGGAATGCAGCCACCGCTGGAGCGCAATGTAACTGCTGTTCAACCGTGCCTGTCATGATGACCTACCCTTGCTTCGAAGTCGCTGGGAGTAACAATTGCGCTCTATTCAGCGCTGGATACGCCTCACCTGGAGTATTGTGTCTAGTTTTGGGTGCCTCGTTTTAAGAAGGGCATTGACAGAATGGAGTGAATTCAGAGGAGGGCCACAAGGAAGATAAAGGCTTTGGAAAGCAAATCTTATGAGTAACGGTTGATGCAACTGGGTGTGTATAGCCTAGCGAAGAAGAGATTAAGGGGAGACATGATGGCAACCTAAGAGAACAATGGAAGAAGCTGTCTAGGGAGGCCGTAGACTCTCCATCGCTGGAGGTTCTCGGAAAGAGGCTGGACCGCCACCTGCCGGGGACGTTGTAGCTGTCAGGGTCCTCCGGCATCCTAGCAGGGGGCTGGACGAAATGACCCTTGAAGTCCCCTTCTAACGCTGCGTTTCCATGTGACCGGGAGCAGAGCTTGAAGCCGAATCCCTGGTAAGTATCCTGTTCGCTCACCTGTGGTACAGAGCTGATAGCCCATGTCAACATGGTCCCTTCGGGCCCCTCAAAATGAGTGCGTGAGATGGGCCTCGCACGCCAACACTTACCCCTGGGGGGCAGTACAAAGTGCTACACTGGGTTAAAACAGGGCTGGAAGTGCTTGCACACAGCTGCGTTATCCTGGCTGCCACGACCCCCCTGTGCAGGCAGAGTGAGCTTCTGCGGGGGCCCTCAGTTTATATTCGAAATGGGGGAGGGTTACCGTATCGGCAATTTTTTAGCAGACACTTATGAGAAATACAGGTTGCAGGGCTGCCCGGCAGCCTGTATTTCTCATAAGCATCTTCTAAAAATGTGCATGTATGGCAAACCTAGGAGGGGAGCAATATCCTTCATACTCAGGACCCCACCACAAATCCTCGACCTTTCTCGGACTGCATGGGGTTTTTGCTCCATGTAGCTCCACCGCTGTTTGAAATCCGTGCATACACACAGCTTAGTGTAAGCCTGCCATGCATTTACCAGGCCTCAAAGGAAACCAGGGGGGCCTCCTGGGACAGATTATCCCAATGGCTCTTAGTCCGTAGAGGATTTTGCCCCAAAGACACACACACACCCCTTGTCTTTCCACCCTTTGGACCGATTCCTGCAAAGGCCTTTCAGATCTGGGGCTCCTGGTAGCTTGGGACAAAGCAAGAGAGGGTGAAAGCCGGGGCACCATGGACCAGCTCCTGCCACTCAGCCGGCCTGGGAGAGTGAATGACTTATTATTCCCCTCCTGCCATTCACAACCCGCTCCCTCTGAAGCTCCAGAGGCTTCAATGCACCTTGCCACAAAAGGGGTTTTCTCTACTCTGGAGATCAAAAGCTGGGGACATTGTTGCCTGCTCAATGCCTCATTTCCCTCCAGCCTGGGGGGTGAGGGCACTATTTACCCCCACCCCCCGCCGCTCTTTTCTTTAGAAAGAAAGAAAAAGGGGTAAAAAAAAAAAGAAAAGTTTTTGTTGCGATTTGGCATGTTGCTCACAGGGCTGTTGGGAGTTGAGATGAGCTGTAAAAAGCTAAGGTAACTCCGGGAGCAAGAGAAAGGAAGGGGGCCTTTCCGAAATGGATTTAGGATCAGGATTTATTTGAAGCATTCAGGGAAGTTGGGACCGCGTGCAAGAGAGTGGTGTGGACCCTCTCCTATCAGAGAAAGGTTTGATGAACACACCCTGATTCTCTCATTAGAAAACGGAAAAGGTCATCAATCCTAAATCATTTTGATTTTCAGCTAAAAAGATAGTAGTGGAGCTGTGCTTCTGTCCCAATTAAGCCCCCACCCCCTTCCAAGGTAAAGGGGCAGGGTCACCAGGAATGGGGGCAGAGCTTCCCCCCCATTGTCAACTCTGCTCCCCTCCCCTGGAGCGGCACTTCCTTCATAGCTAGGCGGTTTGCGAACAACAGCCTGAGTGCCGCTAGTAAATTTTCAGGGGGGGAGGGGGAGTGTTGGCCGTGCTCTCCTGACCACACTGAAAATTTCCTACCGGGGCTCGGCTCAGAGTCGAGAGCCCAGGCCCAGCCGAGCCCCCTCACTCCATGATAGCTACACCCCGAGGTAAACATAAGTACATAACACCCCCTACAGGGTCGGGGCTCCCTACAGAGCAGGCCCCTTGTCACATATCTATTTTGTACATGCGACCTATGTGTTGGCGGGGGGGCCTACTGAATCATCGCAAGCTCGCCATACCCCAGGGATCCCCCATGTCTGAGGCTCTGTGGGCCTATTGCCGGGCTTCTCACACTCATGTTGTTTCAGATTTATTAATGGACCCCAGTGTTGTGGGGGCCCCTACAGGTCACCCCCAATGCACACAATGGGGCTAAGTGGAACCTGGGCCCTGGACTCTAGGATGGCCCTTTGTCTTGCGAGCAGCTCGAGTATTGCTAAGGAATTTTCAGAGTGGGTGGAGGAAGAGAGCAGGGACAACACTCTGCTCCCACCCACTCTGAAAATTCCCTAGCAACCCTCAGGCCACCAAGAAGGAAGTTCTCAGAGTGGGCAGGGGTGGAGTGTTGGACTTTTAAAACATCCTTCCTGGTGGGGCTGCTGCCACTGTAGGAGGGCTCTCTCGGAGACCGTGCAGAGAGGAGGCCAAGGCTTGCATGGCAGAGAGGAGGCCAAGGCTGTCCGGGAGCCTTGGGAACGTCGCCACTTAGAAGGACCCCATCCCCTTGCCGTTAGGGGGCTGCGGCGGTCCATAATTGGTGCATTAACCCAGCAAGCATCTTCATACCCCAGGCAGGATAACAGCATAAGAACCTCCACACTAGGTCAGACCAATGGTCCATCCAGCCCAGCATCCTGTCTCTGACAACTTCAGAGAAATGTACAAGAGGTCATAATGGAGTTCTCCGTTCTCTGCTATTCGCTTTCAGCTCCCAGCAGTCTGATGTCTCAGCTGTAGCAAGGTGCAGATGCAGGTTTAAGAGGGTGGAGAGAGCTAGCCTGAGGGCTGGGCGTGGTTGGTGGCGCCAACCCAGTAGAACTGGCTAAGCCAGAGTGGAAACCAGGCTAACTCCACACCTTCAAGTCCCTCCTCAAAACCCACCTCTTCCGCTCCGCCCTTCCTAACTCCTGCTAAGCATCCCCACCCAGGATTATCCCCCACCTGCTATCTGTAAACTCCCAACTTACTGCAGCCAAACGTGCACCTGAGCTCTCGCATCCTCATGAATGTCGCAGCCCTTGTCTCTCCCTCTGTTTCCCCCTTCCCTGTCTCCCCTCCCCTTGTCTTTAGATTGTAAGCTCCCAGGCAGGGACCGTGTCTATCTTATTCTTTGAAAAAGCGCCAGGTTGGCGCTATATAAATGCTTATAATAATTAATTAATTAATAACTGTTGAGAACTGAGAGTGGGAAGTGCCTGGCCCTTTAAGGGCTCAAAGACTGGCGTGTTGGCCACGCCCACCTCTGGGTATATAAGAGAAACCCCAACCAGAAAAGAGTCCATCTGTGCCTGGATGCAGAAGATTAAGGAGCTTCTGGAGTCTGCTGGCTATGGTCCTAAAACCCTGCCGAAGAGGATAAGCGAGAGCAGCTGGGAATATTGGAGGGCTGACTTGAAGGGATTTGTGAGTGTGCCCAACTAGAGGATTGCTGCTTGGCTAGCAGGGATGGGGGTTGCTGTATATGGTGGAGAACTGTGTGTATGGCTGTATAAGAGACCATATGTGGATAAAAGATGGAAGCTAAATTCCCAAATGAAAGTGACTATTGGCTAATGTCCTAAGGACAGTGCCAGGGTCTGATCCTGCATGGACGTACGTCCCGGCGTTACATCCGCCCCAAACGAACTTGACTAATATTGCCATAGTTGGGCCTGTCCTTCAAGAACTTATCCAGTGGGTTGTTTTTTTTAAAACTCCGTTATGTTATCATCGGGGGGCTGCATTCGCTGCATTTTCCACATTGGTGACAATGGGGAAAACTGAGTGAACACAGGTCCCTGGCTACTAGTCTTCACAACATCCCTTGGCAATGAGTTCCGCTGGTTAACAGTGCATTTTGGGGGGGGGGGGGGGGGGGGAGGACTTCCTTTTGCTTGTTTGGACCCTTCTTCCTGTTAATGATCAAGGCCCCCATTAGGCAAGACCCTAGACAAATAAAAGAAGGTCTTTGTGTCAAGGCGCTTATGATCTAACAGGGAAGGGGCTTGGGATTCAGTGTACCAGGAGGATGGATTATGGTTGCCAACTCCTCCTTCCAGGAGGATACCCAGAGTGGGTGGGGCTGCATCGGAGGGGGTGGGGCCAAGGGGCTGTCAGTCCCTCTGTCTGACATAACCCCGCCCTTGCATGACACCATAGCGTTCCATAGGGGGTGGAGCCATGTTAGAAAGGAGGCAGAAAAGTCCCCATGGCCCCACCCCATTTCTGATGCCGCGGCCCCCAGAAGCCCTGATTCTCCAGGTTTCTTGCGGCTTTCCCTGGCTGATCCACAGAAGTCGAGGCTTCACTGGCAGCTTGGAGTCTCTGGGTCAAACCCCCCCACACACACACAGTCTCCACGTGAAACTTGGAGAGGTGACAACTCTAATGGTGGGTGGCAAAAAAAAGTGTTCATTCCGAGGGGGACGGACCTCGGGGCCTGGGGCCAAATGCAACCCACAGTTAGTTTTGATGCGGTCCCTTTCCAGTGCCTGGATCTGGCCCCTAGATCCAGTTCCTACCCCCCAAGCACTGAAAAACTGAGCTTAGGAGCAGGGAGCAGTGATGAGGGCAGCTCCATGGCACAGAATCAATGATATTGACCTCCTGTTGCTGAGTTCACCCTGCAAGCACTTCCATTCCCACCTTCCGGGCGGCCCTTGGAACTCGTACTCCTTTTCAAAGTGGCCCCTGGGAGGGAAAAGGTTTTCCACCCCTGACGCACACGCGCAGATATGTGCCTCCACACGTCTGATGGCCACCACCATGGTGGCTGCCACCAGGGGTGTCTAGCCCACGCAACGGGGAGAGGAAGTAGAAAGGAAATGCTTCATCATTCTCCAGCCTTCGGAGCCATGTTGCCTGCCCGTCCTGCGTTGGCCCGGCAGCTGTTCCTGCTTGGACTCTCGCCCTACCGTGACTGCAGGCCTTTGTTCCGAACTCACACCTCCCGCAAACACAACCGGCACTTGGTGTGTGAAGAAGGTGAAAAGTTCAAGCCAGGGGTGCCGGCAAAGAGGCGAGTTTGGTCCCTCTAATTATCGGCAAAGCGGGGTCCTCGGCGCGGCGGACGGGTTCAAGTTGGGTGCACACTCGTTCGGTGGCGGAGCCTCGCTTGGCTTCACATTGGCTGATTAAATGTCTCTAATTGTCAGTTCCCATTAGCCGTGAGTGCTGCAGTCTGCTGGCTTAATTGTCCACCTCTTGGCTCTCCTGTCCTGGGGAGCCATGTTCCCCTAAGTGGGGAATGAAGCGCTGGCCTAATTCTCAACACACACACATACGTGTGTATGTATGCAACACACACACATACATATAGGCATGCATGCAACATGTGCACACATATGCATGCAAAATACATGTGCAAATGCACCGGTATGTGCATGCATTGCACAGACACACATGTAAATGCATGCAGTGCACACACATACATTTCTTTGCATGCAATACCCACACGTGTGTATATCTCTATATACATTACCCACACAAATTCATGCATCCTATATACACACACCCTTGCATGCACCAGACATACATGTGTTCACGCGCATCACACACACAAGCAAACATGCACTACATAGACCTGCATTTACATGTTTAACACATACTTGTGTATATTACCAAGTGTGCCACACACCCCCTACAAGCACGCTCAAATATATATGCCTCACAAGACTGACATGCTCATTCACAAGCCACCCATTTTCCTACTTATACATTGCATGCAAACATATGACTAGTGCAGTACTTTTTGTGCTCACAGTGCTCTATAAATCTCTTTCGGTTTGCCCTCAGAATAGCCCTGTGAGGTAGGTCATTATTATACCCATTTTACAGATGAGGAACTGAAGCCGAAAAATAGCAACTTACCCAAGGCTACCCAGTGAGTTCATGGCTGAGATAGGATTTGAACTCTGGTCTCCCAGATCAAGAGAGGCACTGTCCTCCCCCTCATTTTGGAATGATCTCATCTTGGGGGAACTGCATCTATATGTATCAAGCTCTAGATCAGGGATGGGGAAATTCAAGCCTTGGGGGCAAAATGCAGCAAATGTAGGATCAGGGAACATGACGGGAGCTGGGGGAAAACAACAGGGAATGGATCCCCCATTGTGACCTGTTGGGTGCTTCTCCCAAGCCAACGTGATTGACCACTGTCGGAGACAGGATGCTGGGTTAGATGGACCATTGGTCTGACCCAGTCTGGCACTTCTTATGTCTTTATGTGGCCCCTTCCAAGTTCCTGGATCTGGTCCCTGGCTCCAGAAGATCCTATCTCCAAGCACTGAAAGACTGAGTTCAGGGGAAAGAAGCAGCGATGAGGACGTGCATGGAAGGATAAGAGACGGATCCATGACACCGATTTGGGACAAAACGTCTATGCAGCCCTTGCAGCTTGTAGTAATTTTCAAAGTAGCCCCTGGGAGGGAAAAGGTTCCCCACCCGTGCTCTAGATAGACAGGGGCTCGGGAGAGAGGGTGAGTTAATGTTAAGTCCATTCCCCAGGGTAATAGTCTCAGTGGGTCTGGATGGAGGACTGATTCTGATCCACGTGTCCTCGCCGACAAGTGGTCTCCTCACACAACAGCCTTGGAAACTCACCCCTTGTTCCTTAACCTGCGTTAGCCTGCATTACACACATTCACACAAGCAACCAATTCCCCTACATTTCAATGGCCCACGGTTTGCATCAGGTGGCAGAGGCGCAGGAAAGGGGTAAGGATTTCACACAACGGGGACTGGGGTTACTACCCACTCAGAAAGAGTAGGGTGTGAAGGATTCGTGTGGGTACTTTCCCCCCCCCCCCCCCCGGGGTAAGACATGGCTTTCTCATGTGACTAAGCCCTCCGAGATAGCCCTGCTGAATTGATGTGACTGATTTTGAGAAACACAGCCACTCTGCACGTAGAGCGATCACGCGGCTGACGCTGTCGGACTCGGTGAAAAGCAGATACATTGCTCTAGGGAGAACATCTCATTCACCTTCCTCAGTGAGCCCCACACCTGGCTCTTAGTGGTTATCCACCAAGCCAAGCACCCAGCCTCCAGATCCCAGTGCAACCAGAGAAGCATGAGGTACAAGATAAACCATCAGCAGCAACTGGTTGTCATTTCTAGACAGCAGCAGAGAGAGACAGAGCGCACAAAAAGGCCCAAACAGCGGGGGGGGGGGGAATTATGCAAATTCTCCAGCCCCCGGCAGATACGTCTGTCTCCGGAGCGGAGACCCTCTTGGTCTCTATCAGGGCCGGCCTTAGAATTTGTGGAGCCCAGGTTGAAGGTAAAATGCGGTGTCTCTGGTGGCCCCTTCTTCCCCATCCTCTCAGGCGCACCCTCTGTGGGGCCCTAGAGGTGCTTGTGTTTGGGCCCCAGCTGGGAGGGAGTGGGGCTCCTGCACCCTGCTCCTGTGAAAAATGGGAGCCAGTGTGGCATCTCTGGAAGTAGAGCAAAGAGCTGGAGCCAGGGTAGTCGCCCTGTGGTAATAAGGCTGGCTCTGGTCTCATACCCTCCAACATGATGGTACCCCCAAACTGGACTCTTGACAGGAAACCCCAATACACGAAGCCCCCAAATAAAACAGAAACAACATATGGGCCATCCTTTTTCTAAAGAGTGGGTCAGTGTGTGTGTCCATCAAAATATTCCTATATTAAGACGGGCCACTCCTCCATTCCACACAGGACCGCAGCGTCTCTGGATCTGGCACGGTGTAGTATTGAGGTATAATGGCGGATATTTGTAAGGGAGTCAGCCCCATTCATTCCTAGGTGAGGGGCATGCAGTCACAATGATGAGGAAGGAGTGGCTACCCTACAGTGGAAGGGTAAGGTGGGTAAGTCCTGTCAGGACTAGGCCCGTGCCTAGCTAGCAGTGTGTCACAGGCTGGTGGCAAGCAACCAAAGGTTTCTGCCGGACAATCCAGAGAAATCAGAGCTTTTCCCAGAGATGATGGGTTGGACGGGTACCTCCCAACAGTGGCCAAAGAGGGACAAGCTCCACCCACTCGGGCAACAAACTCCACCCCCTCACCTACGAGCCCATTACACCTGTGCTCTACAGTCTGCGGTGGCTTCCCGTAGCTTTCCAGGCACAATTCAAGGTGCTGGGTTTGACCTTTAAAGCTGTAAATGGCTTGGACCCCATATATCTCAAAGACCGCCACTCTCGTGCTCCACTGTGACCTCTGCAGTTGGCCAGGAGCACCCTCTTGCGGGTACCACTGGCCGATCTTGCCCATATGACAAGGGGCTGCAGAGAGGCGTTCTCCGTGGCTACCCCGGTACTATGGAACTCCCTTCTCCCGGAGGTCCACCAGCTTGAGTGTATGCTGGAGGCGGTGTAAGACTTTTCTTTTTGTCTGGCAGGGATAGGGGCTGTGCAGGGTCGGGTCGGGATTTTTAGGGGATTTCGGTGTATTGTTTTGTATTTTTGTGTTCTTGTTATAAGCGGTTGTATATACGTGCATCATGCAAGCTACCCGTCCGCCCTGTGTTGATGTCAATAAAACGTATTTTTTTGGTTCACGTGTGCTTGCAACACCATACTATTTTGTCCCTTGCGATCATAAAATTCATTCCAAGAGTCCAGAGGTCCGGCCATAGGATGTGCACATGTGTACCATCTATGCCCCATAGCAGTTTGGGAAGCCGTCCTGCTCAAAAGCTGCCAACATCTCCTCTGCATTAACGACCCGTATTACTTTTCTCTAGTCATTCTTCCTTGAGAGCATTGCACACTTCCACCAGAATGATCGTTGCTGTTTGCCCCCCACAATGCCAAAAGGATGTGCTATGGATCGGAAGCTGTCCGGGGTGGCTAGCTTCCATAGAGCAATGCCCAGGCATTTCTCCTTAGGGATACGTCTATGCATAATGGTGTTGTCTCTGCATAGCCGCACAGCAAGTCTCTCCAGCAGTTCACAGAATACAGTTCTAGTAATCCTGAAATTAGCCTGCTACTCCACATCATTCCATTTAAGCACTACGTTATTGCACCAGTCTTGGATCACAAGGTGCACAGTGTGGGCGTCCCTAAAGCAAGATCTTCAATCCATGATTCATAGCCATCCAGCAACATCGTAACAGCCTTCTGCATCTGGCCTATTCTTTTAGCCACGGGAGTTCAGGCTACGTAACGGGGAACTATGTAGCCCCAAGCCACCCTGCGATCAATGTACCTCCAACTTGCCAGTTCCTTGGGTCATAAGGTTGGAAACAAGGGATTCCGCCGCCAGCCACCACTCCAGGTACTCCATGGAAAAGGTATCCTAAATGGACTGGGAACTTCGCAAGAGAAAGGACTGCAGCAGTCCAGCATGAAAGGCCATAAACCTGGCAGTGCTGCAGATAAATCCATCGTGGTTGAACAGGCAAAGGGAATGTGAGAGCGCAGCCACAGTAGCATTTTAGCGCCACAAAAGAGAGAGAAAAAATTTTAAAATGCGGAAAATGTGATTGGACAACCGTCCTGTCAATTAAGAAGGTAAAGACCATGGTGCAACCCACTTCCTGCGATGACGGGCCAATACACTGCTCACACAGCACTGCATGATGGGATACCATCCAGGACACTGATGGCGGGATGCGCGTGCGTGTTTCAATCAAGGGGCTTATCGCCTTAAGATTAACATTCATTAAATGAATTATTAATTTAATTAATTAATTTGACAATTAACACTGGCGAGCGTTGCATCTAAGTACGAAACATGGTGAACGAATACGCAACGTATTAGCCATGGTGAAAAACGAGTGGCTTACATAATGGTGTCCACACTCATATAACCACCTCTTTCCGTTGAGCCTAAAGGCGACCTTTGTTTCTTGTCATTCCGTCATCTCCCCATTGTCTTCTCAAGGGCTTTTATTGCGAGGCAGCCAGGAAAGAGGAGCCTGGGGTTTGAATACTAGTCTCTTTGCCTCTCTCTTCTGAAAGAAGAATGTTGACTCCTTGACTGAAGGATGATGGGATTCAGCACCCCAAGAGGCGTAGTCGCTCTTCAATAGGGACTATTGGGAGGTATCCCTATATACACGATCTCAGTCGTGGGGTAGGTTCCGTTTCCTGTGAACATGCCTCTGGTGGAACTATGGAAGGTGCTTGGATGCTACAGTGTGGGAGAACCATGGACAAACCCACCTAAACCGGAAGTAAGTAAACAACATGGAGAAAAGGAGAGAGACATCACTTCCCTCCCCCGCCCCCACACTTATCAGAGTAGCCTCATTGATATATTTCTTTTAAAATTATTTTTATTGATTTTTAATGGAGCTACTGTGGAGTAAGTAATTTGTGGCCTAGCAGCGTGATCCTACAGCAGGATAGCACACATGCCCACATTTAACACGGGTGTGAGGTCCATTCATTTCGGTGGGACTCCTCACCTCACGTATGCTATCCCACCAGAGGATTATGTTGTAAGTGTAGACAGGATCCTAGGTGTAGCTACTCCTAAAGTGTAAGCGTAAAGATACTCCTAATGCTGAAACGAGAATCAATTTCTATTTCGCGAAAATCCTGCGAGAATCAAGAACTGTTACCGAGATGTCCGGATGATCTTGATAATGGTTCAAGGTCTCGGTTGAGAATTTTTCTCAATATACCGTTTAGCATTACCATTGACTGCGTTCTTACCTGAAATGTGAATGCACAAATGGCCACCACAGCTGTTCTGTGCCTGCGCAGTCCTCCTTTCGAAGACGGTGTTGGCAATGTCGCCGCCATTTTGGAAAATGGCAGCCATTTTGCACATGTGTGTTACTGGGCCGAACGTGCTACACAGTAAGCGGTAACAGTAAACGGTAAACAGTATATCAAGGAAAAGTTTCAACCAAAAAAGTGTCAAGAACCAGGAATTTTCTCGATTAT
>QEPC01008752.1:2162701-2190177 GCA_003113815.1 Sphenodon punctatus | reverse complement strand
CACACACACACACACACACTCTACACTCCCACCCTTCACACACACACACACACACACACACACACACACACACACACACACCACTCTCACCCTTCACACACACACACTCTACACTCCCACCCGTCACACACACACACACACTCTGCACTCACACACACACCCCAAACATGCATGCACTCCTTTGCCTCCCTCATGTACTGGGACAGGGCTAGCCTTCCCACAGCGTTGACCTGCGCCAACCACCCCAAACCCTGCTCTTGTCTCTATTTCCAGGGCCCCTGCAATGACCCTCATTTTCACCGGCGCATGGTGTGGGGCCCCACTCCGTTCCAGAGGGGCCCCAAATGTGACCACCTCTAGGGCCCCGCAAAGGATGCCCCTGAGTGCCCCACGTTTTGTCATTGCCCTGGGCCGCACAAATTGTAAGGCCGGCCCCTGCGCTCTGGAGAGAGACGTTCTTTCAGAACAAGCCAGTTCCATTCTGCTTTATACTTTAAAAAAATTGAAGCAAGACCTGGCGCAGAGAAAAGGCCCCAAATTGAGGAGCACGAGGTGGGAAGATAGTGGGGCCAAGGTAGAGAGAGAGAGAGAGAGAGAGAGCTACGGGTGCATATATTTCCCCGCCATCAATTTCATGATTTCTAGCTGTGGAAGAAAAGGTCGGCGACCAATAATTGAGACTAATTGTTGCTCCGGTGATAATGCAGCCCATTCACTCTTGGCCGTGGTCCCCGGAGACCCTTTGGGCATAGGCGTGACAGATTGTCTCCCCCGCTAGGCCTCACCGTGGGGCTTGCGGTACGGCAGCCGCCCCTGCCATTGGCTGGGCGTGGAGGAGGGGAGGTGAAAGGTTAGCCGAAGGGGACGGAGGTGCGAGCAGTTCAGAGCTTTATGAGGAAACCATCTGCACAGCTGCCGAGCTAGGAGTTGGGGGGTTGGAGGGGGGGAGAATTCCTGAGGCCTAGCTTCCTGTGGTGGAATAGCCATTGCTTGTTAATACTTTGTGATGTCAGGCCTTTGTGGTTTCTCTTTTTAAACGCTAACAGGTGGGGACGTCTGGGTTTCCGTGAGTGGGTTTTCGGGACTCTCTGTCCTCTCCTGTCCTCTGAGGCCTTTGTAAAAAGTGCTGGAAAACTCTGCAAGACTACAAAGAAATGACTCACCTCCCCCCCCAATTCCTTTTTGCATTCTGGCCACCTGCAGGGAAGCAGCAGCTGCCCCTTGCACACATGCACCCCTGTTCCGTTCACCCCGTCCCCACTTTTATTGCCTCCGTCTGGAATGCTTCAGGAGCCGGGAAACGGTCTCTGCAAGGGAAGGTTCTGCAGGGAGGAAGGGAAATCGTAAGACGGAGTTTCCAGCTGCTGACTGAAGCCAACTTGCAAATAATATGAATAATTGACACCGATTGGGAAGACGATCTCTCTTGAGGAACGAGGAGCCAACTTATGTCTAGCCTTGCAGACATACAAGTTGTTACATTTACCCTTTAGGAGTGGGCGTGGCCCCCTCTGGTGGTGCCCTCAGGGCCCCTCCCTCAAGAACGGCAGTGGGGCAGGAATTTCCTGTGAAGTCGGAAAGCCCTACCCTCTGTGACCCTTCCTGCCCCTCTGCTCTCGAATCTCCCCAAGACCCTGCCTAGCCCCAGGCCTTTATAGTCTAAGGCCAGCTCCATCCCCAGGCTAACTACCTCCATCTTAGTGTTCTAAACTAAGATCCTGGCTCAGGTGAAGCCAGTTAGTCTCAGAGTCGGTTCAGCTATGCTGCTGACTGACTAGGGGCCTGCTCCTGTAAGGACTTAGCACAAAGCTACAGGGCTTCATTAATGGGATGCCTCTAAATCACTGTAGGACCCCAGCACCCCTTTGTCCCACTTTAGTATCCCGTGCAGACTTGCAAATCCTCATTTTAGCCTAGGCTTGTCACCTCCCTCTTGGAGGAAACCTGGAGGAGGCGGATCCATGCCAGAGGGGACAGGGCCCAAAAAGCTGACACACACCTGCTAAAATCACACTATCACGATGCTCCATGGGGTCGGAGCTACATCGGAAAGTGGGTGGGAAAGTCCCTATGACCTAGGGTTACCATACATGCAAATTTTAGAGAGTAAGTATGAGAAATACAGGTTGCAGGGATGCATTTGCTCTAATGCAGCCCTGCAACCTGAATTTCTCATAAGTGTCCTCTAAAAACTTGCATACATGGCAACCCTATGGCCCGACCCACTTTCTGAGGTGTCTGCCTTCGACTTCCCCTGCAAACAAGGCCTGATTTCTCCTGGTTGGGGAGCCCCTGGCTTCCCTCAGAGCCCTGAGAATAGATTCCAGGGCAGAATCCAGAATCTTTGGGTGAAATGTACAGGTGTGGCCCTCTTATTTTAGCCTGACCCTTTCCATCCGGCAGAGAGGAGTCATGCTAGGAGCAGGAAAAAGTGGGATTTTAGTGGCTGCGTATGTACTGCAGGGCTCCAGCAGGGAGCGAATCTGGTTCTGATGGGGATTAAGTTCCCAGACAGCTGGCTGTTCCACTGGTGAATGGAGAGAGTGGGATAGGAGCCATGCGGAGCTTGCCATGTGCCTCTCCCTACGTCGCCCACCCGGCCAGCAGTTCGGCCACCATCGCTGCGCCTCAAATCCAAATTTCCTTCTTGTTTTTTTTATTTGCTAATCCCAACCTGCGACAAATCCCCTGTAATCTGGCTTTACAGCTCGGGGGGCATAGGGAGGGCTAGGTCCAAGGAAGAACGCTGCCTGATGCCCCTTTGCAATGGGATTAACCCCCCCCCCTCCCGCACCCCCGGGGGACACAGGTGCGTGCGACGGGGGCAGCTGACGAGGCCAAAAATTCCTGCCCGGGACCAGCCTGGTTTCACAGGTGAGGGCTGGAAAACAGCAGAGTGGAAAGCTCGTAAAGACACAGGGCCCGGCGTCTGTTTCTGTAATTGGGATTTTTATTTTATTTTTTTTATATATTTTTTTACTTTTCTTTGTGTGCAAAAGGGTGGAGAAGGCAGCTTGGCAGAGCAGAGTGTAAGCCCAGACGTTCAACACATTTAGTTTCAAAGGGGCCTCTCGTTTTGGCTGCTCGGTCTGAGACACTTGAGACCTGGGAGCTGGAGTAACACTGCCCCCCGCCCTGGAGATCCCACCCCTTGCCTTTGGACGCGAGGCATAATTGGGATACGAGCCCAGTTCCACCACAGCCTGGCTCAGCCGCCACCACGGCAGGGTTCAACACGGCAAGGCGCTAATGTCAAAACAACCCTCTCAAAATGTAGCCCTAGGGTGACGCTTCCCTAAGCTTTTGCCCTGGGGGGGACCCC
The DNA here is from genome assembly GCA_003113815.1 of Sphenodon punctatus. Lineage (NCBI taxonomy): Eukaryota > Metazoa > Chordata > Lepidosauria > Sphenodontia > Sphenodontidae > Sphenodon > Sphenodon punctatus. The sequence goes on along the minus strand of QEPC01008752.1, from coordinate 2,186,855 downwards.
ATTTTGAGACTTAAACGTAGTCCCCTGTCATGGGCGTTTTTACATTGGAGACATTTCTCCCGCAGGTTAAAAATCTGGTTTGGGGAAAACTCCGGGGGATTTAGATGCTCCTCACCAGACCAGGAGTTGCTTGGGCGCGGCACTGGGAGTTGCGCAGCGCTGCTGTTTCCAACACTGCCCACGCAACTTCCGGTCTGGCGAGGAGCATCTAGCACCCCGCCCCATCCCCCGCGGGAGTTTCCCCAAGTACAGGAGAAATGTCTCCCATGTAAAAACGCCCAAAGAGAATGCAAAGGTTATCAGTGGCCCACGGGGCTACCCCTGTGGGAACTGGCTGGCAAGGGTCCAGGCTGGGTGGGTCTTAGCCCTGCAGGTGAATTGGTTGGCAAAGGGGCCAGGCCAGTGGTGTCTGCTCAGAAGGGAATCCGGCTGGCAGAGAATGCACCAGGTCAGGGGGCCTGCATATCACGTGTCCAGAAAACACTAAACAAAACAGCAAGGGGCGACGTTTTGGAAGAACGATAGTCTCTCTATGATATGGGATAAGCATTGCACTGTATAATAAACAGCACCTGGCTGAGAAAAGGGCCTGCTTGGACTGGTTTGAGAGCAGATCTTAGGCTGGGTAAACTTGTTACGCTGCCCCCACGTAGCGTCATCACCTTTTGTAGTTTGACCCTGAGACTCCCGTTTTGGCCTATGGGCATCTCAAGGTCAAACTGCAAAAGGAGGCCACGCTAGCCTCACGGCTCTGAGATTCCCATCCCCTTGCTTGCAAAAGCGCACGGCCAAGCAACTTCCAGAGGCAGGGTGGGACCTTCTTATCTGGCCAGGCATTTGGTCGGTAGGGATAGGTTTGGTGTTGCTGGTGTCTAGGGGTGATTTTCCCTTAGATTTTATTCTATATTTCTGGTGTTTCATTTATATTTTATTGTTTGGTAATATGTTGTAAGCTGCTCTGAGTCCTCAGGAAAGGGCAGGCTATACATTTATTTATTTAAATTAAAGTAATAAATGGGGGGGGGGCGTGTTATAGATATTTTATGTAGGGTTTTTTTTGTTGAGGCGGGGGTTATCTTGTATTTTATATGTGTGTGTTTTAGCATGATATTAACCAACCTGAGATGGATAGGGCAGGATAAAAATCCAACTAAATAAATCCAACTAGGATTAGAACCCAGATCTTGGGATTTTTAGCCCACTAGGCTGCACCTCCCTCCCTCGTTTTGCTTCCTCTTCCTGTCTTTCATAAAGCTGGGGATGGGACTAGGCCCCCACCTGGGCTCGTAGCAGCCAGAAGCACAATGGCCCTGCTCTGAATTAATCCACAGACGTCTCTTTGCTGGGCGGCACAGAGGTATTTCCAATAAGCTCTCCAGAACTAATGCAAACCTCCAGCTCCAGATGCCATGTGTTACTTAACCCTTTCACGCAAGAGCATAACAACTTTGCTTCTTGCTTTGGGTCTGTGGATACTAGAGATACAGTCCATTGACCACAGAGGACAAGACTTGCAAATGTGGCCTAGACCTGGGAGTGGTCAGGAGTAAAGGCTGCAGGCCTGGCCTTAGGGAGGGGCGAGCGGGGCAGCTGGTCCGGTGGGCCCCAGACCCATGGAAAGCTCCAGTAGCTCCTGAGGGTACTGGGGCTGGCACTTTCTGTGGGACCCTCCTCATGCCGTTGGTCTATGCAATGGACAAGGCCCCACGTAGAAGGCCTGCCAGGGCCCTGTAGGGTCACCACCTCTTGCGGTTTGACCCTGACGCTCTAATAGGCCAAAATAGAAGTGTTGGGGTCAAACCGCAAGTAGTGGTAACCCTAGGCCTGCGGCCCGCCCCAGCAGGGTGGCGGATAACACCTTTCCCACATCTGAGGGTGGCTCCTGTCCCCTCCCGGTGAGGGCTTCTGGTTGGCCCTCCCCACTGCATGGAGAAGGGCCCTGTAGAAAGCACCTGCAGGGGTGGCACCCCCCCCCCACAGCAGAGACCTGCTGCCTTGTTTTGCCCCTATGGTGAACTGCCTCACTGAGTCAGACCAATGGTCCGTCTTAGCCCAGTATTGTCACCTTATACAGTCAAAGCACACACTCTACCACTTGAGCTATGCCCCCAATAGAGGGATACTGTTATTGGTAGGCACTGCAGCCCCTGCTGGATGCTTTCAGTCCAGGCAAGTGCCCTGCCCTCTCCACCCTTGACCTCACCCCCACCTCTGGCCTTCCCTTCCCTAGACCCGGCCCTGAACAACGCAACTGAATTTACTCTGAGATTATTTTTTTTCCTGAGCAACTTTCCTCCCAGACGCTGAACATAGGACTCATGGCTCCCCTGAATTGGGTGAATAATAGTCCATCCAGACTGGTCTCCTAGCCTGGGGTTCGTTGACATGAAATCTTAACCCCCATGGCAATTTAGCTCCACCCCTGCGGTAACTTGTGAACAGTGGCAACCTATGGCAGAGGAGGGTTTTTAATTCCTCCAGGCTCGTATGGATCTGTGTGTGGTTATACCTCTCGGGGTTTTGCCTGCCTGGAGAGTCCAGGTTTGGCCACGAGGCTCTGGGGGAAGCCAGGGGTGCTGCCCTGGTAACCCAGAGAAATCAGAGCTTTGGGGCGTGATCACATCAGAAAGGGGGCGGGACACAGGGACTTTCCCACTTCTCTTTCCAACATGACCCCGCCCCTATGGAGCTCTGTACGGGGTGGGGTTGCATCAGGAAGGTCTGTGGCAGAGCCCCCTTTCTCTGATGTGACCCTGCCCCTCCATGTGACAGGCCGGAGGGGGTGTGGTAACCCTTGGTACCCTCCTCTGGTCATTGTTCCTATGACCTCTCCACTGTGGCAACTAGCCCCACCCACCCCTATACACATCCCAGTCTCCCTCACGTCTGCTCTGCTCACCATGTCCTCTCTATGGTTGAAATATTGCATCGTGGGATACACCCACCCCTTCCTACTTGTATGCAGGTAGTAGTTTACCCAAGGCTGAAAATGTTTGTGTGAACATTATGGGTTTGAGTTTGTTTGCCCTGTGGAGGGTAAAGTACCCCATGGTAATTAACCATCGGTGGTGTTTCATGTGAACACAGGCTTCAGCTGTAATGGGGTTCCGTTTTAGGAACACCTTAAAGGAGAGAGAGAGGACAGTTTTCAATGAGCTTGCCTTGCTCATCCCACCATCGCAAAAGTTTAAAAGTTTAAAGAGTTTATAAAAACAGGAGGCCTTTTGTTGTAAGAAAGTTAATCCTCAAGTGAATGCTGTCTGAAGTTGAAAACCAATCCACGCTCGGGGAGCATGGGACTGCGAGATGGGGGTCTGGGTCCTTCTCAGGTGCAGGGCCCTATGTGGGTTGCTACGGCTGAGAAATCGACGGGATTAGGCTGACTTCACAAGAACAAAGAGCAGCTCTGGACAAGGTAGGGGCTAGCTACAAAACTTTGGAAACCTCGCCTGGATTTAAAGACATGTTGACAGTTTGGCTGGTGGGGGTGGGATCGCAGAGCAGATGGCAACCCTTCTATCCGGTCATCCATACAGTCACAAAAATGTACACATGCACCCGGATACCCATGTGTGTGCAAGGTTTGTTTGCTTGTTTAATTCTAGTTTTAGGTTTTTATATCCCACCCTATCCTGCCCAAGCAGCTCAGGGCGGCTAACAGTCATCATAAAAACATCCATAATAATAATAATAATTAATAATAATAATAAAATAACATAAGTTAAAAACACAACCAAGTGGAGCAGAAAACAACCCAACAACCCCCCTCCTAACCCTCCATCCTCCCTCGCCGAAAGCCAGGTGGAACAACCAGGTTTTACACTGACATCGAAACGAAGGGGGGTCCGGGGCCACCTGGACCTCTGCCGGAAGGGAGTTCCACAGCCATGCTGCGACCACCGAGAACGCCCTCTCCATCGTAGCTCCCCGGGATACCCAGGGGACCTCAAGGAGGGTGCCCCCTGATGACCGCAGGAGCCGCTCCAGAATCCAGGCAGTGAGGTGGTCTCGCAGCTAGGTGGGGCCCAGGCCATATCGGGCTTTATAGGTCAACACCAACACCCTGAATCGGGTCCAGAAGACTACAGGCCGCCAGTGCCGAAAACGGAGCACCGGTGTTATGTGCTCCTGGTGGCCCGTCCCTGTAAGGAGATGAGCTGCCGCATTGTGCCCCGGCTGCGGTCTTCGAGCTGTCACCATGGGTAGCCCCGCGTAGAGCGCGCTGCAATAGTCCACTCTTGCGGTGATGAACTCACGGATGATGGTAGCCAGGTCCGCGTGCGAAACGTACGGCCGACGCACCAATTGTCATTGGCGAAACACGCCCCTTGCCACAGCATCCACCTGGACGTCCAGGCAGAGCTGAGGATCGAGGAGCACCCCCAGACTACGGACCTGAGAGACAAGAAGGGGGTGACCACACTCCATCAATGATGGGGGCCACTCCCTTGCCCCTACCCACCAGCATCACCTCTCAGCCTCAGACGGCTCGCCCTCATTCAGTCCCCCGCAGCCGTCAAACACCGGGTAAGCACCGAGACTGCCAGGCCGGGATCTGATGAAAATGAGAGATAGAGCTGGGTGTCATCGGCATATTGATGACACTGGACACCGAACCCCGTCACGACCTCACCCAGCGGCTACATATACACGTTGACCAGGAAGGGGGACAGAATAGAACCTTGCGGAACTCCACACATGAGGTCACAGGGGGATGAAAAACAGTCCCCCCCCAACACCCCCCGCTGAGCTCTACCAGCCAGGAAAGAGCAGAACTGTTCAAGAACAGTCCCCCCCACCCACCCTGGCTCTGTCCCGCAAGCAAGCCACCAACATCTTGTGTTCAACAGTATCAAAAGCCACTGACAGGTCTAACAGGATCAGGAGAGATGACCGACCCGGATCCACATCACGGCGAAGGGCGTCAACCAATGCCACAAGTGCGGTCTCAGTGTCATGCCCCGGGCGAAAGCTGGGCGGCAAAGGCTCTAGAAAACGGATGAAGTCCAGATGCTCCTCCCGCAGCTGCTGAACCACAGCCCGTTCGAGAACCTTCCCTAAAAAAGGAAGGTTAGAGACCAGCCAATAGCTAGCTAGAGAGTCAACATCAGGTGATGTTTTTTTTTTAGTAGAGGCCTTCCACTTCTGCTTCTCCTAATGCAATAAATGCAGCCTCAAATGCACGCTGAGTATGAGCGATTTTATCTGCAAAGTACTCAACAAATATGTCACAACGGGCGCTGGATGAATCCAGCTCCAGGCAGAGGGAGGCTGGACTGACCAGCCCCCTCACCACCCGGAAAAGGAGCCACACAGCCACAGCATAGGCTCTTTAAACTCGCTCTATGCTGCAATCGATTGTCTTCAGCCCGAGAACGGCGCCACCATCGCTCTAACCGCCTCCCCTCCCGCTTCAGAAACCGCACGTCCTCTGTAAACCACGGGGGCCTGCGGTGATGGCATGACAAGGGCACAGTCGACACCTCCTCCACCAACGGATCCTCTGCCTCAAGGCCGGTACAAAATATCAGGACTAGGGTACATCCCCATCATGTGTCGGGCCGGTGACTACCTGGGACAGGCCCTCGGTTGCCATGGCGGCCATGAACTCACACTCTGCCCTTCCAAGACTGGCGTCGGCATGAATATTGAGGTCCCCCAGGACCAATGTCCTTGAGGACCGCAAGACCACCTCTAACGCCAGCTCTGCCAGAGCGTGTAGGGATGCCGCCGTACAGGTAGGTGCACGGTATACCAGCAGCACCCCTAATCTGTCTCCTGCCAAATTGATCACAAGATGGAGACCCTCCATGCCTGACACCAGTTGCACTGGATACTTCCTAACAAACCATGATTCCTTAAAAATAATGGCTACACCCCACCCCTGTCCCTCCAGCAGTTGATGCTGTACAGAATACCCAGCTGGAACCAGGTCAGCCAAAATAGGCCCCGATTCTGTGTCCAGCCAGGCTTCTGTAACACACGTGAGGTCAGCCAAACAGTCCAGGATTATCTCCCGGACCGTAGTTGACTTATTAGCCACTGACCTCACGTTCAACAGCACCAGGTTTACGCCAGGGACCTCTTGATCAAGAACCACGCCTCCCCCACCTGTGTGGGGGGCACTGAGTGGGACAGTTATCAGACGTCTGTCTTGTCTCATAGATTGCACCCGCCCCCCCAGAGAGACCGTATCTCCCCCGGTCCATCACAACCCCAATGACTGCAGCCCTCCCCCCGGCTGGCCCCCCCAGCCCCCCCCTCCTGGCTGCCCCACCCAGACACAGGGGGCCACCCCTCCACCTCCCCCATGCCCCCCTCTCACCGGGGGACATTCAACGTCCCCCTCCCCAATCCAGTCCCTCCCCCCACCTCACTGGGAGAGAGAAACATCCCTGCTAACCAACCCTCAAATCAATCAATCAAAGAAAAAACCCACACCCCTCCCCAAAAAAACCACCCAACACAACCACAAGCTACACACAACCCTTACAGTTAGAAACCTCTAACTGTAAGGAACTGGGAGTGACTTTCAGAAAAAGGATCCATTGTGACCTATTGTGAACTTCCCTGAAGTGAGTGAAGGAGGCCACTGTTGTTGGAGACAGGAGGCTGGGCTGGATGGACCGTTGGTCCGATGTAGTATGGGCTTCTTGTGCTCTGATTCCCATGTAGGCAAGGTGGCTTGCACATGGGGTTTTGTGCAGATATGCAAGTTTACGTGTGGTTTTTTGATTTGCATGCGTGTCCACCCAACTTTGCCTGGTTTGCGTTTCTAGGAGCGCAGGGTTCCATTATGCAGACTGTTGGATGCACACAAAGCAGGTTTACATCTGGAGATTTGCACACACGGACGGGGATTAGAGTTCGGATGTACTCCGGGTGTCTGCGCTTGCAAGGGAACATTTTGTACAGGCATCTGTTGGCTGGCAGAGGTATTGCAGTTTTCTCTGTGCCTGCTCATCTTGTCAAGTGTTGCATAGTCTAACATACCACTCTTCTGAGCAGCCGCATAGCAAGGCTGTGGAGGTCCTGGCTTCATGTCCTAATTATGGGGTCCCCTAAGAGCAAGGGAGTGGGGTCCTCCCAAGGACCGGTACTCCACCATGGGTAAAAACAAACCTGAAGGGGGTGGGGGGGCAGAAGATGGCGGCCACCACTCTCCAGGAAGGCGAGCGGCACGTTTACCATTGGGAGAGCCATCTTACTGCCTCCCCAACCAGGGGAGGGGCACAACAGACGGGCAGGTGGCTGGCCCTGACCCCGACCCGCTCCCAGCGCCCCACCTCCCACCATGACGTGCAGCCCGGCGGCGATAGGCGGGACCGAAAACACACACGTGGACCCGTGTTGGCCCAGTTGAGTGGCTCTTGGCCTGGGATGTGCCTTGGGGATTTTCCTGAGAATGCATCCCAGGCCAGCTGCTTACTCACCCCAGGGCAGAAGTTGGCCCACATCTGGTGGCGCATGAACACAAGTGCCAGTGGATCCGGGCGACAGCGGGCCAACATCACCCCACTGAAAACTTCCATTTTGTCCGGGCCCTTTGCGAGCAGCCTGAGTGCTGCCAGAAAATGTTCAGAGTGGGTGGAGGCAGCGTGTTGGTCCTGCACCCTCCCTTCCCCACTCTGAAAATGTCCTAGTAGTTTTCAGGCTGCTTTCAGAGGGTTTCCCCTAGAGTCCAGGACCCGGGCTCAGCTGAGTCCCCCTTGTTCCATGTTAGTTACGCCCCTTCTTCTTTAGAATCATAGAATAAAGTTTTAGGATTGTAAGGGGCCTCAAAGGTCTTCCATCCCAACTCTTTTCTCCTTGCTGCAGTCTCATGATGTCCAGGAATGGAAATCTTTTCCCTCCTTCAGGCCGCTTTGAAAACAAAATGAACACAAGCTCTGAAGACTGGCTAGGAATCCGAGAGGAGTGGCTGCTTAAGGGATAGGTTTGGGACTGGGGGGAAAGGAAGGGATGGGTCCAGATCATGGATCAGTGCCGTGGATCTATTCCCTCTCCATGAGTGCATGCCTCACTGCTGCTCCCTTCCTCCCCAGCTCACTCCCCGAGCAAGGCGCTGGGGGGTTGCTCCATGGCCGTGGCTTCTGGGTAGGGTGGCCATACCTCCCCTTTAAAAGAGGATGCTTATTCAAAATACATGTTGCAGGGCTGCATTGGTTTCAGCGAAGCCCTGCACCATGCATTTTTCATAAGCGTCCTCTTTTAAAGGGGAGGTATGGCCACCCTACTTCTGGGTGGCCATGCAGGATAGCATCTCATGTAAAAACACCCTCCCTTTAAGGGCAGGGGCTGCATCCAGGAGCCAGACCCAGGAATTTGAAAGTGGCCATGGGCTGGGGTCTCTGTCTCCCCCCCTTGGTGTACAGTATGTTGCCTACCAGCTTGGATTAGAAAGTTCCCTTTATTACCAGTTTCAATTTATTCTTCCAAACGTTTTGGATTGTTTTGGGTTTTTTTTTCTTTCCGCAGCAATAACAAAACCCAGCCTCAAAACGCAGGACAAAGATCATCTCTAGCGCAGGACAGGGGATTTCAACGTCAGTTCCTGAAATGCTTATAATAATAATAATAATAATTAATAATTAATAATGTAATAAGGATCAGCCTGGCAAGTCCTCACCGCTCCAGTGTAGGAGGCTGTTGGAATTGGAGGTGACAGGAAAGGTCATAGTAGTGAGATGTGGAGCACAAGCAGCAATGGGCAAAAGAGGGGAAAATGTGAATATAGAACATCTCCCATATTCGGACCCCTTAGGGGACCTGCTTTTGCCCTGAATGAAAGAGCTATATAACAAATAAGAAAGGCTCCAGATGTGGGAGGATACATCATAGTCACATCTGCACCATGTTCCTGTGATGGCAACAGCCTGCTTGGGAGAAAAGAGTTTCATCGTGTTCCTTGGGGTTGAAATTTCGAACCGGCAACCCTAGTGAGTGATAGGCCGGGGAGGGGGAGGAGGAGAACGTTTTCCCTCCCAGGGGCCATTTTGAACATTAGTACAAGCTCCAAGGGCTGCATCAAAGTTGGGAGTGGGGGTGCTTCCCAGATCATGATGGATCTGTGCCCTGGGTCTTGACCTGCTTCGATCATCTCTCGCCTTGATTACTGCAACCTCCCACGCTCACCTTGCCCCTCTCACTTCTGGTCAGCACTCCGCCGCCAAGCTCACCCACCGCTCCCCTCCTCCCTCCACTGGCTCCCTCTCCCCTTTCGCAGTTAGCACAAGCTCCTTGGCTTCATCTTCAAGGCTCTTCGTGGCCTTGCTCCCCTCTATCCTTCTGCAAGGGTTTCCTACTACCGTCCCAACTGGGAGCTTCGCTGCTCCTCTGCCACCGCCTTCACCCACCCCAATGTCTCCCATGCCTGGAAATGTCTTTGCCTCTTTCCCCATACCGCTTCTTATGCCTGGAGCTTCCTCCCTGAAACGCATCTGTTCTGCTCCTTCCCTCCCAGCCTTCGAATCCCTGCTGGAAACCTACTCCTTCCATCAGGCTCTCCATTGTTCCTCATCCCCATGGGTTGCTCACTGATGCTCCTTCTGCTGTCCTATCATTCAGGATCCCCCTCTAAGCTAAGCACGTGACAGGCCCCTGCGACTTCTCAACCTCGTGAATGTATGCCTGTCTCTCCCTCTGTTCTCCTCTCCTTTGTCTCCCCTCCCTTGTCGTTCCTAGATTGTAAGTCCCTTGGGGCAGAGACCTGTATCTAACTAATGATTGTACAGCACCAGGTACGTTGCTGGTGCCATTAATCATCATCAACATCCTATCCTCGTGTACGTGCCCTCAACTCTGCTCCCTTCCCCATAGCTCACTCTTTCAGTGCTTGGGGGCAGGAACTGGATCCAGGGGCCTGATTCAGGCACCGGAAAGGGGCCGCACAAAAATTAGCTGCTGACCGTAACTTGACGTCCAGACTTAAGGTCCCCCACCTCTGCAGTAGGGTTTCAGGCCACTTACTAGCCTGAAAAGTACTATTCACCTCCTTCCAGGCTGTCACTTGGGAGGGGACAGGGTCACATCAGTGAGGAGAGGGAAGGGGAGAACGGAGCTGCCACGCCCCTTGCTGACATAAACCCGCCCTTTCGTCAGAGCCAGGAGGTGGAGCAAAGAGTCTGTCCCACCGCTTTTCTGATGTGACATCATGGCTCTCCAGCATGTCCAAAAGATGGAAAGCCCCTACAGTACTGGGATCCCGGTGAAACTCAGGCGTGGTGATTGCCACTTCAGGGGAAACGAACATGTAAATGCTCATAGCAGTTCTTCAGGTAGGCAGTGGCAGGCTGGAATTTCTCTGCCTCTGAAGTCAACAGCTGAGCTCCCATTGGCTTCAATAGTGGAGGATCCCCCTAGCACACACTCCTGAGCGTTCGCATGATCAGAGGTACCATGGGGTAAATACTGATTTCGCTACCACAGGGGGATTATACTCCTCAGTGTAAGATGTGAGCAAGTCCTGAGGGTGCCATCTTCACTTCATTAATGCCAATGTCTAAACGCCCGTCATCTTCAAAGGAGTCAGGATGAAAGAGAGAGAGATTACATTAGAAAATGACTGGGAATGAGGAACATTGTAGGCCAGGTTTAGGGAACCTTTTCCCTTCCATGGGCCACTTTGATGCTCCATCAGCCGGATTGGAATTAGTGGCCAGGATCCTAAAGGAGTGTTCTCAGGAGGCAAGAAGGAAGGGGAGAGTCCAGATCATGGATTTCCCTCGTTTCCCCTCCCTTGTTCACCCTAGATTGTAAGCCCCTGGAGCAGGGCTTGTCTCTAAACTCAGCTGTTCAGCGCCAAGCACATGACTGGGCGCTAAGGGTTGCCACCTAGGCACATGTTTAAGGAACACTTATGAAAAATACATGTTGCAGGGTCTGCCAATGCAGCCCCCCCCCCCTCCCCCTTGCAACATGTGAGGAGCTGCAGCAAGATCTTACAAGACTGGGTGCCTGGGCGTCTAAATGGCAGATGAGATTTAATGTGGACAAGTGCAAAGTGATGCACATTGGGAAAAAAAATCCAAATGATGAGTACACAATGCTGGGTGGGTACTAAGCTAGGAGTTACCACTCAGGAAAAGAATCTGGGAATGATTGTGGATAATACACTGAAATCCTCAGCCCAGTGTGCCACAGCGGTCAAACAGAACGTTAGGAATTATTCGGAAGGGAATAGAGAATAAAACTGAGGATGCCATAATGCGACCGCACCTTGACTATTGTGTGTTCTGGTCGCCCCATCTCAAAAAAGACCTGACGGAACTAGAAAAGGTACAGAGAAGGGCAGCAAAAATGATCCAGGGTATGGAACAGCCCCCGTATGAGGAGAGGCTTGGTAGGTTGGGGCTCTTCAGCTTGGAAAAGAGACGGCTGAGAGATAGGATAGAGGTCTATAAAATCGTCAGTGGAGTGGAACTTGTAAACAGGGAACGGTTATTTACCCTCTCAGCTAGTACTAGAACTAGGGGACACGCCATGAAACTCACAGGTTGGCAGAGTAAAAACAGACAAAAGAAAGTATTTTTTCACTCAGCGTCCAATCAGGTTGTGGAATTGACTGCCAGGGGAGGTGGTCAAGGCCAGCATAGTTTAAAAGAGGTTTGGACAAGTTTCTGGAAGATAGTTCCATTAGCAGCGATTAGCCAGATAGGATTGGGGAACAAAACCCTTTACTGTCGGGAGTCCGGGGATGACCCACAAGGAATGGATAGAATGGTGACCTGTTGGCCCCTGTGACTGGCCACTGTCGGAGACAGGATGCTGGGCTCGATGGACCGTTGGTCCGACCCAGTATGGCACCATGTTCTTCCTTAAACATGTGCCTAGGTGGCAACCCTAAAAGCAGCCGAGCGGAAGTGTTCCTTTAACAATTTGTACAGGTGGCCCCAACACTGGCCTGCTCCCATCTCTGCTCCTTTCCCCCAAGCTCCCTCTTTCAGTGCTTGAGCGGTAGGGCCTGGATCCAGACTTGGGGGGGGGAGATGCATGTGGGGCCTGGGTTAAGGAAAGCTATTTCCCCCTTTCCCTCCAAACCAGCCATCTCCTCTTCAAGGGTTGAACTACATGGTCTTGGAGAAGGGGGCAGGCAGCTTGACTTAGAGGCTCAGAACCGGATTGGCTGGAGGCTCATGAATATGCTTATTAGTTGCATCTGCCGCCTTTCCCATTGGATGAAGGCTATAGACTCGCGAAATGGGTGCATCCTGACTCATTCCCTATTGGCTGGAGGCTAATAAAAACGCAACCTTTTTGAGTTCTGGACGCTCTCCCCATTGGCTGGAGGTTACCGAACATGGAAATATAGGTTCCGCCTGCTTTTTCCTGATTGGCCGCCGGATAAGAGCGATGCAGATTAGCTGGTTCTGGCTCTTTTCCCATTGGCTGGAGGCTTATTACTATGCAGATGCCTGAGCTTCTGCTCTCGCTCGATTGGCAGAGAGGCGGCCCTAGGTGGCCGGAGCCCCCAGTCTCTCCGCGGCTGGCGGAGCGGGTGGACGGGGTGGCTCTGCTCGGAGCTGCGGCCCCCGGAGGAGGCGGCAGAGGCTCCCGGGCCGATGGCTGGATGGTTATGGGGCCAGGCAGCCTTCCCCCGGCGGCGGCTCTAGAGCGGCTCCGGGGGCCGCGCCGGCGGCGGCCTCTGCTCGACATGGTGCTGCTGGTCTCCGTCTGCTGCTGCTGCCTGCCCTCGCCGCCTGCAGGTACGGGGCTGGGCTGGGCTGGAGGAGCCGAGCCGGGCGCCCCGGAGACCGGGCGCCCCGGGACGCGGCCCTGCTGGGGGGGGGACGCTCTCATGGGGGGGGGCGCTGCAGGGAAACCCCTTTGGTTGGGGTGATGGGGGAGCCTCGGGGCGCACGGCTCGGCTGGAGACCTCGCCGGATGGAGAGGCTGTGGGGGAGCGCACTGGGCACCGCTTGGTTGGGGGAGCCTCGGGGCGCACGGCTCGGCTGGAGACCTCTCCGGATGGAGAGGCTGTGGGGAGCGCACGGGGCACCGCTTGGTTTGGGGGAGCCTCGGGGCGCACGGCTCGGCTGGAGACCTCTCCGGCTGGAGAGGCTGTGGGGGAGCGCACGGGGTACCCCTTGGTTTGGGGGAGCCCCAGGGCGCACGGTGTGGTTGGAGACCTCTCTGGCTGGAGAGGCTGCGGGGGAGCGCATGGGGTACCCCTTGGGTGGGGGAGCCCTGGGGTGCACGGCATGGCTGGAGACCTCTCAGGCTGGAGTGGCTGCGGGGGAGTGCATGGGGTCCCCCTTGGTTGGGGGAGCCCCAGGGCGCACGGCTTGGCTGGAGATCTCTCCGGATGGAGAGGCTGTGGGGAGCACATGGGGTACCCCTTGATTTGGGGGAGCCCCAGGGCGCAAGCTGTGGTTGGAGACCTTTCCGGACAGAGAGGCTGTGGGGGGTGGGGGGCGCATGGTTTGGCTGAAGATCTCTGCGGATGGAGAGGCTGTGGGGGAGCGTATGGGGTACCCCTTGTTGGGGGAAGCCCCAGGGTGCACAGATCCGCTGATGACCTTTGTGTAGGCGATGGCTGCAGGGGAGCGAAAGGGGAACCCCTTGTCATGGACCCCCGGGCCCCTGTGGCCTGGTGCTCAGTGCGGCAGGCAAGCAAACGGGGTACCCCTGGGGCAGTCCAAGGGCACACGGCTGGGTTGGAGACCTGTCTGTACGGGGGAGTGCATGGGGGGTACCCCTTGTTTGGAAGCGCTCCAGGGTGCACCCCCTGTGGTGGGAGGCTGAGGGGAAGTGGCTGGGATACCTCTTGGTTTGGGGGAGTCTAAGGGTGCATTCATCAGTTGGGGGTGCCCTCTTAGACGGGGGACATTGAAGGGATGCACTCAGGTGGGTGGCCCTGTTGGAGTGGAAATGGGAAGCCTCCCAGAGTGTGTGGTTTGGTGGGGGACCTCCTTTTGGTGAGAGGGAGCTCATGAGGTGACATTGGGGGTCTCATTTGAGAGAGATATTGAGAACCCCCCCCCCCGGCACATGCGCCTTGGTGCGAGGAGGTTGGGGGAGATCCTATAGGGGCACCTAGGCTGGGGGTCCCTGTGGGGTGTGTGTGGGGGTGCTGAGGAACAGGGTGCATGGCTCAGTTTGGGAACCCACTGTTGGGGAAAGAAAGCTGGGGGTGCGCCCTTTATTTTGGGAGCCCCTGCGTGTAAGGGAGCATCTCCCTGTCTTCACTCGTTTGAGGGCCTTGCTATGGGGAAAAGTGCAGCGTTCTCCTATCTTGGGGTGGGAAATAGGGACGCATGTCTCCATTGAGGAAGCTTGAGAGAGACCCTTTGATGATGGTTTCTCTCTTCTGTGGGGACCTCTCTGTGTGGTGGGGGAATTCGGGGGGAGGGACTCCATAGTGTATGGAGGTCAGGGGAGGAATACGGGGAGCTCTAGGGTTCATTTGGGATGGGACTGTTCTTTAGGACAGGGACTGAGGGGGAAGTCCATAGTGTGCTCCTTGGTTTATTTGGGGGGGGGGGGGATAGTAGGTGCACAGTGATTCATTTAGAGTCCCCTCTGGGGAAAGAGGATTGAGGGAATTGAATCCTCAAAGGGGATTGAGGGGAAGCCCATAGCATGCCCCTTGCTTTAGGGGGAGCCCTGTGATTAGTGGCTCCCCTCTGTAGGAGGAAACTGAGGAGAAGCCAGTGGCGTACGCTCTCTCCTTGGTTGGGGGCCTGTGTGTGAGGTGGGGGGGAGAGATGGCCAAGCCTTTTCTGGGAGGTTTGTTTTTTTAGGAAGAGCAAATGTGGAGTCCCTGCCAAAGAAAACAAGGCAGCGGCCTGGAGCACAGAGCTGCCTTTCTGCTGCTGGCCAGCCAGGGACAGCCACTTGGCGAGGGCTGGGGGGCAGCCCCTTCTCTGCCTCACCCCCCCCCCCCTGCTTTCTCAGCAGGGCAAGTGCCCTTTCCCTGGCAGAGAAGTAGTGCTGGACTGGGTCAGACCCATGGGCTGTGTAGTCCAGCATTTTGTCTCCTTAGCAGGACCCCTGCAAGCAAGGCCATGTTCCGGCGAACGGAGGTAAATTGCGGTAACTACTCCGCTGTGGTCGTGTTTGTGGGAACGGCGCAAAGTGAAGTAGGGGCTGCTGCAACGTCCCCCCTGCTACCCGAGATGTAACGATGGCTGAAGTGTGGTCGCTTCCACTCTCCCGCTGAGAAACGTTCTTGCAAACGGTTACGACGGAGGCCGCTTAAGTCAAATTTCTCCGGCCGTGTAAAATAGTTCGACTTACCAAGGAATGGACTTGGGAGATGGGGGGGGGGGGAAAAAAACCCTGATGCTTAGATTGTTAGCGCCAGGTTTCTCGGTCTCCAGTTCCCTTCTGCAGACAGCAGGGCTGGGTGGGCGATCCTGTCCTTCCCAACTCGGAGAGTCTTGGGTGGGCTGCAGACAGGGAAGCCTGGTGCTCACTCTCCTTACAGGCCACTTGAGACTCGCGGCTGTCTCTCACCCCACACACACCCTGCCGCCTGGTTGTCCGCGAGAGTCTACATGGCTGAAGAGAGCTGATGTTCTGTAGCCTGCCCCCTCTCCAGCCTGCCCAACATGTAGCCTCACTCTGATGAGGTAGATACTACAATGTTGCCAAGAAATTATGAATACATTCAAAGGTCCTGATACTTTTTTTGCTAGGTGGGTATACTCTCTCTGCCTTGAAAATTCAAGTTATCGGGGTTCAGAATGCTGCTTATCGCGATCAAGTAGCATTGCATCCTTTTAGACCTGGGGGAAACCAATTCATTCGACTTATCCAGAAATTCAAGTTCTGCAAGCTGAGTGGATTCCACTGTCCTTTTAAAAATGCAAACTGAAGGGGTGTGTGCAATTTCCTCCCCATCTCGAGTATATACTTCTCTTCCTACTCCTGAATAACCTCAGTTAAGCCGTTCATGTGAACATTTGAGGAGTAAAACTGCAGTAAGACCCAACAAGTTTATCGGGACGTGGCCTAAATGGGGGTGCGGGGGGCTCCTTTTGTTTGCCCCTCCATATGCCGAGTAGCTTCGAGCATGATGAATGCGGACCCTGAGCTCTTGACGTTTCTGCCAGCTCTGATGAGCAGAGGGTTAATCCGAGGGCTCATGCTCTGCTGTGGTTTCAGATCCCTAAAGCAGGGGAGAGGGAACCTTAGGCCCCGGGGCCAAATGCAGACTGCAGCTAGATTTTTATTTAGCCCTCTTCCACTTGCTGGGTCTGGCCATTGGATCCACTTCCTACTCCTAAGGAAAGACCGCCTTGCCTTCCATGCTCCCTTGTGCCCCTGCAGTTGGCCGGGAACGGCCTCTTGGTGGTACCACCGTACAAGGACCTGCGGAGAGACATTCCACCCCAATATTTTGGGACTCCCTTACCCCGGAGGTCCGCCCAAGCTTGAGCATATTTCGGAGGCAATATAAAGCTTCTTTTTTTTTTTTTTTTTTGCTTGGCAGAGCTTTTGGTTGGTGGGGATAGAGGCTGGCCGGGTGGGTGTTTTGGGCTGAGAGTAGAGATTTTTAGTTTTTTAAAAAAAATATATTGTATTTTTACTATTTTGTGCTTTTGTAAATCACCCTGAGCCTTTGGGGAAGGGTGGGATATATTTTTAATAAAGAAATAAATACTCCAGGCACTTGGAAGGCTAAACCTGGAATAAGGGAGCAGAGATGACCGCATGCACACGCAGATAGGGGTCAGATCCAGCTGATAGATCTATGCTCTGGACCCTCCTTTTCCTGAAGGCGCCCCACCCCCAACATCTGTGCAGCTGTTGGAGCTTGTACTCCTTTTCAGAGTGGACCCTGGGAAAGAGAAGGTTCCTGCCCCCCTGCTCTCAAGGCTCCGACTTTGCTGTGAATACTTTTGAGAGTCAGGGGCATCCCAGCATGGAGATCAGAGGCAAGGCCAGTGCGGTAGAGTCACCACAGTTAAAAGTGAGAGTTGAATGCCCTGCTTCCTTAATCTCCCATGTTCTATGAGCTAAAAATGGAGGGGACCAAAATGAAGTAGAGAACCGATCCCCCATGCCTTCGCTTTATACTTTCACTCCGGTGCTTAAAGGGGAGGTGGAATTTCCTCATCTTCGACACCAAGGGGAATTTTCTCTCCTCATTCACATCTCGCCCGCCAGTAAAGAGCAGTTAGCTTTTTGCGTGGAATGAACGCAATAAGAGGCACCGCACAACGAGAGCGGGGCTGTGTTCTTAACCTAGGATGCTATCGTAGGGACATGGTGACCGGCTTGGTTTGATTAAATGTGATTTTATTTTGTTTATTTTTTAAAAAAAAACCAACACCACAAAGCTCAGTCCATCATCTTTGCCCTATAAACCAGGAGTGGGTCATCTTTTCCCTACTGATCCTTTTCTATAGCGCTGCTGGGCGTACGCAACGCTTTCCCCTCGCGGGGTTCACTTTGGGAGTTTGTACAAGTTCTGAGTGGTTCATAGAAGGTGGGGAGCTGGGATCTTTATGGGGTAAGTCTAGATCGCGGTGAGGCACTTCAGGCCCCGGGGGGTAAATGTGAGCCATGGCTAGCTTTTATTTGTGCCTTTCCCAGTTCCTGGATCCAATTCCTACCTGCGCTGCTAGTTAGCGTTTCTAGAGTGCTAGCAGCCGTACGCAGTGCTCCATATTTGCAAAGTACAGGAGCAGAGAGGGGGCATGTGCACAAGGAGAGGGGACAGAGCTGCCACATCCTGAGCGTACCCCTTAAGCCCCCCTGCCTCCTCAACTTCTATGTGGCCTTTGGAGTTTGTATGAATTTTCAGAGTGGCTGCTAGGAGGGAAGAGGTTTCTCAACCCTAGTTTAGAGCACGGACCTCTGCCATGGATCCATCCTGCCTTTGGATTCATGACATCTCTGTTCCCTTCCCCTGAGCTCAGTCTTTCAGCGCTTGGGGGGGGGGGGGGGGAACTGGATTCAGGATCTATCACCTGGATCTGCCCCCTATCCTTGGGACCAAATCAAAACTAGCTGGGAGCCCGGGTCTGAGGTTCCCCGTCCCTGATCCAAACCATCCCCTCCAGCGTCTGACGTAATTGGAAATCTGAGTGACCCCTCTTCTTTGTCCGATTCATCTCCAGACAAAACGAGAGAGGTGTTGAGCTGCTGAGGGAGTGGATTGGTAGGAGCCGGCATGTCCGGGTGGCAGATTTAGTTTGGCCCATGTTGCAAACGGCTCTTATCGCGTGTACAGCAGATGCTGCACATGGCTTTCAAGCCCTTCGTAGAGGTGGGCAAATAACAATCGTTTCCTTGCTCTGCAGCTCAACCTCTCCAGTCGCAAGAGGCTGAAGTCTTGTACATTCGCGCTAGCTACTTCGTTTTATTTTAATTGTTCTGGGAGGTGCTCAGCTGGAAATGTCTAGTGTCTGTCTTTTGTCAGTACTAGTTCTTACAGTTCCATAGATTTCATTGCTTCTAAAAGTTGGGTCCTCAGGGTAAGCTCTTTAGAAAGAGTTGTGGGTGCCAAGCGAGTCCCAAACGGGACCAACTAAGGGATGGAAATAAAGTAGTTCTCTTCTGATGAGAGTACGCAAGTTTTTGTCTTGCACAGGGCCCTTCCTTTGGCAAAGTCGGAGCCATAGACTAAGCAAAATGCAGGGTATAAGTTGGGTCCCCAAGCTTAGTAGTGGCTTTGGAGCCCGAGTAGTTTGCCCACGATCATGGAGACCTGCAGCAGAACTGGAACCGAACCCAGGAGTTCTGACTCTTATCCTGTGCATGGTCCACCAGGCGCTGGATGATGCAGGAGTCTTGGCCGCTAGCATAATTAAGCGATGGAAAGCAACTCCCGAAGTTGGACGCGAAAGCAAGATCTCTGGTGCCTGAACATACTGTCCTCGTTGAGTGCGTTAGCAGATGGTGGCGCGAGGAAGTGGATAGCGTGTGTTGGAAGGTCTGCAGCTAATCGGGACAGACTTTTGCATGCTGGGTCTGAAATTGCTGCGTTACGGATATCAGCCCCTAGGGGAAATGCTGCCGGCAAGCGTTCCTAACGGCAGGAAAAAACCAGCCTTTTTAAAAAAAAAGTTGTTGAAAGAAGGCTTCTGCAACTGCCATGAGTGTGCGGTTTTCTCTTTTAACTTTGGATCCTGCAGGCCAATTTGAACCAAATTTGGTAGAGGGGCAGAAAGCCCTAATGTAAATGGGATGCCAAATTTTGTAACAAGAAGTGCGCCTGGAGGGAAAATACAGCCCCTTTTTGTAGCTGAAAAAGAGAAGAAAATCCTGTTGACTTACAGCGAGGATTGTCTTAAGAAACCATGCGTCACTCGTCCGGGTGTTTTGCTGCACAAAACTCCTTGCTTCGTTCGCCATTGAACTGTGTTTTAGCAATGATCCCTGGTGCGAGAGAAACTGGTGTGTGTGGATGGATACATGTTGTAATAGCACACCTGAGCAGGAGGAATGATGTAGGAAATTATTCTGAACGCTTGACCGTGATGGTGGATCTGTAAAGTGAAAAAAATTAATAAATCCAAGTCTTTCAAAATCCAGCTCCCACGAGGACACTTTATTTCCAATGGCAAGGAAAAATCTGGCCACTCTTGGTTGTCGCGGTGATGGTGGGCAGAAATTTGACTGGTCAACTTCTCTGGCAATTTTGCAAGAATGGTAGAATCAAAGAACAGGGACCCTCTGGCCCACGGTCTGGACTGTTTGTGGTTCACGGCAGCCTTACCTTCTGGTCCTCAGAGGCTTCCCCCACCCCCCAGGCCCTGCCCTTGCCAGGACGACCCAGTCCACAAAGCCCTAAGGGGTTACGGCTCCAATTTTTGAGAGGACAAACATTCCCCACTAGAGCGGACGTGGGTTATCTGTTACCGTCCGGTCGGATATGAAAGGGTATCCCGTTAGCTCCGGATATCTGAGAGATATTACTGTTTATTGTATTACCATTTTTAATTATTTGCTTATAATTTTTTTTAACATCATCCACATGTGGCTTGACTCATAACTTGGTAATGCGGTAAATGGTAATATCTGGTATTTCAGTTTGGCACTTAGCCTCCACGGTAACCAGTTATCTGCGAAACGATCTGGAATACCAGATATTAACCGTGGGTAATACATTTTGGCCTCTGTTTCAGCATTCTTCTGCACCACTGGGGTAGCCAAAACACACCTGGAAAGTGGGATGGATCCATTAGAGAGTCGTCCGCTACTTTTATGGTTCATAGAATAACAGCAGGAAGCGAAGGGCCCAGAATTATAGAGCTGGACCGGACCATGATGGTCATCTAGGGCGATGGCTTCTGGCTTGGCCCCGCCCCCTCGGAACATCATGACATCGCAACATTCGACAATGGGGGATGGGAAACCTCAGGCCCAGGCAAGCTCCATCTCCTCTTTGTTTCATTTGGTCCCTTGTTAGTTGCGGGATCAAGTCCCTGCTGCTACTACCACTAATTATTTCAGTAGCGCCACTAGGCGTGCGCGACGCTTTTGCAGTTGCAGATCTTGGAGACTAGATTTGGTCCTGGGAAGGACAGGACTTAGAAGGGGTCCAGCGGGCTTACAATTTAAGGGGGTCAAGGGTGAAGGGAACACAGGGAGAGACAGACACACACGCACCCATTTTACAGATGGGGAGCTGAGGCAGAGAGGTGGTGACTTGTCCCAAGGCCATCCAGAGAGTTCGTGGCTAGGGCAGGAGTTGAACCCTGGCTTCCAGGACCAAGTCCAGCACCTTATCCACTACACCCCACTGGCTGTAGCCTCTTTGAATGGAAAGACTGAGTTCAGGGTAAGGGAGCAAAGATGAGGGCATTCACTCAAGGACAGGGGACAGATCCATGATCTGGACCCTCCTCTTCCCAAGGACACCGCATGGGCATCCGCACCCCCAGCTTCTCTGCGGCTCAGAGAGTTGGTGCTAGCTTTCAGAGTGGCCCCTGGGAGGGAAAAGGATCTTTCTCCTGCAATCTTCCCACCGTAGGGACCAGGATTACACCCAGAAGAAGCATGACAGCCAGTTCTTCTTCCCCCCCCCCCGGGTTTCTTCTCCGAGGAAGGTGGAAATCTTACACCTGCCCCCCAGTTCTGGTGTGATAGGGGGTAAAAAAAACTACTCCCGGTCTACTTTTCCCCACATCCTTCATGATTTTTTAAAGCCTTTGTTGGAAGCATTTCTAAAACTTTCTCTTTGGTCAAGTGTTTGGGCAGGTGGGGTTGGGGGATTCTAGGGGCTTTAGAAGGGGGATTTTGAGAGAGTGATGTATTTTTCTGTGGGTGTGGTTTTTTATATGGTTCTTGTTCTGTAAGCCAATCTAGCTCTTATGGGAAGGGCAGGATATACATTTAAATAAAAA
Source organism: Sphenodon punctatus (assembly GCA_003113815.1). Taxonomy (NCBI): domain Eukaryota; kingdom Metazoa; phylum Chordata; class Lepidosauria; order Sphenodontia; family Sphenodontidae; genus Sphenodon; species Sphenodon punctatus. Next base: position 2,165,556 of record QEPC01008752.1, on the reverse strand, counting down.
ATAAAATATTGTGTTATCCCCTTGCCTGTCACTTGTCTAAGTTGGGTCTGGCTCCCGCATATCGCCTGTCCTTCCACGCCCCGCTACGGGCCCTGCGGTCAGCTGGGATCGCCTCCCTGTGGATAACGTCCGTTAGCCTTGTTCCTAGGGCGAGGGCTCGCAAGGGGGGCCTTTTCGGTGGCTGCCTCGATGCTATGGAACTCCCCTCCCCTCCCAGAGGCTTGCTGGAACCCAGCGTCTTCTGGAGGCGGCAGTGCAAGACTTTTTTGTTTGAAAAGGTATTTGGTTGACGGCGATTGGAGTGGTTTTGGGTAGTGGTGTGAGGGGGGTTGGATGTGGGGAATGGGGAGGTGGTATTGGTTGAGTTCTGTGGGAGGTTTTGGGGGTTGTATTAGTTGTAATGTTTTGATGGTTTGTGAGCCTCTGGGGAAGACTGGCATCTAAACTTAAATAAATAACCAGAATCCTAATGCCTTGATCCTCTCCGACTATGGATAACTTTCTCTAATTTGGACAAATGGCTTTGCAACCTACTCCTCAGCAGGGGTGGCTGGTGGGTTTTGATGTTGGAGGGGCACTGGGGTAGGAAGGCTGGCAGGCCTAGGGGTGGAGCCAGGGGGACGGTAGGTGGAGCCAGGGGGACGGTAGGCCAGTGGCATGGCATAACCCAGCAGCAAGGAGTTCCCAGGGTTAACATCAAATGGAAGAAAACCCAGTCTACATGCACATCAAGCTTAAAATCAATCATTTATAAACCCAAAACACAGGGGAGTCCTGGGGCCAGGAGGGGCATTGCCCCTCGTGCCCTAGGCGACTCACCGCCACTGCTCCTCGGCAAACTCGGTCCCATGGCGTCCTCCGCCATCTTCAGGCCAAGAGCACCCAACTTTAGGTGAAAAGAGACATGATGCTAACTCCACTTTAACACCACTTCAACATTTCTTAGGCATGTTGCAGGGCTGTATCGGTGCCCTGCCACATGCATAAGAAATGTTGACGCGGTGTTAAAGCGGAGTTAGCGTCATGTCTGTTTTCACTCTGTCTCCCCCTCTGTCCGTTCTTCCATCGCTAACTCGCATCTCTGCTGGGATGCCTCGCCACCATCTCAAGCTTCAAGTTTCTGACGCTGAGCTCCTCAACACCCCCCTCGTTCACTCAAAAAACCCCAACCCCATCCTCTCCCTCTTCCGTCTCCACGGATGGTGTCATCCTCTGTCACGGAGCCCAAGATTCATCTCAGACTCCTCCTTCACGCTGCCTCCTTGGTCGGTTGCTAAGGCCCATCGCTTCTTCATTGCGAAAAATCTGGCAAAAAAAATAAAATAAAAATAATCCTGGGCCACTTTGAAAGTTTGTACAAGCTCCGAGGGCCACACAAGTTGCGGAGGGGGGTTCCTGAGGAAGAGGGAGCTGATCACGGATGACCCCTTTTCTTGTGTGCATGCCCTCGGCTTGGCTCTCTTGCCCTGAGCTCAGCCTTCTCGATCCAGGGGGCCAGGAACTCGGAAGGGGCCAAATAAAACTTAGCCAGGGCCTGTCTCAGCCTCTGGGTCTGCACCCTACGCTAGCCATTCGCCAGCCATCTCTTCCCTTGACATGGGGTGCTTTCTGGCATTGGCTGGGGGGGTGGAAACGTCTGCAATTGCAGCTCTGTTCTCACGGGAGTGAGTGCCCATGCGAACACGCCATTCCGCGTTTATGCTGCGAGAACACCCGTCCTCGCAAGAGCTGCATTGAGGGACCCAGGCATGTGCATTCTCATGGGCGCTACTTCCCGCACACGAGAACAGAGCCGCCATTGCAATCACAGAAACCCCCCACCCCCGGTAATGTGAGAAAGCACCCTGTTATATCCACCTCCTTGCAGCATGTTTCTCCTCTTACCTTGCCCCCCCTCCTGTCTCTGCTCCCTCTCCCCCATTTGCATCTGCACAAACTCCTTCTCTTTATGGCCTTCTCTCTGCCCTCGTGCCTCTCTACGTTCCTAGCCGGAAGCTTTGCTCTTCCTCCTGCCCCCACCCTCTCCTGCCCCAAAGTCTCCTGTTCCCAGAACCATCTTCACCCCCTTCTCCCGCACTGCCCCTCATGACTTGAACTCCCTCCCTGAATGCATCTGTTCTGCTCCTTCCCTTCTGACCCTTTAAATCCTTTGTAACCACCTACCTCTTTCTCTCCCGCTCCCCCCATCCCCTAAAAGCCTTTCCTAGCTCCCCACCCCATTATAGATTGGCTTCTTCCTCTACGGTCTTCTCTGTCATGATCCAGCTCCTGCACCTACCGTGAAGGTATCCCTGTCTCTCTGTTCCTTTCCCTTGTCTATCCTAGATTGTAAGCTCCTCAGAGCGGGGACGTGTTCAGCACCAGGCACATTGCAGGTGCTATAGTGTACTAATAATAAAAAACGTGTTCCACACCCAGATGTTTGGATGAGGGGGCTTCTGCTGTATTTGGCTGTTTGCTGGGAATGTCCTTTTGTCACTGCACTGCTTGGCTCTTATACAGCGAGGTCCAAATGTGGACTCTTTTTTCAGGTCCTGGATAAAATTCCTGCCCTCAAGCATGGAAAGACTGAGCTAGAATCAAAGAACCTTGGTGTGGAAGGGACCTGAGAGGTCCATACTCCACTGCTACAGCATCCCTGACAGATGGCTCAGGGCAAAGGAGCAGAGATAAGGGCTTGCAGGAAAGGGTAGCAGACAGATTCATAGCACAGATCCCTGATCTAGACTCTCCTGTTCCGGAGCACAACTGTCCAGCTCCAGACACGTTGCTTGTGCTCTATAAACGAATACAATCGACACCCAGGGCTTCCCAGGTTGGAACCAAACCTTGTAGGGGTGCGGGAGGGGGGGGGG
>QEPC01008752.1:2113473-2152640 GCA_003113815.1 Sphenodon punctatus | reverse complement strand
CCCCCCCCCCCCCCCCCAATTCTTTGTGTCTTGTCCTAACCTGCTCCATGACTCTTCTACAGCGACCTTCACCCTATGAGGGTTTTCAATGGAACCAGAACCATTGCAGGCAGTAGATTCCGAAACCTGGAAGGAACATCAACAGTCATCTAGTCTCTCCCCTTCCGCTTATGTACTGTCCTGTACCTACACCATCCCTGAGAGATGCCTGTCTAACCTCGTCTACAGGCCTCCAGTGAGGGGGGGGGTGTCTCCACGGCTTCCGTGAGTGAATTATTCCAGGCTGTGGGAGCTGAGACCCAAGCAGTGCCATCTCCTTTTCCGCCTTGTATATTTCTGCTCTACAACCTGTAAATGTGTGTACATTTATTCTATACAATCTTGCCTTTTTGTGTGTGTATTTTTGTGGTCTCTAAACACACCTCCCCTTTCCCCCTGCTGTTAATAGCATTTTAGCCTCTCTGTTAATTAAAACCAGGGTGCTGTGTAGCGGGGATTTTTCTTTTCTTCCTTCTCCAGAGTGTTCTCTATCAATGTTCATACATAAAATTGGATTCTTGGGTTTTAAGCTACAGCGGTGGCACCTGTAGAATTGTACGGTTGGAAGGATCTCTCCAAGATGATCCAGTCTAACCCCCTTCCTCTAAGATAGCTTGTAAATGGAGGCTCTCTTTCTCATTTCTGTGGCTTTTCCTAGTGGGGCAATTTAAACATGGTGAATCCTGCATCAGGGCAGGCTGAGCCGCTTTATCTACACCAGCCCAGAGAGATGTTTAATGTCCAGATGTTTTTTGAAAACCTCCAAGGAAGGAAATTTCCATGACCTCCCTTGGCTCCCAATCTCATTGCTCCACTGTTGTTAACCATGTAGCACCACCAATGTACCTGGTACTGAACAGGCACTCACTAGTCCCTGCCTCAAGGGGCTTCAAATCTAGACAGGCCACCGGGAGAGAAGGACAGGGAGATATTGATGAAGCTGAGACAATGGAGCTGGTTGTGCTTTGGTTTAATAGGATCCTGAATGATAAGGCAGTATAAAGAGAGGTTTAAACCACCCATTCATTGGGGAGGGGGGTGCTTGGGAAAGTTGAACAGGAGAGAGAGGTTTGAAGGTTGGGAGGGAGCAGAGGGCAGGTGTGTTCAGGGAGGGACTTCCAGCCATTAGGGGGCAGCATGGAAGGGGTGGTGATAGTTCACAAAGCAGGAGTCTCTGGGGCAGGTGAGGGTGGTGGCAGAGGATGGGAATGGTGGGATGTTCAGAAAGGGGCAGGGCAAAGTGCTTCTTCCTCACCCCGCTCTGCTGGAGCCCTTTTACGTGAGTACGATCGTCCGTTCCCAAAGAAGCGTTGGGTGAAAAACAGAGGTGCGGGCGGTGTTGGCTCAGCACAGGAAACCACAGCGGAGCCAGCGCAGCTCGGGGAAGGGCACCGAATCAACATGCCTGTCGCTGGCTAGGGCAGAGAGAAACAACCCTGCAGCCAGCTGTTCCCAGGGTGGGCTGCCACGGCGACCCCATTTGCCAAGGACGTAGCCAGGGTGAGCTGCCTGCCCATCCCAGCGCGGTCCCGGGCTAACCTTTGGCTTGTACGTAAACACATGTAGGGCCGAGTCTAGGGCCAAAGTCACGGGTGTTTCACGTGGCTTCGCCGAGCTTTCCCTCTCTTCCAATTTGGAGCTTCCTTGGCTTCCGTTAAGTGACGGGCTGCGAATCTTCAAAGAGTAGGAGGCGGTTTGCGGTGCTGAACTGCGTTCAGGAGTTGGGCTTTTTGAAATGTGTACGGCTGCCCGTGGCTGCGATAGTCGGAGCAGGGCCTGATGGTCTCAAGCCTTGAGAGCAGGGGGCTGCAGCGAGAGCATTCTACCTCCACCACTCTGAAATTGGTTCTAGCGGGCCCCTAAGTGGCAGTGGGGCCCCTGAAACAGTAGCATAGCTCCCAGTATGGGGATACATGGCCACTTGCAGTAGGGTTCCTGGCCATGGCCCCTCTAGCCTGAACTGGGGGGCGGTTGCCTTGCTCTCCTTCCTAGAGACCATACCCCCTTGTGGGGGGACGGGGGGGCTCTCTGACTAGGACATGAGCCCCAGTCCTGTTATGTCACTGCACGCAGGCCTCTGTCTTCCCCGGACAGAGCGGTGGTTCTCAAGCTGGAAAGTGCAGAATACTTGGTGCCTCTGCCAAACGGTGAGCTCCGCTCTGCGTTAACAGGGCACCTCTGAAATGCTTGCCAGCCCGTGCCTCTTCTGCAACGAGAACGCCAGCTGGTGGCACAGCCACCAATCAGACTTCATGTTCTTGAAGTAGCAGCTAGGGTGTGTCACCTGGGGTGGGGTTTTTACCCGACGCTCCCATAGGCCAAAAGGGAAAGGTCGGGTAAAAAGCAACTGAAGGTGGCCACCCTGGGTGACCCCACGCGATGGAAATGCAAAGAGCTGCAGGGTAGAGTGATCATTATTATTATAAGCGTTTATAGCGTGCAAGCAATGTACCTAGTGCTTTACAAATCTCTCTGGATTTCACCTGAAGACACCAGGTTTTATCCTAGAAGCCCCAATCTCACCCCATCAGCCAGGGGGCACCCCCAGTAACCAGGGTTTCCTGGGCCATGCCAGGAAGGGGGTGGGGGGCAGGTCATAGGACTTTGCAAGTGTTGCAATGCTTGGAAAGAGGGATGGGGAACGGATTGGCCTGCCCCTTCCACCCCAAGTAAAATCAGCTGGTGCTCATCACCTCAAGGCCTGGCTCATCTAACCTTCTGCTCTAAGGCAGGAGACCCTCTACCTCCAGCATCGTAGGAATATGTTTCGCCAGCCCGTTTTGGAAAACCTCCCAGGAGGGAAGAGTCCACCGCTTTCCTCGGCAACTTATTCCGTTGCCCAACCATTCTTACAGATTGGACGTTTTCCCTAATGTTTGAACTGAACTCTACCTTGCTACAATTTAAGGCCATGGCCTCTTGGCTTGTCTGCCGTGGCCATGAAGAATAATTTTCCCTTGTCTATTCGGTGACAATTTAGAGCAGCTTTCAACTATCCGTTCTTAGGTCAAGGATTTCCAAACGGGACAGTGTGCCCCAGTGGGATGGTAGCGATTGGTTCCAGGGGCCGCACGAGGCTGGGTGAAAGGACCCGGAGAAAGCAGGCAGCAGCGTGCACGTGTTGCTGTCTCCCTGTCCAGGATGCTAGAGGCTCACTGGCTTTGTGGGATGTGGCACCGTCGAATAAAGCTTGGGAACCGCCAGTCATTATGGATGTCAGCTAAGCCTGTAATTCTGTGCTGACCAAGAGTCTTTAAATCAAAGAAAGCCCTATGGCAGACAGAAGCAAGGAACAGATGAAACTAAAGACCAGTTGCTTAGCAAGTAAACCTTTTTTATTAAATAAATTTAGGATTCTTTAGACCAGAGCAAGGAGCTTGACATTAAGACGATGCTTGTATCTCACCTGCAACATTGGACAGTCACGTTGGTAACTGTGATGGAAGAAAACTGATCTCAGATGCTGAATTTCAAACCAGCTCAACCTAAAATTTCAAAAGTCCTCTTTTTTTTTTCATTATTTTTTTTTTCATTGGTATATTTTTTTTTTCTTTTTAGTTCAAAATTAGATTAAAGTCCAAACTCCATGAAATTACTCGTAGCAGAAATAAAGTACATTGTACAAATCACGTACGTAATAGATGTTAAGTATAAAAATGGTATTTACACTCAGTAAACATGGACTATAGAAACACACAAGCTTTCGATACGTCATCCGCTCTCACTCACGCGCTCGCAGAATCAGGCAGGGAGGGCTGGTTAAAATGGGCCTTGAAGAGCAAGAAACAGCTCGAGTGCAATTTGAGAATGACCAGAAATTGGGAAGTTTGTAAGATTCTTTTTTTTCCTCCCAGATCTCATAAAGCAGAAAGTTTTGCCCTACCAGCCCTTTGCTGATGTGGATTAAACACACACAGAGACGCACACAACGCAAACCCACAGAGGAATGTTCTTGGTACATTTATCAAACTCTGGCATATTTAAACTAGTTGGTCAGAAGGTTGCTTTTGTTTTTTTTTGTTTGTTTTTTCGCTTTCTTGTTTTAACGTATTTTGGTAGAAACTCAACAGGACTGTTTGAAGTTGTCAAAGGGCTGGTTCTTGTCTTATATAACCAGGAGCTAGCCAAGCTCGGAACTCTGTTCTGTGCTTAAGTGTATATATCTATAGATGCTGCATAACTTGGGATAAGTTTGTCCTTTTTGAGGAGTCGTACTCTTGCAGAGTTAGCGTCCTTTGCATCGCTTCCGAGAAGCTTTGCGGGGTGGGGGAGGGGGGAAACAAACGGTCACGTCCCTTTGTTTAACGTCACTGCGGATGGGAACGTTTGACCGCTTTAAGGTTTGGGAGCAAGATAATGTTACGTCCATTACTAGAGGCAGTGTGTAGGCCCGGTTCAGGCTTCCGTCTCCGCTGGAGGATCCAGCCGTCTCCTTCGATTAAGTCAGGAAGATTCTGTCGCCATGGAGAACGATAAAAAGTGAGGGCCCTTTGTTGAATGGGGTGAAGCAATGACGCTGGCGTGGTTGGAGAGTTGAGGCACTTGGTGTACCTACCTCTCCCCCTTCCAAAGGGCAGTTAAGATGGGCCAAATTCTCGTCTCCTGGCCTTCTGAGGAGTAAGACTTGAGGCCCGGCCAGGTCCCTAACACCGATCCGGAGCTAAGGTTGGCCACGAGCCCAATTTGCATTGCCCTGTAGTGTCTCCGATTTCTCTTCCCCTCAGCGATGCTGGACAGAGAAAGGTTCTCCCCGCCCGCGCACCAAGCTCTTCCGAGTTCCTTGCGGAGGAGACGCTGTGTCAGAGGTGCCCCCTTCTTTCTTGCGCCGTGGCAAGCGGGAGGGCTTCTCTCAATGGGGGGGTGAGGGGGGGGGGAGTTTGGTCCTGTGATTTACTTTAAAAAAAAATATAGGCTGTATATAGATCTCTATATATATATTTATATTTATATATGAAAGGGGCGGCAGGGGAGTGCCAAAGTCCTTCAAGTTGCCACGGTGACCTAGAGCCTCAGCGATGATGGGTCAGCTTGGTCTGCACGCTCCACTCCTATCCCGAGGAGAAGACTCCTGTCCCTGATCCCCCATGGATGTCTTGGTCCCCAGCCTTCCAAAGGTAACGGTTCATCATCGGGCTAAGAATCTTCCCGTCGGGTAGAGGGCAAGCCTTCCATAGCTTTCCTTCACATTGTCAAAGGGCGGTTGGGAAAGGAAAAGGGGGCGGTGTCCAAACAAAAAAAGAGTTCTGGTAATTTACTGGCCTCTCCTTTAAATCGACCTGAAGTGGAAAATTCTTCCTCCGGACTTTCCCTCCACCTGAATCACAAAGGGAGGGGAGGTTAGGCGAGCTTACGTCTAAACCAAGGCCGAGCTCATCACACGTTTCCAACCGTCCCTCCTCCCTTCAGTGGGGTAGCTCCCTGCCACCCCCAATCTCGTGTTAGACAGACAGGGTGGCCGCATATGTATATGAAACATACATGCTGCAGGGCCTGCATTGGCATTGACACCTATGCAGGCCCTGCAACATGGATGTTTCATAAGTGGCCTGGAAAAATTGACATTGGTGGCCGCCCTGTAGGCAAGGGTGCAACTTGCTAGACCCAGATTTAAAAGCAAGCACTTTCCTGCTAAAGGAACAGCGCTGTCTAGTGGCTACTAGGGTTCAAAGCCCATTTTAGCCATAAACTCACTGGATGGTTTCAGACACGTCATTTTCTTAGCTTCTGTTCCTCTTCTCTGTAAAACGGGAGTAATAATGACCTACCTCACTGGGTTGTCAAGAGGGTGAACTAGATTAAGGATTGTAAAGCACCTTGAATGCTGAAATAATAAAGGAACAGGCCCACCAGCTTGAAGTGCCATCCTGGGTCAGACCAATGGTCCATCGAGCCCAGTATCCTGTCTCCGACAATGGCCAATCTCGCTCATTTAAGAAGTACACAACAGGTCACTATGGGGAGAGCCATTTCCTGTTGTTTTACTCCCAGCTCCTGACAGTAAGAAATCACATTCCCCAAACTCAAACTTCTACTCTGTCCCATCATTCGAAGGTCTACAAAGAGCCACATGGGGTTAGAATCGAGATGAGACATTGTGGGTGTTTCTGAAGGTCACGGAAGACCCCCCCGCCCCCCCCTCTTCCCCCAAGGGCTGCAGTTTTTGGAACATCTAGAGTACATTTTCCAGGTAGTAAGCGCCAGCAGAGTCTGTGATAGAAGCACCATGGTTACCGCGCAGTAGAATCAGTTAAAAATGGCTACCGCACGCTAACGTGCATTAGGTAGAGAGTTTATTATCCATGACTGAAACGGGTACACGCATAGCCGTTTCCCCTGGGGAATTCCGTTTCCGTTTTCACGGTTTGGTTATTCAGGTCGTTTCAATGATGCCCTTTCCTGCAATTGTGCAGGCACGATAGCACTAATATTGCCAAGACGACAACAGAATCCGCAAAACTACTCAGCCACCAAAACGACCAAATCAAAAAACTAGCCTGAAATCACAGGTATCTGTCTATGCTCCATAAAATCTCCCTTTTGGTTGTTACCTGAACTGCCATTTTCAGTTCCGGTAGGGTATATATTAATTATTATTATTATTATTATTAATAATAATAATAATTTCAGTGCTCAAGGTGCTTTCTAATCCCCTCGTTCACCCTCACAACACCTCTGTGAGGTAGGCCATTATCAGGGCTGACACTGACACCTATTTTATTATTAATTATTATTATTAGCATTTATATAACACCAGCGATGTACCTGGTGCTTACAAAGAACAAGACAGACATGGTCCCTGCTCGAGAGCTTACAGTTTTGGTACCCACGGGTAAACCCTCTATTTTCTAGGGCCGTGTTGGGTATTCGATGGGCAGTCACTGACTGGATACCCACCTACTTCCCAGTGTGGTGCAGTAGATTAAGGGCTGGGCTTGGACGTGGGAAGCCAGGGTTCAAATCATGCCCTAGCCATGAACCCACTGGATGGTCTTGGGCAAATCGCAACCCCTGAGCCTCCATTCTCCATCTGTAAAATGGGAATGTGTCTGTGTGTTTCCCCTCATCAGATTGCAAGCCCACTGGGGCAGGGAACTATTTCTGAAAATCTGTGAAGGGCTGCATATGCCTCGTAGCACTATAGAAAGGAGGAGGAGGAGGAGACACGAAGCCAACTCGCACCATTCTACCGCTTCCACCAAACCCCCTGCGTCTCTCCAGAGAGGAGGAAACGTCTGTTCCATCGCACTGGTCCAGGGACCCCTCTTCACCAGGTCCAGGCGGACTCAGGTCCCTGCCTGTTCCTCGGCTACTGCAGGCAGGGCTGAAATGAATCTCTGCAGTGAGTCCCGGAGCCAAGGAATTTGCGTGCTTTGATTTGGGCCCCGCTTCATCACACAAGCCACGGTGGCTGTTTGGATGACACCATTTCAGCCTACTGGCACGTCGCCATTGCTGAAACAATATCCGAACCCAAAGATGCAAGTCTCCATGTTGGTCGCAGCGATCACTGGGCTATTTAGAGAGCTAGCCCGGGGGGGAGTTTATCACGCTTTGGTGAACTGCCCCCACCGTTCCACTGGTCTGACACACACCTCTTGCTCTCTCCTTCCCCAACCCCTTTGTTCTCTGCATCTCTCCCTCCTAGCCACCCCATTGTTTTGGAGATCCGCCCCCACCCACCCACCAGCTCGGCTAGGTATTTGCCAGCTGGGATCCTCCTTGTGTGTCCTGAATGCTCCCACCCAAACACCTTCCATGCCCCCCAACTTGAGAACCTACAGGCTAGCCAAAAATGCAGGGGTGTGTGTGTGTGCTAAGTGGTTGAGGCACTCAGCTCCATCCCCCAAAGGTGTGGGTTCAAGTCCTGCTTAGACTTACACCGGACGGCCACCTCCAGCCCACCCAGCTGGGAATGGGGACCTGAGCCATGGGGCTGGGGGAAGTCAAAGGCGATCAGATGTGCCGCTCTGCACAGAAACAGCCATGGCATAACCGCAGCAGCCTGACTGAACGCACGGCTCAGGGCAGACGTAACGCGAACAGCGCTTTAACATTTCTTATACACGCTGCAGGGCTGTATTGGTGCCCTGAGCCATGGGGCTGGGGGAAGTCAAAGGCGATCAGATGTGCCGCTCTGCACAGAAACAGCCATGGCATAACCGCAGCAGCCTGACTGAACGCACGGCTCAGGGCAGACGTAACGCGAACAGCGCTTTAACATTTCTTATACACGCTGCAGGGCTGTATTGGTGCCCTATGCAGCCCTGCAACTTGCATAAGAAACGGTAAAGCCGAGTCAGCGTTTGTGTCGGTTTTCACCCTTTGACTGTCTATAAATGTAAATCATATCAATGAATACGACATCGACACTTTGCTCCAACTCTAAGCAGAAAGGTTTGCCCACCCGGCTCCCTGCAAGCTCCCTGGTTTTCTTTCTGTAGTAAATCAACACCAGTAGGCCGGACACACGCCCTTCTGGTCCGGCCCCGGAAAGGCTGTTCCCAGCTGTGAACGCTCAAGTCTTTTCCCCAAGGATCGGGCTTCTCCCCCACCTCTACCTCTGCACCACTTACCTTGAGAGACTGTCCCTGCAACACCTGGAACCAAACCAGCCGGATTTAAAGCCCGGGTTCACAGGAGTTGGCTTGGGATGAACGGCAGGGAGAGGAGGGGGGCGTTGCCGAACATCTGGTGATGTGAGGGAGGGGGCCTCAGCAGAAAGAGCCAGGGAACAGCCTTGCTAGGAAAGCGGGAATTCCCCCGTGTTACCTGTGCTGAAGCACGGACTCTCCGGTGCACGTACTGTCAGTAGGGGTGGCTGGCGTCCTTGGGTCGTTTTAGCTGGACCTTCAACCTCTTCATCCCGATCTGGAAGCCGTTCATGGCCTGGATGGCTGTCTGGGCACTGGAGGGGTTGTCAAAGCTCACGAAACCTGCAGGGCAAAGAGCAGGTTGGAGGGAGGCCTGTCCTGCTGTGCGTGGGAACAGCGGCGCGCTTCCTGGTCTGAGGCTGGCCCAATCCACCGCCCAAGCCTGCAGAGCCCAGGTTTGTTCCCCCGGCTGATGGGAATCAGAGAGTCATAGAATCCCAGAGCTGGAAGGGGCATCTAGTTCAGCCTCCTTGCACCCACTGCAGGACCGGCCACGCCCCAACTATCTGCACAGAAAAATCCATCCAGCAGCCACATGTAGAGACCAGGGGCCGACCAGAGCACGCCGATGCCTGAATTAACGCAGAACATTTTTAGAAAAAGAAAGATCTAGAGGCTCCCAGGCTGCATCCCAGGGCTGGTCTTAAAAGTTATGGGGGGCAGGACAAAGATAAAATGTGGGGCCCTTAGTGGCCCCCACCATGACCCCTGCCCTCTCAGGTCATCCTCTGGGGGGCTCTAGAGTTGGTCATGTTTGGGGCACCGCTGAGAGGCAGTGGGGGGCCCTACATCATGCCTTGGTGAAAACGGGGTCCGTGCAATGTTCCCCCTCCCCAAAATAGAGACAATAACAGGGCCTGGAACAGTCGCCCCACGTCACCCGGTGGTAAGGCCGACCCTAGCATATTCTCTCCTTGCAAGTGCAGTTGGGAGAGAAGTCGGTGCCTCGTCTCCCAACAGCAGCAAGAGTTCCCCCTCCCATGGATCACACACACAAAGGACAGGGAAGCAGCAGGGGAGGTTTGTGTGTGTCTGAGGGTGTTAACAAGCGAGACATTAGCCTACACAATAGCCCACATCAGGTGGGTCTCCACCTGCCTGTTTATTAAGTGTCCGCCCCCACCAGTCACATGGCCTCCACCCACCAGATCCACAGTCCCCCCTGTCCCCACTCACAGCGGGGTCTCGGAGAATGTGGAGCCCGCTGTGCGGGCAAATGCAGGCTAATGTGCGCCCCACGAGTCTGCCTCTCATCGATTAGTTTGCAGGCAGCGCCTCCGTGCATCCACGTCCGCCAGCACCATGGAGTCACGGGTGGAAATCCTCGAGTGCCTGCTTCCTGCCCCTCTCTCCGCTCTCAGGGCATTTTTAGACAAGCGCCGTTTCTCATGGATGGCAGAGTCCGGGAGAAACAAACTCACGCATGTGTGGGTGTGTGTGTGTGTGTGGGGGGGGGGCAGACTTCTCCCGTTTCCAGAAGTCAGCTGACACCACTGAAAACAGCGCACTCATGCATGGGTGGAGATCCGGACTTATGAAACTTCGATATTGGGATTTCATCAGTCCGGATCTCCGTCCATGAGCGAGTGCGCTGTTTTCAATGGTGCTGGCTCTTTTCCAGATTCGGCGGGCGGGGGGGGGGGGGGGGGGGGGAAACACAGNAAACACACACACAGTCCGCATGAAACAGAACTCGTATAAAAAGGCCCTCATTTGTGCTGGGTGGGGGGAGGCTTGCCCACAAGTGTATGAAATAGACATACTAGTTTATCAGGCTGGACACGCTAAAGAGGTGAGGGTGGGGGGGGCTACAAGGACCGAACCCGGACTGCAGCAGGCTACCATCTTGCTTTTTTTCCACCCTTAGACACCCCCACGCCCTGTTTGGGTCACACCCATGCTTACTAGCGTGCAGAAGGCGTTTGCCCCGATGCAGCTGTACCCAAAGCATGGGCACCCGCCTGCCCTCCACCGAACCTACTAAGCACCCCCAGCCTTTGGGTGCTCTAGAAACGGCCAAGGCTTGGAGACCACAGAATCTTGGAGATGGAAATCCAAGCCCCCCCACAACATCCCCAACAGGTGGCTGTCCGGCCTCTCTTTGAAAGCCTCCAGCGATGGAGAGTCTACGCCCTCCCATTGCCGGACAGCCCTTACTGTTGGGAAGTTTTTCCTGATCGGCCCGGCCTGTAACTTTAGTCCATTCATTCTCGTCCTGCCCTCTATAGCCGTGAAGAACCGGTCCTTGCCAACGTCTTGGTGGCAGCACTTTAAATCGTTGAAGACTGTCATCACGTCTCTCCCTTGGGCTTCCCTTAGCTAGATCAACTGTGTCTCCGTCCGCACACACTCATCGATTCCACCCTCCTTTGTACGTTCACACAAGTAGCCCCTGGACCGTACCTACAGTCACACTTGTTCTCGCGACACAAACACGATGTCCAGCTCCTCTTGCCTTTGTACACTCACCCACGCTCATCCAATCCCCCGCGGGGTGAGTGCATGCACGTGGAAGCTTGCCTAGCCCCCGGGGTAGGTACCCTCCATCCAAATGCACTCGGATAGTCTCACGTGTGCTCCGTGTACACACAGTTTGGCTGCTCTGTGCCATCAGCTCTGTTACAGTCAGAGTGAAAATACAGCGCCCCTGTGCCCTCATCCAGGCCTTGGAGAACCTGCCACCGCGATGGCTACCATCCTTTCCTGCACTCCTCTTGGTACGTGTACACGCGCATCGCCCGCCCAAAGTTCCTATGCACATTCTCACTTGCCTTCCCATCCGCATGGATTCCCCGTATTATTATTATTATTATTATTATTAACAAACATTTATATAGTGCCAGCAGTGTACCTGGCACTTTACAAAGTAATAAAATAGATACGGTCCCTGCCCCCGTATAAAGCTCCCAGACCTCCTGCTGCACCCAGCCCTGCAAATCCACGCGCACACCCTCACTTGTCCCCCGTTGTGAGGGAATGGGAAGATAGGACCGAGGGACTGAGGAAGGGAAGCAAGTCCACACCCAGACACCCGTTAGGCGGCAGATAGTTGCCTGGACAACAAGCCCTCAGGATCGGAATTGGCCTCAGGATCGTATGCCCCCAGCCTGGATCATCACAGGGCGGGGAAGAGGCCTCAAGAGCACAAAACCCAGGATGGGGGGTGGGTACCAGGGACGTGAAGGGTAGTGGGGAAGGGGGGGTGGTTCCCTGGCAGGGGGCAAGGATAGGACACACACAGGGATGGGACCAGGTTTTGTGAGGGGTAGGAATTTCCCACGTACCCACCCACAAGCTACGATTTCCCCACGTGGACTCCCGAGCCGCTCACCCAGTCGTACTCACGCTCACGTCTCCCGTCACGCCCACGGCCAATCACAAGTTCAAATCCAAGTTCACACCAAGCAAAAGGGAAGAGGGGGGCCAGGCTCACAGGCACAAAGCAAGGGCTGGAGGGCAGTGAGCTGCTTTTGTTGCCCGCTGAATGCAGGGCCCGCAGGCGCTCAGATCGCCGGGGCGGGGTGGGGGGGTAGGGGGCGTGGCCATGGCGGGAGGGCATTTCTAGAGGGCATGTCCAGAGCTCACATCTCTCCGCGTTCATGCACCCCCCACCCCCACCCCAATCTGCATATTTTCACACGTCAGCAGGGCTTCAGCTGAGGCTTAAGGGGTGGGGTTGCCAAGGCACGGGGGCAAGCGGTGGATCCCTGCAGAAAATGCCGGCCCCGGGGGCCTCAAGACTAGCAGAGATGGCTCCCCAGGAGAACGGCCTCCACAGGCCTCAGGAGCGGCAGATGCCGAAACAGGTTCCTGTTCATGGACGTGGGATCCTCTGAGAGAGGGGGGGGGGGGTGGTGTCAGGCGTGAGCCCCCTGTGTAAAGCAGCAGAACCTTTCCTCACTCACACTCGTGTGTTTGCACACAGAGAGCTCAGCCTTACACGCCTCCTGGTCCGTGCCCATGGGCCCATTTTCACACACACTTTAACCATCTCCTCTCACCTCCATACACCCCCTCTCCTCCCCCCTGCTTGCAGCCCAGGCACACGCCAGGCAGCGTGATGGGGGGTGGAGGGGGGTGTTGCTTACCGAAGCACTTGCTCTGGTTGGTGGCGCGGTCCATGAAAACCTTGGAGGAGATGATGTTGCCGAATGGCAGGAACATCTGCATCAACTCGTTGTCCCCAAACTCCTGAGGGAGGTGATAGATGAAGAGATTACAGCCTTCCGGACCTGCAGGCAGGGTGGGCACGTCAGAGCCCCGAGGGGAAGAGAAGAGAGAGAGGCTCAGAGAAAAGCTTTGGCAAAGAGTTCTCAGGCAGGCACGGCATCTCCCTCCCCCCGGCTTGGATCTCAAAGCCTTGGAGTCCCTGGACCACACGGGGACAAGAAAGGCCCCTAAGTTATGGGGGTGGGAGAGCTAGTTGTCCTAACAACCCTACAGTGAGCTTGGGTTCATTAGAGCAGAGCTAGGTAGCATTATCTGAGCATATTCTTGGTGTTTTCGGAATATCACGTCTGTTCTGTCTAATGTCCCTTCGTTCTGCCCCGTAACTACACTAAGCATGCAACCACCCTAGGATTTGGGAGATCCCTGCTTGCCACCACATTAAAGCTCTGAAATGAGTACCCAAAAAAACAGGTAAAACTGTCAAAAACATAGTACTTGCCCCCCAACCCAGCAACACCAGATACTAAACGGTACCTGCTTAATGCCTGGCCGACTACCAGATGCACTGAAAGACCATATTTCGTCCTGATTTTCCGACTCTTGGCATCGAACTCCAACTTTTTTTTCCAATTTCCTGTCCCGATTTACCATTTTACCAATCGGTTCCGATCAGTAAAACCGTAAATGGGTGACTCGGTCGCGGCAATATCCCGGATTTGGGGGTATTCGGGTTCCCGACTGGTCCTGGGTACCCAACGCAGTACTCGGAATGACACCTCTTCTCCGTGGGGAGCAAACGAACTCCCGCCTGGTCTTACCCCGCCCCACCCAACCCTCCTCTCCACCAAAGTCTCCCACCCCAACAGGAGGCAACCCCGTCTCCCCCAGTCCCCAAGATGGATCCCAGGGGCCTCACCCTCTCGCTGCTGCTGCTGCAGGATGGGCGGCGGCTGGGGAATGGTCTGGGCTATTGGGGTGATGGTCGTGGTCGGGTACATGGCTGCTTAGAAGGAGACAGAGCAGACAGGTTACCGACCGAGGGCGGCCGAAGGGAAGAGTCAGAAAGGGCTGGGGGAGAGGTACCTGCGTACTGCTGGACCCCCGTGAAGGCTGGGTGGAGGGTCTCTGCCACCGAGGGGCTCTGAGCTGAGGAGAGAGAGAAAGGAGTGAGAAGAGGAAGACTCGCACCCCAAGGGGCCTGAGGGGGCCAGCAGGGCGCTAGGCTTGGGACGCGGCACCTGGGGTTCCAGTAGAGACCGACTCAGACTCGGAACTCAAGCCCCAAGCCAATCAGAGGCCAAACCAGGGTGTGGTCCCCTCCCACTCCCAAGTGCTGGGATGTCATTGGACGGGGGGTGGGCTCCTATCAGAAAAGGGGGTTGAGCTAAGGCCGCCGGGAGTTTCCTCGCCGTGTCTTGGTAATGTGGGCAAGTGGCCTTTTAAAGAAGGGAACGCAGCCTTCTGGGGTCTACAGTAGGTCTGGGGGCCGGGGGGGGGGGGGAGGCAAAACAGGCTACTCTGGGAAGGAGGGGCTTGGAGGGAAACAGGGGTGCTCTCAGAGGCTAGGGAGAATTAAGGGGTGTGGCAGGTCAGGTTGGGCTTGGAGAACCACAAGTTCCCAGCGTGATGGATGTGGAGGCTGGGGGGGGTAGAAAGGGGGGCGTTTCCCCATATTTGCCCAGGTCAGCAGACGGCAAAGCCGGCCCCACTCTTCTTACCTGGGTAGGGCACGAGGCCGTTGGCGTAAACGGTTTCCAGGGTGGGGTGGCCGCTGGGGAAAGGCACCACGCCGGTGAACCCGTTGGTGATGGGCGTGACCAGCCCTGGGACGGCAGCTGTACCCAAAAGAGGAGGCGAGTGTAACCCTGGCGATTGGAGAGATAAATGAGCGTCGTCTCGGCAGCCAAGGATGCCAACGACTTGGGGCCCCCTGGAGAAAACCCAATGGCTGCCGCCAGCTGGCACACAAGACCCTTTCCCTGACCCTGTCTGGAACATGCACCCAGCCGGGGGTTGGGGTTGGGGGGGGCCTCTCTTACTGGCCCGCACCAGCCGTCCACCACGTTTCATGCCAGGAGGGTGCCGGGTTCTTGGGCTTTATCCAGGAGAGGGTGCTGCCCACTTGTTGGCAGAGCTAGGATAGCCACCGTTTCAGTTGGTCTACGGCCATCTCCCCTCTGCCCGTGGGGCTGCTCATTCATTCCTGCTAAGAGGGAGAATGGAGGCCGCTCTTCGCTGCCACTCCTGGACCCCACCCGGGCGGATCGACAGGACCGGCAGCAGCAGGGAGGGACAGCTTAATCTGACTGGCCCTGAGCAACAGCTGGAAAAAGTAGAGACTGAAGCAGCAGATGGCGCTGGCCTGACATAACAGATCCGCAGGCACCTTTGAATTCCCCCCCTTCTGGGGTCAAAGTGTGGGACTTCTGGGGCAGAATTAAGCTCTCGTATTAAAAATGAATGAAGCACTCAGTGCCCAGTCTAGGGAAGTTGGGGTCCCCTGCAAAGTGGCCATGCGGGAATACCTCTCAACTGTCCTGGATTTTCCAGGACACCCCTGCTTTATAACCCCCAATTTGTCCCACCGAGGACTTGCAAATGGCTTGTCTTTCTCACCTCCCTTCCTAGAGACTCTGCGACAGTTTTCCACGACTGCCAGACGGATAAGAAAAGAGGCGTTAAACTCAGGGACAGCCTGGAAAACACAGGGCATTGAGAAGTATGCCTGAATAATGCTCCTCGACTGGTTTTGAGCGAGAATCGATCACTGAGAAAAAAAACCCGTTCTCGACACTTTCTCGGTTGAGAATTTTCCTCAGTTTGCCGCCATTTGCTGGGTGCCGTTTACCACCATTTGCTGTGTCCCGTATACTGATTTACCGCTCACCGTATGCGTCACAGTAATGCACCTGCGCAAAATGGCGGCAATGCGCCTGGCGCCATCTTGGTAGTGCCCGTTCACCGAACAAGCTGCAGTGGCCGTTGACGCATGCACATTACTGGGATGAATGCAGTACACGGTAAATCCGTACAGTGCGGTAAACGATACATGGGCCATTTGGACAAGAGTCTCTCCGAGTTCCCAAATGGTTACCAAGCTCGTCCACGGACTTTTGTGAGAAACAAATTGATTTTCATTTAACCCCGGGGGCAGGGGGGGGGGGAGAGATGGAGGACAGGACATGTGACTTTAGGGTTGCCACCTATGCAAATCTTTAAGGAACACATGAAAAATCCAGGTTGCAGGGCCTGCATTGGTTCCTAAGGCGCCAACGCAGGGCCTGCAACATGTATTTTTCCATAGTGTTCCTTAAAAACCGTCATAGATGGCAGCCCTATGTGACTTGGAGGTGGGGTCTCCACTAGCTCTAGGAAATCTACTGGGAGGAAGCTCACAGCATCGGCGTCCCAGCTCGAACACAGAGGGCAATGCCGCTCCTCTCAATATAACCCAGAGTGACAACCGTGTTCCGAGGAAGACTGACGCTCCAGAGCCCGGACCGTGCCAGTCCCCCGTTCTAGTGTTCTCTTTCTCTGCACCGGCGGCTCACCTGATGTCGGTGCGATGGGGGTGGCCGGCAGTCCGTTTAGGCTAACTGCCCCGATTTGCTGGATGTGGCACGGGGAAAAGGCAACCCCAGGGCTCAGGTAGCTGCCGTGAGAGGTGGAGAGAACCGTCGTCTGCTGCTGCATCAGCTGCAATGGAGCAGAAAGAGAGACCGCGTTTCAGTCTCTGGTGCAAGGAGATACGTCCACAAGTTTAATTTTTAAAAAAACAACCCCAAAAACACACACACACAAGAACAAGGCAGCACTATCCCTCGCACGTTGAACACAGGAGCTAAAAAACAGGTGACTTCCCAAGCCACCCACTAGGGGGCTCCAGATGCCAATAATCCTCCCCCAAATTGGACTGCTGCACGGGGAGGGGCCGGCAGTGACTGCTCCGGGCCTTCTTTTTGCCATGGGGCCTTGGTATCGAATGGGAAAGGGGGGGAGGCCTGGTACCCTCCAACAGTGCAGCCTGGGTCCCTCTATCGTACGCTGGTATTTGAGGCCTGCTGCACGCTCGCCCTGATCCCCCCTCCCTGCACCCCGAAGCTCATCGGGGATTTCAGAGAGTCGGCGCTGAGCTGAGCCTGATCCTTTAGCTGCATCTGGAGCTCAGGGGACCAGCTGGTCCCAAGATACCCGAGCACTGGCTGAGCCCAGGCGAGACTTTGTTAGAAAAGAGCGGAGAGAGGGCCCACAGGGACCCGTACCATCACCCTTGTAGCAGACGTCTCTGCTCCCTGCATGTGTGCAGGGGCTCGGGCGTAGGGGCTCCGTAGGGTTACTACCTTCTCCCGAAGGAGGCGGGGACACGTTGGCAGGGTGGGGGGCGAAAGGGCTGCCACGCTCCTTTCCACAACACAACTCTGCTCGTGACCGAGCATTAGGCTGCCATGACACTCTGTAAGGGTGGGGGCCGTGAAAGAAAGAAGGCGGAGCTAAGGGGATGCCACACCCCTTTCTTGTATAATCTCGCTCCTCATAGAGCATCATGATGCTCCATGGGGGTGGGGCATGTTAGGAATGAAAGGCACTACGGCTGGCCCCCTCTCTGGCACGTGACCACTTCCTGGGGCTTATGGAAGTCCTGATTCCTCCAGCATACGGGGGGTGGGGTGGGGGGTCCTGGAGAAGCCAGGCTTCCCCCGGAGCTCAAAGACTCTGGGTTAAACCCTCCATAAGCATCCAGGGAAGGGAACAGCAAAGGCTCAAAAGTCTTGTTTCCTGTGGCACAATATTTCTCTCAAGCCTTGATTGAACTCCAGAGCCCACTCTCTGCCAGACCCAGCCTATAACCCCAGCTAACTCTCGTGCTGTCTGTCTCCTGACAGCATACACTGCAGTCATTCATGGCAATCGAAAGGATAGAACTTGCGGAACTCCCTGCTCAAGTTGTCCAGGCCACTGTCAACTGAGCTACCAGAGAATCTCCCTTAGGCGCAGTATAGAGTCTAATCTTTGGATTAGAGCTCAAAAATTCCACCTGACCTGGTTCAAGTCCAACCGTGCCAGGACCAACCAACTACATCAGTCCCGATGCTGCCGGTCTCAACCGTGCCGGGACCGACCAACTACATCAGCCCCGATGCTGCCTGTGTCAACCGTGCCGGGACCGACCAACTACATCAGCCCCGATGCTGCCGGTCTCAACCGTGCCGGGACCGACCAACTACATCAGCCCCGATGCTGCCTGTGTCAACCGTGCCGGGAGCGACCAACTACATCAGCCCCGATGCTGCCTGTGTCAACCGTGCTGGGACCGACCAACTACATCAGCCCCGATGCTGCCGGTCTCAACCGTGCCGGGACCGACCAAGTACATCAGTCGCGATGCTGCCGGTCTCCTCAATTCCTCTGGGCCCCGTTTGGCTTGATGGTGGCACTGTGACATAATGGTGCTCGGTGGGGGTGTGGCTATATTAGGAAAGGGGCGGGGGCATCTCCCCAGAACGTGACATCACAGTGCTTGGTGGGGGGTGGGGTCATGTCAGGAAAGGGGCGGAGGAAAGCCTTTCCTCTGCCCTTTTGCTACTGTGGCCCCGCTCACAACAAAATGTTGTAATTTCACAGCGCTTCATGAAGGTAGGGCATCTAGCCCAGGGAACTCAATCTAGTCCACGTCCAAGGGACTTGAGCCACGAGGTTTCCTAAACTGAACCAAGCCTGACTGGTAGGGCTGAAACAAGAATACACCGTATTCTCGTGAGAATGTCGCGAGATTATTGCAACCCTGGGGAGATCTCACGAGTACTCGCTACGGTTTTCGAGAATCTCGCACGCAGCCCTTTCCCAAGATGCCGTGGCCTCGCAACCAGCACCCTTCTGGAAAAGGACAGATGGTTCTGCACATGTGCAGACCAGCTGCCCTTTTTCAAAATGGCACCGATGCAGCCCGCGCCATCTTGGAAAATGGAGGCATGCGCAGAATGGCCCCATGCACAGAGCATTTTAGGGGTCTTAGAATCTCATGAGAATGGCAGCGAGATCACCCGATTCCTGGGAGATTCTTGACCTGGAAAATCTCGTGGAGAGGCCCTAATCTTGACGAGATTTTTTTGCCTAGGGCGAAATCTCGTTTCAGTCCTACTGACCGGATCCCTTAACAACATAAGGGAAAGGGCAGGATAAAAATTGAGCCTGAGCCTTTAGGAAAGGGTGAGATTTTTTTAAAAAACTAAATAAAATAAATAAATAAGTAAGTAAATAAACACGTGCCGGACTGGGTCAGACCAATTTTCCATCGAGCCCAGCACCTGGCTCCAACAGTGGCCAATCTCGTTCGTTTGGAAGTGGTCCGTCTCGGTCCCCTGTGTCCAATCCGTTGGCTCTGGTCTGCAGGGCTCAGCGATGGAGAGCAGAACTGCAGGATGCTTTTAGACAGCCGGCACACTGCCTTCCTTCCCAGCCTGCTCACCCAAGAGAGGCTTGCAGCCAGCTGACAGGCCTCCTCTGTGAGTCATGGAAGTTAGAGACGCTAATGACTTATTAAGACATCTCTTCCTCCCACAGAAGCCAGCGCCGTATGATCCCCTAGAGGGTCCCCCCCGTCCCCCCCACCCCTGCTCTGTGCTCTGTCCATTTGGGTTTTAAATAGCTCAAGTGACAGGATTTGCCCCACTCCCCTTTGGGGAGGTTATTCCATAGTTCTTTTCGCATGAAACTGGCTGCTCCCATCGCTCTGATACATGGGAGCCGTTTTATAATTGCAGGGTTAATAACTTGGTGATGCAGCTCCGGGGCTGAGACGGCCTCTCAAGTTTTGCCATATGAGACTGGACTGGACCAATGATCCATCATGGAGGAACCCTGCCTCTGGCAACAGCCTACGGGGCCAGAAGAACGCAAGTCTCCTCCCCCAATGCACCTGGCTAACTATAGGATGTGGTGGCCTGACGGGCTGAGAAAGGAAGGGCGACATTCCTTCCTGACCCCCCGCAGCCATCCGCCGATGTTCTGAAGCATGAGATCCGATTACACAGATCTTAGGACCCAGAGCCATAAAGGGTTATTTATCGCTGGCCATGCAATTAGAGCCAGCCCCTTTTGCAAACCCAAGTGATGGCATCTGACTTGCTCCTTAGGACGCAGCAGGAATGTCAAAAGGCGACAGAACACAATTTGTGGGCAGGAGGGCCTATCGAGAGAGCGAGGGCTCTGGCCGTCTGGCAGCCTTCTTCAAGAATCCCCCTCTCTAATTATTCCCGTCTCAGGGGGAGGGCGGGAGCTGCGCACATGGAACCCACCCCTCTCGGGCAAGCTGGAGAACACAGAGGGTGACAATAAATGTCTGCTACATGCTCTGGGGTGGGAGGGGCAGCTCTGTGCCAAGGCACAGAATAAACCCGTGCCCGACTGGCGAGCCCTCCCCTGCCCTGCCATGGCGTCCCCCGATCCCCAGCAGGGAAGGGGGCCATAGACAGACACGCTGTCCAGCTATGGCCCGCCTAGGTGGCCCCTTGGCCTGGGCTGTCTGCCTGGATTCATCCGGGGGGACCAAGTCCGGGCCAGCTGCCTACCACAGCTGGGGCAGCAGCGGGCCCACAGCCGGTGGTCCGGAAATAAACGTCACCGCGAGTTCCTGGGCCAGGCGGACCATAGCGGATCCTCGTCGGCACGTCTGTCATCACCAGAGTTGCCCACCCCTTGCCTGAGGAGGTGAAAAAAAATCAAGAGGGATGAAGGAGAGAAAATTGGAGCATCAATGAATGTCACTGATCTCAATGATCCAGAGAGAGACACGGTGCCTAGACAAGTGCCCTCCCCTCTAGGAATCCAGCTGCCACCCCATCAACGAGCAAAAAGGGGAGAGAGGGGTTCAGATCGGCAGACTCGGAGCTGCCGGTGGCGGTGTTCGCCAACCAGGGGTTGCTAACTCTCTAGGCTTTGCCCAGAGACTCCACGACTTGACCCAGAGTTTCAGGGTCTGGGGAAGGGATGGATTTTAGTATTTACTTCTGTTTCATTTTTGTTTACTTTAATATTCTGCTGTGTTTCTGTTTTGTTTTCCATTGAAGTCAATGGGAGCCTTTCTCCATAGAAGGTCACGGTCTACTAAAGTCAAGTGTAGTGGACTGTCTGGCACTGGTTTGGTGGGAGGTGTGGGTAGCACTGGGTTGGGGGTTTTTTGGGGGGGGGGAATGCCAGGGGCTGAGGGCCTTTAGTGGGTGGGGGTAGCTGTGAGCTCAGGGCGTGCCTTGTGGCTTTGGGCTAGGGTGTTGTGGGGTCAAAGGGGATTGGCTGTGCCTAGGTGAGGGGCAAGGGTTAAGGGGGGGCTGGTATGGGGGTGGCACAGGTTTTGGGGGAATACCAGGGATTGTGGGATTTTAGTGGGTATGGGGTGCTTTGCTTCTAACCCCCTCTGCCTGCCTCCCCCTCATCCCACCTCACAGCTGCCTTGTTTCACCCCGAGATCAACTTTGCTTTCTGTTTGTCCCCAGCTAAAGCCAAGCTGATCTCAGGACACAGTGCAGGTGAGATGAGGCAGCTGCGGGGTGGTTGGTGGGCCCGAGACCAGCCAGGGAGCGCCGGCAGTAACCCAGGCTGGAGAGCGGAGCTCGGAGACAGAGCAGAACGGGAGAATAGTTGCACTGCCAGAGCCCAGGGGAAATTGACCAGGCTGCAATTAACAAGTGGGGAAAGATGCAGAGCAGCAGAGAGCAAGCAGAACAGAGCCCAGCAGATGGCAAAGGCACCTTTTTCAAATTGAAATACTAAACAGAATTTTAGGATCTGCTGCTCGCTTTAGTATTATTATTTATTAGTATTAGTACTAAAGTGCCTCCTTTAGTGCACTTTAGTATGAATATTAAATCAGCATTCCCATCCCTAGTCTGGGGAAAGGCCTGATTCCTTCCGCTCAGCCGTGGTAAGGCAGAGAAACCGGAGCAGAGACAGTCACATGAGACAGAGGGCGGGGCATAGGGACTTTCCCATCCCGGTTCCTAATGTGCACCTGCCTCTATCGAGCATCATGAGGCTCCATAAGGGGCGGAGTTACATCAGGAAGGAGTTCCTTGGGCCCGCCTCCCTGCACAGACATGGACGGGCCCCTTCATCGCGACGGGGAATCACATTCACCACGCGATCAGGGCCGGCCCCGCCGGTTCCGCGGTGAATGTGATTCCCCGCCGCGATTAACGGGGGTGAACATTTGGGGGGGAACTTCCGTTCCCCCTTCAGACGTGACGAGACCTTTCTCGCCCGGCGGGAATCCACCGTGGTTGAGCGGGATCTCGTCAGGTCTGAAAATACCCTTAGTGAAACTGTAGAGGAGGGATGGGAAACCGCCAGC
The DNA here is from genome assembly GCA_003113815.1 of Sphenodon punctatus. Classification (NCBI taxonomy): domain Eukaryota; kingdom Metazoa; phylum Chordata; class Lepidosauria; order Sphenodontia; family Sphenodontidae; genus Sphenodon; species Sphenodon punctatus. The sequence goes on along the minus strand of QEPC01008752.1, from coordinate 2,130,437 downwards.
CTGTGGTCCTTTTGTGCCGTCCAGACCCCAGAGGCTCCTCCACATCCCTGGGGTGGGTGGGCCTGGGGTTTGTGCTCTCTGTCCCACCTGCAGCCCACCAACCACCAGGAGGTCACGGAGCACTCCTGAGCCAGCAGAAATGCCCCTCCTCTACATACAGGGCCACACCCCCTAATTAGGCTAGATTGCCCCATACATATAGGTCCATGCACCCTATGTAGGTGGGAACACCCCCTACGTACAAGGCTACACCCTCTATGTAGGCAGGAACGTTCTCTACGTACAGGGCCACACCCCTACATAGGCCAGAATGCCCCCGATGTACAAGGCCACACCCCCTATGTAGGCAGGAACGTTCTCTACATACAGGGCCATGCCCCTACATAGGCCAGAATGCCCCTGATGTACAGGGCCACACACCCTACGTAGGTGAGAACACCCCCTACGTACAAGGCCAGACCACCTACGTAGGCCAGAATGCCTCCTAGGTAGGCCACGTCCACTACGTAGGGGGAAAAACATCCTCTACATATAGGGCCACGTTCCCTATTTAGGCTGGAGCCCCCCAACGTATGGGCCACACCCCTTACACAGACCTGAATGTCCCCTCTCTACAGGGCCACACCCCCTATGTAGGCGGGAACACTGCTGCCTTCATACAGGGCCACGCCCCTATGTATACGAAGGCCAGGGGATGCAGTTGCACAGGAGCCCATGCTCCCTGGGGAAGCTTTCGTGGGGAAGGGGGACCAGTGGGGGACCACTCCATCTTCTACTCCAGGCCCCATTCTAACCTAGCTAGGGTGGCCCCCTGGGGTGGTTTCTTACCAGGCACTCCCATAAGCCAAAATGGAAGTGTCAGGTAAAAAATGATTGAAGGTGGTCAGCTGAAGCTGATATTGTAGGTTAAGGAGATCCTGCCATGGGGCCATGCTTTGGGCTAGATGACTTTTCAGGTCCCTCCCCTATTCTAGGACTCTAGTTTTGGGACCACCCCTGGTCTCGAGTCACGTTGCCCCAAGAGATGCAGCAAATCACAGGCCAGACGCAGCTCTCCCTTGGTTCTATCATGCGGAGCCAATTCTTGCTGCATCGATACATTTGAATAACGGTGTCCACTGGTCCGATTGGCAGCCTCAAGGGTCAAGTCTTCCGCTTCAGCGCCGCGCTGCCGATGCACTGAACCACCTGAGCAAAATGACCTCGCACGGGGGTGGCCGGGAGGCAGATCGTGGTCACAAGCTCGTCTCCGGTAGATCATGATATGGGAAGGAGACTGGGACCGGCATCCCTGGGAATGTCTCAGGGGAGGAGACATTGTAAGAGAGCTCCTCCAGCGTGGCAGGAATGGCTCTCTCTGAGGGGAGCGCTCCTCTCCGCTCCTGTCCTGAGACAATTGCCCCGGAGCTGGGAGTCAGCAAGAGCGATCCTAGTAGATCACCAGAAGTTGACACCTGGATCAAGGGGGCTGCGCACACCGTACGTCTGGCCAACTCTGCAGAAGTCTTGATGCTAAATCCCACTCTGTTCATGGACTGGCTAAGGAAGACCACTGTACTGGGCAAGGCACTTCCAAAGGGCAAGGCAGCTCTGTACTCAGACTGTACCAAGTCTCTCCTGTCACCAAAACCAGCTACACCCCACAAAGAGAGAAATAGTTACACCCAGGATTTGGGATGCTGTGGCTGCACCGTATTGTGGGTCTCTCCAGCAGCACAACACATCCTGACGGAGGAACTCATCAGCTCCCAGGAGACCGCCCCGGCCTCTGGGAGTCAAGGCCCCCACGACACAGCCAGCCACCTCTGGGTGGTCCCTCAGGGTGTGGGCTACAGCACGATACTCACAGCCTGCGCGTACGCGCTGTACGGGCTGAACGGCAAAGTGAGAGACGGGGTGAAAATGCCCAGCTGCCCCACCATTTGCTGCATCCGACGCAGAGTCCTCTCCTTATCTGTGTCGGCAAACTTCACCACTAGACTGGAGGAAGCACCCTATGCACAGAGAAAGGGAGAGAGGGGAGGGAGAAAGAGAGAGAGAGAGAGAGAGAAAGAGAGAGAGAGAGAGCGCAGCAGTGAGGGGACAGGGCAGTCAAGGGGGGAAGCAGCAGAGAGGAAGAGTGTGAGCGGAGGAATGGACAGCAGGGACAGATCAGAACCTGTATTCCTTCTGCAGAGAGTGGTGCAGGGAGACCTGCATGGACAGATGAGGGGGGCTGTATATTTACAGACATGTACAACAGACAGCTGGAACACATACAGTCGCAATTACAGACTCTCCCCATCCCAATATTGTTATGCCCTGGGATAGCACAGGGAACCAGGCAAACAACAAGCAGAGCAGCTGTACACGCACACTGAATATTACTGCCCCCAACACAAATGACAACACCTGGATGATACGGGTAGAGAACACCGTTACAACACAACCACAGCTACACCCACACAGAGGCACTTTGGGCTTGCACAGGGAACCAGGCACGTAACAGGCAGAGTAGTTGTACAGCCACACTGCATATTACAACCTCAACACAGATGACAAAACCTGGCTGAAACAAGCAGCGAACAACACTGTTACAGCCACACCAAGGCACTTTGGCCTCGCACAAGTGACCAGACACACAACAGGCAGAGTAGTTGTACAGCCACACTGCATATTACAACCCCAACACTGATGACAACACATGGCTGATACAAGCAGAGAACACAGTTACAATGCCACACAGAGACACTTTGGGCTTGCACAGGGGACCAGGCACACAACAGGCAGAGTAGTCATACAGCCACACTGCATATTACTACACCAACACAGTTGACAGTGTACGGCTGATACAGGCAGAGAACACCGTTACATTGCAACCACAGCTACACCCACACAGAGGCACTCTGGGCTTGCAAAGGGGACCAGGCATACAACAGGCAGAGCAGTTGTACATGCACAGTGGATCTTAGGATTCTCACAATCAGACCGGCACTCCTAACACAATCGACAGCACCCAGGTGACACAGGCAGAAAACACTGTTACACTGTTACAATAGACCGTGTCTATTCCATTACTTTGCAAAGCGCCAGGTACATTGCTGGCGCTATATAAATGTTTGCTAATAATAACAATAGCAACTCAACCACAGCTACACCCACACAGAGATTAACACAGTGGACCAAGCACACAACAGGCAGAGCAGCTGTAAATGCATGGTGCATCTTAGGATGCCGACAATCAGTTTGACAGGCACCCCCAATGCAGTCAACACAGGCAGAGAACACCACTCCAGCCCAACCACAGCTACATCCACACAAGCCACAGATCCAGGTTTCCCACCTACAGGCATATGAAGAGAAGTAGCACACATCTCCCAAAAGATACCCACATGAGTACACAAGTTTCTGTACAAACACAAGCCCTTTGTGCACAACAGAGCACACACACACTACGTACAGGCAGGCTCTATCCTAGCGGGTTACCGACACTTTACATTCAGAAGGCTTGCAAATTCCCGCAGAGTATTGCAGACCAGTAGTAAACTGTCTACTGCTCACTCCTATCAGTAGCCGGGCTGTGAAGGCCAGCCCTCCCCTAGCTCTGGTTGGTTCGAGGGGCGGAGCTAGCTTCTCCTTTCCTAGAGACACTTAAAGCGCTGACCGGGCAGAGCACTTGGAGGAAGCCCCACCTCTTTCCTACTTCTAATCCTTCTCCTCTTAGTGGAACAGATAGAAAGTGGGTTCAAATCCCATCTTAGCCACAAACTCACTGGGTGGCCTTGGGCAAGTCCCTCGCTTTCAGCCTCAGTTCCCCATCTGCAACATGGGCATAATGACGACCTGTCTCCCAGGGTTGCCGTAGTGTGAGAATGAACTAGATAAGAACTGTGAAGCACCTGGAACGCTAAAATCACTAGAGAAATGATTGACAACAGCTGGGACTAGGAAAGTTATCTCAGAACCAGCCCGGCCACATTTCAGCCACAGTGCTGACTCCATTGTTAGGAACGAATACACCCACGCACAAGCACACACCAGCAGTCAGGAAACAGCAAGGCACTGAAGAACACAGGCAGGCAGAGATGACATGCAAGATGGAGACACGCAGGCATTCCACTCCACAGTCACCCCTGCCGTGGCTACCACCTGCATCCAGGATGGAGGTGGGCACAAGCAAAGCACAAACTGTGCAGCTACCAAAGGCGGATTAAGAATTCTTGGAGCCCTGGGCCCAAAAACCATTGCCCTGATCACCACCCCTTCTCTGTCTTTCCCCTCCATCCACTGCCCCCGCCCCCTGCAGTTTGGCGCTGGTACTGTACTTCCTGTTTCTCCCTCAGCCGCCGGGCCACTCAGGTAGGGTTGCCATATATGCAGGCCCTGCAACATGTATTTTTCATAAGCGTCCTGGAAAACATTTGCATCTACGGCAACCCTACGCTCAGGAGGTTGGCGAATGGGGGTGGGGGGGAGACGGTTAACTGAGCACCAAAGCGGTTGCTGCGAGCGCCCCCTGTAGGACTGGGCTGGTCCTGCACCCCTCCGCTCCATACTCCATGTCGGCAATGGTACCGGTCGGTCCTCCCACGGATAACGGGGTGCTGCCTTCTCGGAAGGAGGTGCACTCAGGGCATTTTTTAAAAAAAAAAAAAAACCATATAAAGTGATGGTGGTGGGAAATCTTCATCAGTCCCTACAAATTTCCCAGCAGTAGTTTCAAAATTCTTCACCTTTCAAACAAGCCCATGCTGGATACAACAGGCCTATCAGTGAATGCGCTTGACTTGGGGGGTGGGGGTGGGTTGCTGTAGGCCTTGGTGACATTTTGCTCTGTTCCTCTCCTCCAGTGCTGCCAGATCCAGGAAAATTATGAGAAGTGCCGTACTGGGTCAGACCAATGGCCCATCTAGCCCAGCATCCTGTCTCCGACAGTGGCCAATCACGGTGGCTTGGGAGAAGCACCCAACAGGTCACAATGGGGGATCCATTCCCTGTTGTTTTCCCCCAGCTCCCGTCATGTTCCCATATCCTGTCTGGCTAATAGCTGCTAATGGTCCTATCTGCCAGAAACTTGTATTACTGACCCTTACCACAGCCTCTGGCAGTAGGTTCCACAACCCAAATTGGGGCCCTCTACAAAATGGTGGCATGCCCACCCCTCCCTCCCGATACAGGGGTGTTTGACGGTCAAAATTAGATTAATCTTCCATTAACCATATTAACTTGGCAATGTAAGACCTATTTATTGGGCCAGGCATTTGGCTGGTGGGGGTACGGCTTGGCATGTTGTTTGTACGAGGATTTTTAAAACAAAATTTAGAGAGTTTGGATTTTTAAACTGGTTTTATGTTATGTATGTTTTAATGTTTTTATGTACACATGGGCCCTTTTCACACAGACACTCTAACCTGGATAAAATGGGTGTTACCTTCGTTGCAGGCTGCAGGTGTGCTCTATGGGTGCCCTGCAATGTGTATAATAAAATGTAACACCCATTTTATCAGGGTTAGAGTGTCTGTGTGAAAAGGGCCTTGGTTATCTGTCCTGAGTCTTCAGGGCCATGGAGGCTATAAAGTTAAGTTTAAAAATGAATGAACGAACGAATGAGCGAACGAACAAATGAATGCCCCTTCAGGGGCAGGAGCGATGCATACGATGTTAGTTCTCTAGCTCACTGATGGGCATGTGGCCAGTGTTGGGCACCCCTGCTGAATTGCAGTGGGCTCTCCATTGACCCGGGATGCCCTTTGATTGAGGTTCTGTGGTCCCATATTTTACAGCACTGCAATTCACACTTAGGTTGTTATTTCAAGCTTATTCATGGACCTCACGTATTGAGGGCCATCTGTGGGCCCCCACCCAAGCCCTTGACCTGCGGGATCCTGCGTTGTCACACAGTCTGCTCTTGCCTAAATCCAGCCCGTCTGCGCAAGAAAGAATGGTACAGAAATATCGCTGTTAACTAGAGGCATTGGGGACACTCCAGCGGCCTGCTTACGCCAACGCGCGGCGCACAGCCAGAACCCACGCGCTCAGACGTGCGCACAGTACCCCCGCGCGCAGCACAGCCATGTGGGGCAAAAGCGCAGTCCCGGCCTATGCGACCCAACCTGTGCAGCTGTGCTGCTCATGGGGTACCGCGTGCGTGTCTGAGTGCACGCGTTCTGGCTGTGCGCCGCGCATCTGGGTCGGTGTAAGCAGGCTTTGGATTGTCACCATTGCACTGATTAGATTCCAGATTGTTTTTATCATTCTAAAATTTGAAAGGAAAAGATGAAGCACTGATTCATTTGTAGAAATCTGGGTTTAATGTTTCTGGATGTGGGATGTCGCCCTGTCTCTCCCTGCTCTCCCCTAGACTGTAAACCCCTCAGGGCAGGGACCTGTCTCTAATTATGACTGTTCCATGCCAGACACATTGCTGGTGCCATATAGATACATAAATTAAATTGTTTATTTATTTATGTATTAGCAGTAGTAGTAGTAATAGTAGTAGTATTAAAATACTAATGAATAATAATAATAAGGAAGAGAGGAAAATAGGGAGAGACAGGGATACATCCCACATCCAGAAACATTAAAACCAGATTTCTATAAATGAATGATATAATCAATAAAATAAAATCAATACCACCATCACCACCACTCTTTTGGTTCCATTCCCACCCGTGAAGAAAATTCTTTTTTAAAAATGTCCAGGCTGTGCCTGCAGAATGACAGCAGAAGCTGTGGTTTCCAAATGAGTGGGACAACCACCCTTTAATCTGCCTCTGGCAGCTACACACACACACACACACACACACACAAAATCACAAGGTTGTACGGTTGCCAACTCTCTGGGTCTCGCCTGGAGATTCCAGGTTTTGATCCAGAGTCTCTGGGTTCCAGGGGGAAGTCCAAATTTCTCTGGGTCAGTCAGGGGCACCCCTGGAAATTGAGGGTGGCTGCATCAAAAAGGGGGAGGGCCGCAGGGATATGGTCCCGCCTGGATGGCGCTCCATGATGTCACAAGGTTCCATAAGGGGTGGGGCTACAGAAGAGACGTGACAGACCGTTTATCCAATGGCTTCACCCCATCCGGAGCATCGCGACGTCATCATGGTGCCCCAGAAGGGCGAGGATTGCCTCAGAAAGGGGCGTGGCACCCTCTTTGTCCCGTCCCCCCCCCCCCAGCCCCCTTTCTGAGGTGCCCCATTCTCATTTGGAACCTTGTGAGGTCAGATAAGGTTGTGATAACCCCTCTTCCCCACCCCCTCTGATAGGTAAGCCCAGGGAGGAGGCAGTAACCCTACACGGACACAGAGGGGGGACGGGGTCCACAGCTTCCCAGCCCTTCCTGGGTGCGGGCGAAGGGCATCTTTGGCCTCATACTCACAGGCATGGTCTGGCTGCCGTGGAGAGCGTGGATAGCGGCCTGAGCCTCTGTGTGAGACGAGAACTTAACAAACGCGCAGCCTGGACAGAAAGAGAGAGAGAGAGACAGGGAGAGAGGAGGGGAGGCAGCAGGTGAGAGAGCAAAGCTGCAGAGAGAAGCCTGGAGCCCGGCGCCCGCTGGGTTAGTGAGGGGGGTTTGAGCAGGGTTACTCTAGAGCCCCATCCAACATCTGCTGCTGGAGCCGGTGACAGACCAGTGCCGCCGCCACTACTCTGCGCCGGCCTCCCCACTCCCCCCCGCAGCCTTATGCGGGCCTCATACTCTGGACTGGTCAGCAACCGTGCCCACCTGACTAGCCCCATGGGCACCGCACTGGAGTTCGAAGCTTGCGTCCCCCATCGCATTCCCACCCCTGCTCCTCCCTGGCATCCGATGCTCCCCTCTCCACCACACGCTGTGGCCAGCGGGACTGCTCCCCGCTCCCAGCACCTGGCCTCCACCATGATGGATAGCCATGGTGACCAGTGAGGCACAGCTAGGGTGGTTCACACGTGCCGCCGGGTCCTGGGCCCACAGCTGGCAGCGCATGTTCACACGTGCCGCCGGGTCCTGGGCCCACAGCTGGCAGCACATGTTCACACGTGCCGCCGGGTCCTGGGCCCACAGCTGGCGGCGCATGTTTACATGTGCCGCCGGGTCTTGGGCCCACAGCTGGCAGCGCATGTTCACACGTGCCGCCGGGTCTTGGGCCCACAGCTGGCGGCGCATGTTTACACGTGCCGCCGGGTCCTGGGCCCACAGCTGGCGGCGCATGTTTACACGTGCCGCCGGGTCCTGGGCCCACAGCTGGCGGCGCATGTTTACACGTGCCGCCGGGTCCTGGGCCCACAGCTGGCGGCGCATGTTTACACGTGCTGCTGGGTCCTGGGCCCACAGCGGGCCAAAGTCACGTCTGTTTTTACCCACTGAAGGATGCCTGGGTAGGAAGTCCCTATGCTATAGCTTAGCATGGGGCAGGCTCCCCACATCCTGGCCTGAGTCCATCTCTGCAAAGTGTTCTACACCCTAGAGCAGGGGGCCACCTCATCCCTCCCACGGGCCCCTTTGAAAATGAGTACATGCTCCATGGACCAGATAGAAGTTGCAGGAGGCAGCACTAAAGCCTGCACTCAGGGCAGGGAGAAAATGGGGGAGGGGGAAGATCAAGAATCCATCCCCTATCCTTGTATGCCTGCCCTCTTCTCTGCTCCCTTCCCCTGAGTTCGCTCTTTCATTGTTTGAGGGGAGGGACTGGATTCAGGGGCCAAATAAAAAAGAACCCTCAGCCAGATTTGGCCCCCGGGCTACAGGTTGGCCCACCCCTGTGCTAGACATCTGGAGGAGGTACTTTGGGGTCCTCCTGCAAACAACCAAGTGGTCATTTCTTCCTCCCAGACCTCCCTGCTTCACTCCACACATTATTTGGGGTTGGAAAACAAGCCTAAGATCCATCCATCTTAGGTCTTTTCCCAGCCCCCATGACAGACCCTGAGCACCCCCGCCCCCAGCTCTAAATGTTACAGCATTCCGGGAGGAAAAGCAGTGCTTCCATCCACATTTAGGAATGGGAGATTAAGGTCCAGATAATCGGAATGTGAGCAGAAAGACAATGAGACAGCACGTTCTTAACACGGGCAAAAGGCCATTCTCTCTAGTTCCTGCTTAGGAAAGCAGGCTGGAAGGCACTTTTAGAGGTCAACTAGTCCACCCTAAAAGCACTACGGCAAGCTATAGAGCCAGTGTAGACTAATGGATATGCCGGACCCATTCAAATCTCATCTGAGCCACAAACTCACTGGGTGGCCTTGGGCAAAGTCATGCCCACTCTCAGCCTCAGTTTCCCCAAATGTAGAAATGGAAATAATGCCGACCTGATTCACAAGGTAAGGACTGTAAAGTGATATGAAAACTGAAAGAGCTTATACAGGTAAGTGCTTATATAGGTCAATTAGTATATCAGTAATCATTCATGTGATAATTTAGCATTTATTCTTTTAAAATTAATGATCAATAATAATGAATGATCACATAATAATTATTAAGGGGCTTACTAATACATTAACTAAGTAGCAATGAATAGCTAAATATTAAATGTTTTATTTCATCGTGCATTTATTATATTTATATTCATTTCTTTATTTGAATTTCTATCTCACCTGTTCCACAAAAGCAGGCTCAGGGGTGGGCTATAAAAAGCAAGTTATTATTCAATAAATATAAATCACCCCAAACCCACCCTTGGTCTATGTTTATCGAGTTCAGGGGTGGCCAGACTTAGGGTGAATGTGATCCTCTTGATCCTGAAGCGTCAACCTCGGGTGAGCTACTAGAACCCGCCCTTCGGTGCTCTTGGCCAGGACCCCTGTTCACTGGCTCTAGGGCACCTCGGCGTTTGGTCTCAGGAGTGGAGAAGAGGGATCCCCATAAGTGAAGGGATCCCCTAGTCAGTCTCCTCCCCCAGCAGAAACACGCCCGGGGGCACTCGTCCTGCTTTCCTCCGCCGAGGCGATCTCCGAGGGGCTGGTCCACCTCCCCACACTGGGATCTATGGGAGACTAGCTTGTGATCATGGTCTACCTCTCATCTAGCTCAGGACACCCTCCCACCTCCCTCACCCCCATCTTCCTAGCGTCTTCCACTCCCCCACCGCTCTCTAAGATCCGGTTTCCCTTTTCTTCTACTGAACTTGAATATTATCCTGTTTATTTACTATTTAATCTCAAATCGGATGCCTATTGTTTTTCTGCTCACAGTAACAAGGGTTAAGTAACTTGACCAAGGTCGCTCTGGGAGGGGAATTGAACCCAGGGGATCCAAGGGGATAGTTCTAACAGCGACATCCAGTGGTGGAGCTGCACCGGGGCCCACGAGCCTGGGTGAGGAGGAACAATGCTCCCTGGTGCAGCACCCATTCCGACACCGAGCTAGGCCTCTCGTAGGACCTCCCAGGTGGGGGTTGCTTTCAGGAAAATATGTAGATGGGGAAATCAACCAAACTCCATGTGGCTGAGGCCTGACAAGCGGAGACTCAATGGGTGTTTTTAGCCCTGGGTCTGCTACGTCCGCAGGGGGTTTCGATGGGGGCGGCCGTTGCCATGAGCCTCAGTCTGCCTGCGCGGCACCCCTCTCCCCCGCTCCAACCAGGTGCGGGAGGATCGCCAGCTGCTCTAGGCTGCTGCCTCCGGCTCTATGGTGTTGCTGGGGAAACTCCCGGCCGGAGCTGGAGCTGCCGGTGCGCCGAGTCTGAGTGGCCGGCTCCACCCACGGTGCTCTGAGATGTTCCAGAGCAACACAAGCGAAGCCGGCCTGGAGCAGGCGCTGCTCCACCTCACGGCAGGGCAGCCCGACTCCGCCTTTACACGGATGGGCCCCCTGTGGGTGGGGCAGGGCGGAGCAGGCGTCCATCTAAAAACACCCATTGAGGGGTGAGCACTGAGTGAGGCAAGGGCTGGGAGCTTGTCTTCACCCCTGAAGGAGGGAGGGTCTGAGAGCAAAGGGGTTTGTGTACAGGACAAGGGGAAGGGGGTATGGATCTAATTAGTCCCCTGGCTGATCTCAGTCCCCTTCCTTGAGGCAGCATGTGAGACAAGCAGCAACAAAGAGCCTACCTGCCACAGCCTGGAGCACAGAGAGTGTGTCACAGCATGTGTGTACGCAAGCTGCTCTAGAATCAGAAGCAGCAACACAGGAGATGATCATGATGGGGAGCAAACCAAGGATTGGGGGGGGAGAGAAGGGGGCACAATTGCTTTCCTCTGCCCTTTACAAATGACCCCTCCACCCGGTTTAGGGGCCCAACCAGGGAATTGCAAAAAGGGACCAGAGGGAGGGGCAGAAGCCCACGTCCCGCCCCTGGGAGCTCCTCCCCTCTCCTGATCCAGCTGTTGGGCGAGCACAGGAGCGGCTGGCCCTTCCTGCCCCTTTCTCCAGCGAGAGGTGCCCATTCGCCCAACTCGGTCAGTAGGGGCAGCTGTGGGGTGCCCAGACCTCTCCCCCCGCCCTCCCTACAGCATCCCTGCTGGCATGAGATTGAAACAGCAGGATGCCTCCCAGGCCCTGCCGCTCTGGGGCAGTTAGGTCACCGCCGCGCTCCATGCCACGGTTCCGGCATGGCAGAGTCCTACCTGTGCAGCAGGCCGGACAGACAGACAGAGGGTACGCGCACCTTTGCTGTTGCCGTCGGGTCCCCGGAGCACCGTGCATTCGTCAATGACCCCGAATGGTTCAAAGAGCCGGAGAACGTCGTCCTCCGATTGCTGCTTATTTAGCATTCCCACAAAGAGCTTCCTGTCCCCTAGGGGGCAAAACACAGAAACATCAACCGTCTGTGGGGTTTGCTGGCCCAAATTCAAGGGGGGCAGGGGAATCCCACTGTGAAAGAGAGACACGGCAGGTAAATGACACACATCCCTGGGGGCCAGCGCAAGGAGGAAGGCAGCCTGGAAAATGATGGGTTAATAACACATTGGTCCCGTTCCCTAGGAGACTCCACCTCACGTGGAGCTGATTCAGGAGGGGCAGGGTATAAATTTGATAAATAAATAAGATAAATAAATGTTACAGAGAGAACATTAGTATCGGGGACCCATGTTTATTGCGATTCTCCTGTCGCTTTTCCCCCATTGCAGCAGTGGAGAAAATTCAGTGAACATGGGTCCCTGATTAATTATCACTATTGTCATGATTACAGTTGATTTCTAGGCCACCCTTCTCCAAGGAGAAATCAGGGAGACTTTCAGTAAAACAAATGAAGCATGAAAACACCCCGAACTCCTTCCCGTACCTCAGAGGCACAAACCAATAAAACAATCTTGTTACGCAACCCCAATGATCCCCACATTCCCCTCACCAAATATTCCCTCATCAAAACCCCTTCCCCCCACCCCCTAACCCTACACCTTCGCTCTCACAAGGGGCAAACCCACACTCCCCTCACCTTCACTCCCTGTATCGATGCTAAGCACGTGCCCCTGCAACTTCTCAACCTCATGGATGTTCCCTTCTCCCCTGTCTCCTCCTTTGTCTTTCTGAAACTGTAAGCCTCTCAGGGCAGGGACCAACTCTTTATTTTATTTATTTATTTATTTACTTACTTACTTATTTTAAAAGTCTCACTACCCCACCCCTCCTGCCACAGGCAGTTCGGGGCGGCTCACAATCAATCAAAATAAGACAACAATAAAGATAAAAACAACACATAAAAAGGAGGGTCAAAATATCCCCACCCCACCCTAACCCACTCCCCCATCTCCCCCGCCAAACGTCTGGCGGAACAGCCAGGTCTTACAACTACTTTGAAAGGAGGGGAGATCCGGGGCCAACCAGGCCTCCACCGGAAGGGAGTTCCACAACCGAGGTGCGACCACCGAGAATGCCCTCCCCTGTGTAGCCCCCTGGAAGACTCGGGGGGACTTTGAGCAGGGCACCCCCGACGACCACAGGGGCCGATCCAGAATCCAACTACAGATTATACAGCACCAGGTACATTGCTGGCACTATATAAACAACAACAACAGACCCGCCGCCCAACCCTCCAAACACGTTTGTTTCATAGAATCCAAGAGTTGGAAAGGGATTTCTGAGGTCATCTAGTCCAACCCCGAGGTCAGATCATTTTCACAGATCGCAGCTTCTGCTCTAGTGACAAATTGCTGATGGGCCGTTTTGGAAAATATCAGAGGATTTTTTGCTACTCGTGTTTCCATTTTATTTCTATGTATGAAAACTTTCTTTAAAAAATAAACAAACATTCCTTACATATAATAAACAGGCTTCTCCGTGACTGGTATTAAACAAATGTGCAGCGGGGAGCAGGATGGGTGTGATGTGCTTTTTGGAGGGGGGGGGGTGGGTCTGTATTAAAGTGACAAACAGTGACAGCAGGGGAGATGTTAAAAAGAAGGGTGGGGGGAAAGTGTCGTACTTTATGAACAGCTCCCAGGGGAGGCAGCAGGCCAGGGTCTCCGGGAAGAGGGTTCAGATGCACAGACTCATCCGTTAGGGTGGAGAGACAAGGCCTACCTGGGGGGGGGGGCGCAGTGGGGTGCACCATCCAGGACACAAGAAAGGGGGGCCCCATCTCCACACGAGACACGGCTTTCCAGAGCCTCTTAACAGAAAAAGAGTAAGTCAGGGGGCACCAACTACGGCATTCCTCACAGGCAGAGAAGGTAGAAATGCCACCAGCAAGGCTTAGGGTGGCCATACCTCCCCTTTAAAAGAGGACGGTTATGAAAAATACATGTTGCAGGGCTGCATTGGTTCTAGTGCATTTTTCATAAGCGTCCTCTTTTAAAGGGGAGGTATGGCCCTAGCAAGGATGGGTGTTGTCTGAAGATACACACACCCCCCCCAGTGGTGTAACATTCGGAGGAGGGTGAGAGTGACGGGGGGGGGGGGATGGTAGCCCGCTTACCAAATCCCAGAGGAGTGGTGGGGTCAGACCAGGGCGCTCCTGGTGGTGGGGAGGGGGGAGTCTGCTGAAGGCTCTTTCCCTGGGGGTGGGGTGGGTGCTGAGGTCAGGGAATACGGGTGTGAAGTGGTGCTCCCACACTCATCCAAGCTCTGCTGCACAGGAGAGCACAGTAAGCAACGTTGATTAGGGTTTTGCCATTAAACTATCGCAGGAGAGTGAAGGCTAGGGTTTAATGCAGGGCCCTGCAACATGTATTTTTCATAAGTGTTCCGTAAACATGTGCTTAGGTGCCAACCCTAGTGAAGCCCTGCCTTTTTCACCCTGTCCCAAGTGCAAACTTGGCAGGAAACAGAGCTATTGCTGTCTCCTGCGCCCCTAGCTTTGTGGAGGGACGTGTCCCCCTTGATAATTAGGACATTGATGTTGCCCCCGCCCAGTCCTCTCTTGGAAGTCTCAGCGCCCTCCAGCCAAAGGGAGGAAAGGGACAAATCACCCATGATCCCATGCAGTTTAAGACAGCAAGGGAACACAAAGATAGAAGTTCGTGTCTCCGTGCGATTCCGCGAGGAGGGAAATGACGAGGGGAAAGCAGGCACCTTGCTAGGCAACCGTTGGACTCGCCTCTTCCCCACGTGCCAAGCCTGGCTCACAAACCCCCTTTGCCACCCAGGGCCGGCCTTAGGATTTGCGGGGCCCAGGGTGAAGATAAAATGTGGGGCCCCTGGTGGCCCCTCCCCACTGGGGGCAACCTCTGCAGTGCCCTAAAGGGGGGGGTCATATTTGGGGCCCCCACTGAGAGGGAGTGGGGCCCCCACAACCTGTCCTGTCCTGGTGAAAGCAGAGACCACCGCGGGGCCCTCAGAAAGAGCCCTGTGGTGAGGCCGGCCGTGCATTGCCACTGGTCGCTGCTGCTCGGCCTGACGGTTTGGTGAGTACGGCACTGGAACCCTCTTTCCTACAGGGGAGAGGGGTGGGGGTTGCTGTGTCAGCGAACGGGTTAAGCACGCCGCGGAGCAGAGCAATGGCCGGCGGGGAATGGCGGTGTCAGGAGGAAGCTTCTGTGGGGAGGCGAGGGAGGATTCCTTATTGTTAGTGACAGGATCAGAGGGGGCTGCCTTCAAAGGCAACCAACTGGATGTGACGTGTGTCAGGGAACATAGCGGTGCGGCTGCTATCTGCTTGAGAGTGCAGTGACCTGAAAAAAAAGAAGAAGAAAAAACGCCCCCCCAAAACAACAGGTCTGCCAGCCATGCGGGGCCGAGGGGAGCATCCAAACCCAGACGCGGACACAGGCCCCTCCTCGGCCCCCCACACCCAGGTAACCGAGACGCACATGCGCCCAGAGAACAACACGTGCGGGGGAGTGCCCACACGTGCCGACACACACTTCCCCAGGAGCATGCTGGGAGGCACATGCACTCACACATAAATAATAGATGCACACACACACACACACACACAGGGGCACACGCATGCAGCGGAACATGCTCACACACAGACTCCGACCGGAGAGGATGCCTTCAGAGACACGTTTCCGGCACAGGAAGAAAGAGAGACGTGCAGACAGACAGATACACACGCTGTATGGACGGACGGACACTCGGCCGTGGAGAACAGGGTCCGAAGCGGCACGACGATACAAACACACGCCGCAGGCTGTCGGTCTCGGAAGCCAGATTTAAGAGGGTTAACATTCCTGGCACAGGCTTGAATTGACACCGGCAGAAGTGGCCAGAGAATAAGGCCTCCGATGTTTTTAAATGGCAAAAGTCAGCATTGCCACTGCTTGTGAATTTATTATGGCCTGTTCATCACAATAACTGCGGGTTGGGGGGGGGGGGAAGAGGGTTGTTGTTGTTTTTAAATACTCAGTTCCAGGATTAGGGGAACTTCAGAGTCAAGAATCCTACGCAGGATTCACCCTAACTCAAACCACTCACACACAAAAATTTTAGCCAACAAGAAACAGAGCCTAGTTAAAAAATCTGCTATAAGCACGAGACCAATCAGAGCACCCCAAAGCCTGAAATCAAAGGGAACAATTCTATAAAAAAAGAAGAATCCAGATGTCTCAGTCAGGTGAGCCACACAATGTAGGGGAAGGCCAAAAAACACAAAAAACAACTAAGTATCACCAATATTCCTTCTCAACTCCAAACATAGTGATCAGTTATCCAAGGGTGGGGAACCTTTTCCTTCCTGGGGGTCACTCAGAAAATTAGTACAAGTTCAGCGAGCCGCATAGACGTTGTGAGTGGGAGTGCTTGAGGAGTGTACGCAAGAAAAGGAGGGTCCAGAGTATGGATTTGTTCCATGGAACTGTTGTCTCCTCTCTGCTCCCTTGCCCTGAGCTCAGTTTTTCAGTGGTTGGAGATAGGAACTAGATCCAGGGGCCAGATTATTATGTTGGCAACATAATAATAATGGGTGACTTCAATTACCCTAATATTGATTGGGTGAATGTTTTCTTGGGGCGGGACGTGGAGGTTCAATTTCTGGATGCTGTAAATGACTGCTTCCTAGAACAGCTGGTTCTGGAACCAACGAGAGGAGGAGCTATTCTAGGTCTAGTCCTGAGTGGCACGCAGGACCTGGTGCAAGGAGTAACTGTGGCGCAGCCACTAGCCAATAGCAATCATAATATGATCACATTTGATATAATTTCTGGAGTGAGAAAGATAAACAAAAGTACAGCAGTAGCATTTAACTTTAAAAAGGGTGACTATGACAAAATGAGGAAACTAGTGAAAAAGAAACTAAAAAGCACAGTTGCAAGGGCTACAAGTTTGCAAAAGGTGTGGAGGCTGTTTAAAAGCCCCCTTCTGGAAGCCCAGATTAAATGCATCCCGCAAGTTAAAAAAGGAAGCAGGAAGACCAAAAGTCTTCTACTATGGCTAAATGGGGAGGTAAAGGAGGCTATTAGAGTCAAAAAGGCATCCTTTAAGAAATGGAAGGCTAGTCCCAATGAAAATAATAGGAAAGAGCATAAACACTGGCAACGTAAATGTAAAGTGTTAATAAGGCAGGCCAAGAGAGATTTTGAAGGGAGGCTTGCTAAAGAGGCAAAAACAAGCAACAAAAACTTTTTCAAATACATCAGAAGCAAGAAGCCTGCTAGGGAGTCAGTTGGGCCATTAGATGACAAGGGAGTAA
>QEPC01008752.1:2094612-2105984 GCA_003113815.1 Sphenodon punctatus | reverse complement strand
CCCAGCCTGCCAAACGCTTGGCCATCTAGGAGGA
Organism: Sphenodon punctatus; assembly: GCA_003113815.1. Classification (NCBI taxonomy): domain Eukaryota; kingdom Metazoa; phylum Chordata; class Lepidosauria; order Sphenodontia; family Sphenodontidae; genus Sphenodon; species Sphenodon punctatus. The sequence continues at coordinate 2,105,950 of QEPC01008752.1, read as the reverse complement.
ACAGGGAGACGAAGGAGAGGGGAACAGGAAATACATTTACGAAGTTGAGAAGTTGCAGGCCCACGTGCTTTACTTAGTGCAGGGCTGCACAACATACATGCGGGCCGCCATGCCTCCTCCTGCTCTGGCAATCACCTTTCCTCCGGCCCCCGCACTGGGGCGAAACCCTCCTTCCTCCGGGCAGCAAGCTGATTAAAGACGCTGGCCGGATCCCTCCTTCCTCCTCCCTGGCTCCAGCTTCCTGCTGCCGCCGGTGTCTCCACCTGAGCCCCTCGCTGCTGCCACTTCTGCCACCTGTATCTCCAGCCCCAGCGCCTTGCTGCCAGGGGGTGGGGTTATGTAAATTGAGGGTGAGGTTCTGCAAATTGGGGACAGGGCCACATGCGGCCCAGATTTGGGTCCAAACCAAATTTTCTGGCCCTCGGCCCGAATCAAGTTGAGCACCCCTGACTTAGTTACAAGAGGGAGAAGGGGAACCCTGAGTGAATCAGGGAGGAGACTAAAGGGATCAGGAGCTAGGGAAAGCCTGACAGAAGGGGTAGGTTTTTACGGAGGAATCTGAAGGTTGCAAGGAAAGAGGAGAATGAACGTGTTTAGGGAGGGAGTTCTAGGCATGGGAGGGCAGCAAGGAAGAAGGGGCAGATACGTTTCAAGGAGCAAGGGAGTCGTGAGTGGGTACGGGTGGTGGCAGAGGAGGAGCGGCGGCGTTCCGGGAATGGAGTGTAGCAGGAAACAATGGCAGAGAGAGAGAGGAGGGGGGCAAGGCCATGAAGGGCCTTGTAGGATAAGGAAAGGGAGCTTGTGCTGAATAGATTCAGGTAGAGGGAGCCAGCGTCATGCCGCGCGCGTGTACGGCACGTGTGCATTTAATATAGCAGTGCAATGTTGTGTGCGCGCGCAGCCATGTAAGAGCATGGGTATAGACTGCGTGTTAGCGATAGTATCATGCCTACACGACAGCCTTGCAGCTTTGGGGGCTTCTAGATCCATCACTGTGTCTGGATCTTCGAGCTGCAGCAGAGGCTGGGCGTGCTTTTCACCAACTCCGCCTGGTGAGAAGGCTTTGCCCCTTTTAATCAGAGTCAGACCGTGGTCAGTGTCATGTGCGCCTTCCTAACCTCGAGGTTGGGCTCTATGCACAGCTGCCTGTGACTGTTTGCTGTGTGTGCCCACATGTAATGCTGCATGTAAACACTGCTGTAAACAGTATGACACACGCATGGACTGTTCAGCTGTCACGCCTGCAACAATCACACTTTGCACTTACACACCCATTAGTTATTCCTCCTAACCCAGCTATCAGTTAGGGATTTCCTCCTTTTAAAATTTTTTTTAAAAAAAGCAGATGAGGAAACTGGAGCATGGAGAGATTAAAAGGGACAGCGTCAGGGCAATTTAGACCCCAAAAATAAATCGGACAAAGCTGATCATCTAGAGAAACAACAAGATTTGGGTTTGTTTGTTTGTTTAATTTCCAGTGAATAGGTTTGTTTGTTTTTAGTTTAAAAAAAAACTAACAAAAAAACCCTCCTAGCCAACAAAACGAACGTTCTGCTGCTCTATTGGCCACGCAAAGCCGGCAGCACACCGTTGCGTAGGAGAGCGACAGAACAAACCAACCACAAAGAAAAACTCAACCAACGGGGCCAGGGTGAATTCAGTGTGGGAGGGGGTGAATCCCAGAGGGATTGGTCCAGGCTCTCTGCAGACTCAGGCAGATGGTGATTGTGTTGCTTTGTACTTGGTTCACATGAGGGCAAAAACAAGGCGAGGGAGGGGAAAGGAGAGGATGCTTCCATCTCCCAATTTGTGGGGCAGGGAGATGAGGGAGAAGAGGGGATATACATCCTGTCCCTGAATTTGAGAGAGAGAGTGAATGAATGAAGAGAGAGGGAGACATGGGGCTTATGCCCCTCTGAGGCCAGGTATAGCCTAATCCATAGCCAGGGACCATGTTCACTGTGTTTTCCCCACTGCTGCCAATGAGTCCCTGCTCATCACTCCTGGGCCCAAATGAGCGCTGGATTCAAAGTTAAAATCCATTCCTGAACTCCACCGTTTAGTCCAGGGGGTGGGGAACCTTTTCCCTCCCAGGAATCATGGTGAAAATTAGTCCAAGCTCTGTGGGGTGCACAAGAGATTTAGGGGGGGGGGGAGCACTTAAAGGATGTCCTCAGGATGGGGGAAGGAAGAGGAGGGACCAGGACATGGATCGGCACCCCGGATCCACCTCCACTCCTTGAGCGCATGCTCTCATCTCCACTCCCTTCCCCTGAGCGCATTCCTTCAGCAAGGGATTGGATCCTTGGGCCAGATCCAGGAACCAGAAAGGGGCCACATAAAAAAAAGGAGCGGCCGACAGATTTGGCCCGTGCCCCCGAGGTTTCCCATCCCTGGTTTAGCCAGCGTGGCTAAGGCACGGCGAGTTTCTATGACATCCCCTGCAGTGAAGCACTGACATAAGCCAGCACAGCCTTCAACACTCCCCAAACGTAAGAGCCAGGTGCCCGCTCTCAGCTTTGGGGCCTGGAAGCAGCCATGTTCTGCCAGTGCAAAACAACCTTCAGGAATGCAGTCAAGTGCTTTTTGAAAAAAACAAAAAGCAAAACACAATCTCAGGTTAACGGAATGGAGAAGCTCCTGGCTCCCTATGCTGTGTTCGTAGCACCCTTTTCTAATGGGGTTTCCCCATTGACCCAGCATGCTCTGCAGTTCTGTCAGTCCGACACAATGGAAGCTGCTGGCTGTGCCACCTTTTGAAAACCGGCTTCTTATTCCGGTGCCCGGTTGAAAGGACCCAAGCTCTCCTGGCCCCCGGAGCGCTTGAGAGTCTGGCCTTTACTGTCAAATTTGTACACCCCTCTCTAGCATGCCTAGGCAGGGGGGCTTAGTCTATTGCTGCCTGTCGCCTGGAGAGAGCAGAAAGGGCCCAGCTTAGTATTTGTGAGGCCTGCCGCCCCCACCGCCACCACCGCAGGAGCCACGACTGCAGAGGCCACCATCACCAACACAGGGGCTGCTACCACCAGTGCGGGGCCCGGAGCTGTCATCACCAACACGGGAGGCCATCGCTCCTGCCAACACAAGGGCTGCCTCCATCAACAAGAGGGCCACCGCTGCTGCCGCCAGTGCCAATACAGGGGCCACCACGACTAACATGCCAACACCAATATGGGGCCCACTGCTGCTGCCACTGCCACCACGGGGCCCACTGCTGCTGCCGGTGCCATGAATCCACCGCCGGTACCTTGGGTCCACTGCCGCTGCCACCAACAACGCAAGTGTTGCTACCTCTACCAACATGGGGGCCTTCGTCACCAACACAAGTGCCGCCGCCACCACCACCACCACAGGGACCAACTTGCCACTGCCACCACATGGGCTGCCTTTGTTGCCGCTGACACCGTGGGGGGCTGCCACTGCCGGGACCATATTGCAGAGGTAGCAGGCAGCAATGCCAGGCTCCTAGGCAGCATGAGGCCAAGGACAAGTGCCCTGTTTGTATCACCTCAAGCCCAGCCCTGAGACCAGGCCTGAAGTGACAGCCGGGGAAGATTCAGAAGAGGCGGGGCCTGCATCTCCCTTCTTCCAGCTTCCCTGGTCCTGCGCTGGTGTCACTAATAACTGACACGCTACGATGTGAGATTTAACACTAGGCTTGTGTGGGACGTGGGAAGGGAGAGCAGAGTCTATAATAAGAGGAGATTTATGTGGTGCGAACGCACGACACAGCACCGGGAGGCAGAATAAACCAAAATCGGACAGAACGGGAACAAGAGAAGAGGGATGCCCTGATTTAGGGTGTGTTCTGGTAACTGGGACAGATCCAGGGCTGTTCTGTCAGAGGAATTCCTGCAGAGTAACTGCCGCCCGCTGGGCCTGTTCTGACGAGCAGAGGGTGACGGAGCTACGCTGCCTTATGGCTCCTTCCATCAGGGTGCGGGAGGCAAGCAGCAACAAAGCCTGCTGCTGCTGGGAACATACAGGGGCAGGGGGACACTGCATTGGAGCTGTTCTCCTTCTTCTCCAAGAGCCGGGGCAGCCACAGGTCTGGGGGGGTTGGAGACAAACCAGTGTCATAAGGGCCGGGGGATATGCATTTACCTCCCTCCCCCAAGGTTTTATCCACGGATGCTCCTGTCCCTCTGGCTTTAACATTATTAGAAGTCATGGTGAGATGCAGCCTTCGAATAAGGACTACGGGTCGCCCGAGTGGGGCCAACCAATGGCCGCCAAAGTTGGTCTCTATTGTAAGCGTCAAAGGGGCGAGGGATGTTTCCACGCCTTCCCTGCTCCCCTAAGCGCCTTCGTCCCTTCTCACTTGCTGCCCCCCATGCCTGGAACTCCCTCCCTGTCCACATCCGCCTTGCCCCCTCCCTTCATACCTTCAAATCTCTCCTTAAAACTCACCTCTTTCGCTCTGCTCTGTCTGATTCTTTATCCTGCTGAGCCACTATTCCTATACCTACGCTCTGTTTACCCTTATCCTTGCCACATGGACCTGCCTGCTGTCATTCTCATCGTAACCAAGCCAAGTACGTGCACTTGAGACCTCGCATCTTCTTAAATGTTAGACCCCTTGTCTCTCCCTCTCTCTCCCCCCCAGCTCCCGTCTCTCAGATTGTAAGCCCTAGGGGCAGGGACCGTGTCTATTTTATTACTTTGTAAAGTGCCAGGTACACTGCTGGCGCTATAGAAATGTTTGTTAATAATAATAATAATAATAATAAATGTCTGAGACGTAGGTGGATGGGGAGGTCAGAGTCGGCCTTAAGTGGGGCCAGAAGGTGCCATGCCCAGGCCCCACGGTTGGAGAGGGCCCCGCAAGGAGGCCACTCCTGGTAGTCTCAGAACCAGTGCTGCTGAGGCCCCAGGACAGGCCATTTTTGCGGAGCTCTCTCCCCTGCCTCAGCCTGCAACTCTCAGCCCCCCTCAGGATGGCTGCTTCCTGTAGGGCCTTGCTCCCCACCACCTCGCCTCACCTACTCGTGTGGGGAAACAGGGCCCTGCAAGAAGAGGTTGAAAGAGGTGGGGTTATGGAGGGCAGGGCCATGGGGCCCCACATTTTATGTTCGCCCGGGGCCCCACAAATTCTAGGTGAGGCTAGGTCACAGGGTGAGAATCGGAGCCAGGACTGGGAGAAGGATGAGGGGGGAGAACGGGAAGCAGAGAGAGAGGGGCAGAACGTTGCTCCGTCCAACTTCTCATGGCTGCCACATCAGAAAGGGGGCGGGGCCACATCAGAAAGAGGTGCGGCAAAGGCAGCCTCACCCCTTTCTGACATGACCACACCCCTTTCCCGAGCATCACAGCGTCACAGCACTGGGAGGGAGTCTGAGGGGATGCAACTGCATCCTCTCGCCCCTCCCTCCTGGTGCCCCATGGTGACACTGCAAACTCAGCTGCTACCCAGAATCCCAAGGGTGCCGGTTCGAGGCCCGGTCCTTACATCTACTCAGCTCCCAGCATCTATTTGGTCAATACGGGAATCCCATCCTCTTGATGCAGCCATTACTGAATTCACAGAGCATAAGATGGCCTTGTTAGGACGACGCTTCTCTTCTTGGGTGGGAAGCCAGAGTTCGGCAACCAGCTGGGATTTAATTCCAAGCTTATTAACTTTGCCTAAAAGGCCGAGCCCCTGTTAGAATACATGCGGCTGCTGTAACTGGAGTTTTTTGGTGTGTTTTTTTTTTTCCTGCTCATCGTTTCCGTTTGCATCACGCGCCGTTTAGAATTCACACTTCCCTCCGCTCCCCGCAGACTCGGTAATAAACTCCTCCGCTTGAAACCTGACGGGGAAACAATAAAAGTCCAATCTTCCTCCCGCCGTCTGCGCCAAAGGAGCTGGGGGCATCGGGACCAGATGGAAGAGCTCCGCTCTGAAACCCGGCTCCCTTTTTCCCCTGGCTCGTTCCTGCATGATCATTCCCAGACAGGAAGGAAGATTTGGCAACGCCAGTATAGCAAGGGGAAGGAAGAAAGCCAAACCCCATGCAAACCTGTTGTCATCAGGAGAGGACACTCAGGAGAAGACAGACCAAGAAATAACCTTCCTGGCTGACTCCAAGATTCATCAACAAATGTTTAAGTAGAATAGTTGAGTATCAGAAGGAACGAAGGAGCCCTCCTTACCCAAAGAGCTTTGGCGGTCATGGTAGCTGAGTGTTTAGAGCAGGGGCGGGGAACCTTTTCCCACCCAGGGATCACTTTGAAAATGAGTATAAACTCCGAGGGCCACAGAGAAGTTGGGGGCGGATGTACTTAAGGGGCACACGCAAGAAAGAGAGAGTCCAGGTTATGGATCTGTCCCCTATCCTCGTGTGTATGCCCTCATTTCTGCTCCTTTCCCCTGAGCTCATTTTTTCTCTTTTTCAGGGATAGGAACTGGATCCAGAGGCCGGACCCAGGCACTGGAAAGGGGCCACATAAAAACTTGTCACAGGCCACATTTGGCCTCCGAGCCTGAGGTTCCCCACCCCTGGGTTAGGGCACTCAACTACAGCCCTGACTGCTGCGAGTTCAAGTCCCGATTAGTCTCACACTGGATGCCACCTCCAGTCCATCTGGTGGGGAATGGATCTCTGAGAGGCTCTGTGTTCCTGGCGGCTGACGTTCTGAGGGGCAGCTGGGATTCAGCTGTTGGGACTTGAGTGCCATGAAGTAAGATGGTGAACTATTAAGGCAGCATAGGAAGCCCTGGCCAAGAGTTGCATGGGGATCCTAAGAAGCCACTGTTTGGCCACCCCTGGTCCGCATGATGAATTCCCTGTCATCGGCTTCCAGAAGCCAGAGGCTTCATTTCTGAGGGAAGTGGCTAAAAGCCATTGATAAGCCTATCCTTCCAAGATCCGAAGGCCTAGAAAAATCACACGTCTTGCCATTTGGCGTGGCGTTCCCCCTAACAGCCCAAATTTTCAACAACAATTTAATTTAAAAAAAAATAATTAAAACCCTTGTGGATTTTTTTATATATTTTTTTTGGCAGGTTTCTTCTTGGAATAAAACAGCTGCCCCTCTGGAATCTTTTTAGATTCAGAAAGAGTTCTGTTTCCAAGGCAAAAGGGGTGGGAGGGGGGGGGGTAGAAGGAACCCACAGCAGGTGTGAAACTCAAAATATCTTTCGGCTGAAAATCAATTTGCATCTTTAAAAAGCGAAATCTTTTTACATGGGAGGTGGGAACTGACCGTGTGGCAACAAATGAATGAGGTGGAGGGGGGGAAGAGGGGGGCCACCTATGCACATTTGTAAGGAACACTTATGAAAAATACAGTAGGTCAGGACCTGCAACATGTATTTTCCATAAGTGTTCCTTAAAAATTTGCATAGGTGGCAACTCAGGGGTTGGGGGGAAGTGGGGAGGGGGGGGAGAATCCCATATTTCAGAATTGGAAAATAGAAATTAAAATATTTTTTAGATGCAATTGAAATTAAATACCTTGACCACTCCTTTCCAACTCCTGTCACTTGGAATACATTTGAAATCCTTTCCCATCCAAAACTGTGAATTATTATTCTCTCCCTCTGTTCCCCTTCCTTCGTTTCCCCCCTGCCCCCCCGTCTCTCAGATTGGAAGCCCTAGGGCAGGAACCGTGTATATTCAATTACTTTGTAAAGCAACAGGTACATTGCTGGCACTATATAAAAGCTTGCTAATAAAATAATAATAATATGCTAGGTACAGAACAATAATTAATTAGAGACAGATCCCTGCCCCAAGAGGCTTACAGTCTAGGAAAGATAAGGGAGGGGAGTTGAGGGAGAGGGGAACAGAGATGGCCTTAGAATTTGCACAGCCCAGGGTGAAGATTAAATGGGGGCGGGAGGGCTGGTAGCCCCACCTCCTTGGGGGCAACATCCACAGGGTCCGAGAGGCAGTCATGTTTGGGCCCCCGCGGGATGGAGCGGGGCTCCCACACCCCATGAGAAAAAAGGGCGGTCACCCCAGGTTGCTCTGTGGTAAGGTCAGCCCTAAAGGGAAATATAGGGAGAGACAGGGGTCCATTCCCAAAGTTGAGACGTTGCAGGTGCACATTTGGCTTCGATACGGATGTAAAGGCAGGAGGAGGAGCGTTAGTGAGCAGTCGGTGGGGATGAGGAGCTAGGGAAAGACAGATGGAAGAGGTAGGTTTTCAGGAGGGATTTGAAGGTTGGGAGGGAGAAGAATGCTTGTGCCTGAGGAGGGGTGGGGTGGGGCTTCCAAGCGCAGGAGGCAGCATGGGGGAAGGTGTGAAGTCAGTCCAGGGAGCAAGAGACTCAGAGACGGGTGAGGAAGAATGAAGTTCCCAGGTAGGAATGGTAGTGGGGAAACAAGTGCGGAAGAAAGGGGGAGAAAGGCCATGCAGATAAAGACAAGCAATTACGATGATGAAACATTACGTGCCTCTCCAAGTATTTATCGTTCCGATAGCACTTTCAGTGCTAAAGTGCTTTACGACACACATTTAGATCCCCCGCACAACTATCCTGTTGTTGTTATTATTCCCACTTCACAGATGGAGGGACTGAGACTAAGAGAGGGTTAGTAGGGTTGCCACCCCTATGCACAGTTTTAAGGAACGCTTATGAAAAATACATAATGCAGGGCCCTGCAACATGTATAAAAATGTTCACAGGGGTTCCAACCCTATCGCCCAGTGAGTTCATGGCTAAGACAAAATTGGCTTCCTACCCCCACGCACTCTGCTCCTTCCCTCTCAGCCTTCAAATCCCTCCTATGTCCCATGTCCAAGGCCAACACTTTAGCCACTAGACTACACTGGTTCCAACTGAATAAGGACTCTCTGTTAGTTTTCCCAGCAAATCCCGCAACTGGGATTCTCAGGGGGGCCTAAGGGAGTCAGGGGCCCTTCGATCTCATCGTGGAGTCACCCCAAGCGGGATGTGTGATTCCCTCGGACCCCTTTGCAAATCCACGCCTTCGTTTTGAATGAGTGGCTATCGCTGCCTGAGAGTTTAACGTGTCCTGATGCAAACACTGAAGATAAATGGAGATGATCGCTTAGAATCAAATATAAAAACAAACAAGGGCCTTCCGAACCCGCACAGACTTATAGGCAAGATTCCCACCTTCCTCTGGGCTTTCAGCCCCAGGGGGCAGGTCCATGTTGGGAAGGGGGTGGGAAAGTCCTTACCAGCCACCCCCTTTCCAATGTGGCTCCCCGCCTGCTGCTCCAGGGGTGCCCCTGTCTGACCCAGAGAAAATGGGGCCTTCCCCAGAGCCCCCAAACCAAAAATCAGAGAGATGGCAACACTTAATCTAGCCTAGTCCCCTGCTTGGATAGCACACGGAGTGCTCCGTTCCAAGGCAGGGGGAGGACAGCTCCTCTACCCGACAGCTTTAAGAGATGACAGAGATTCATGCAAACGGGGGGTGGAGAAAAGATACACAAGGGGAAGCATGCCCCCCCCCAGGAACTCCCTCAAGTGCCTCTCTGACCCTCCCCTCCCCTACGTCCGCACCTCACTCCCGAAAGGAACGTTGACTTCACAGAGGGGGTGGCGTGTCCCATCGGGGAAAGGAGAGGGAGCGTGAGGGGCACTCCTTGTCCATTCCCTTGTGGCCCTCAACACACAGAAGCCGGCCCAACCCAAGAGATCACCGACACTATGCTGTCTCCCTCGCGGACGTTTGGGACCAACACGGCAATCAACCTCTCCCTCTCTTACGGCCACCTTCTCATTAGGCTAAACATTCCCCATCCTTTCAACCCCCTGCCTTCCAACCTCTTCACGGCTCTGCCCTGAAACCCCTCTGGTTTGCCAATGTCTTTCTTAAAGCGAGGAGCCCAAGACAGCAGAATAGGGTGGCCACCCTACAGCAGAAGCCAGCAGGCCAAACTGAACTCCACAGGCCCCGACTAGTCCTGCGGCGCTCAGCTCAGGAGTCTTACGGGATTATGCCCCTTGTCTTGGCTTGTGTTTGGCTCCCGCTGGATGGGAGGCCCTGCCCGCGGCGCTTACAGAGCCGCACCATGATGCCCTAGAGCGCCGCGGTGACAGAGCTACATCAGAAAAGGGACAGAGTTTAAGGTGCGACGTCCAGGGCTCCTAGTTTTCATGGCCACGGAGTTTACGCAGGTGGAAATTTCCCAGAAAAACCTGGAATTCGGTGTTTTTTCTCTGGGAAAACAGGAAAACCAGTGTTTTTCTTTGGAAAAGCGGTGGGGAAAAAATCATGTTTTCCTGGGAAATTTCTGCCTGTAAAAACTCCCTGGCGGAGAAACTCCCTGGCGGCGCGGCAGGACCACCCTGGCCACGCTGAGCCTGGGCTGAGAAGAGGCAGGCCGCATTGGGACTGGGTCTAGGTCGGTCCACTCCTGACAACAGAGACCTACGCTCCAGCAGAGGCCTGGGGACCACTGCCCTCAGGTCTAGGCTTTCACAAGGACCCAGCAGGGCCAATCCCTTGGGGACTTTTCCTACTTTATTTCTGCCACATCGCCCCCCAGGGGGGGAGGGAGGCAGGAGAAAGTGCCATGTCTGACAGCGGCTCCCGCCCCACCCCCATAGGGTGGCCATACCTCCCCTTTAAAAGAGGACACTTATGAAAAATACATGTTGCAGGGCTGCATTGGTTCCAGTGCAATCCTGCCCCGTGTATTTTTCATAAGTGTCCTCTCTTAAAGGGGAGGTATGGTCACCCTACACCCCCAACACCTCCCCTTCCCCCCTGCCCCCACACCTTGCCTCCCCTATCCCAGGACCCCCCAAAGCCCCAGTCTGCTCTGGTACCTCACTTCCCCTCCCCTGCTCCTGCCATCCCAGCCACCTCCAGCCCTGGCCTTGTACCCTGTCCCCTCATCCCAGTTGGAATGGGGCTCTCAGAAATTTGGCTTGCTTCAGGGCCTAGCTCCCTCACTACTGACCAGGGCCAGGTAGAGCCTTCCAGTGGTTTATGTTTGCTGCTGGCCACTTCTCTCCCCCACCAACCCACCTTGCTTGCTGCTCCCTCACTTCAAGCTTTGCAGGCAGGGAGAGCTCCTGGCATTGCATTTTGCCTAGGGCAGCAAAAAAGTCTCTGCCCACACAGGAGTCCATTTGTTCTGTTCATAACTCAGACCCCCTCCATGCCAGCTAGCCAGGCCTTTAACCCTGGGTTTCCTCTCCGCATCGGACAAAATGGCCTCTTCCTAAAGGATAGGGGTTCTGGCGGAACGCCCAAAAGGGGGAACAAGGAGAGATGACAACTACCTCCACGGCTCTCGCTGTCCGCCGGCTTCACCTGAATCGGACGTGCCATCTGCAAAGAGAGAAAGAGAAACACAAGGAGTTAGCGGTGCTGACCGGGATGGCCTTGGGTGTGGGGCAGACCGGGGGGGGGGGGGGGGGGGGGGG
>QEPC01008752.1:2053998-2094425 GCA_003113815.1 Sphenodon punctatus | reverse complement strand
GGGGGGGGGGGGGGGGGGGCGGGTGGTGTCCCACTATTTTCTCTACTTCTGGTGGGCCCTAAAGTGGCCCCCATTTTCACCAGGGCAAGGTGCAGGGCCCCCACTTCCTCCCACTGAGGCCCCAAAGATGACCACCTCTAGGGCCCCATGTTTGGAGGGTGCCCCCAAAGGAGCAAAGCCACAGAGAGTGGAAGGGGCCACCAGGGGCCTCACATTTTATCTTCACCCTAGGCCCTGCGAAGTCCAAGGCCGGCCCTACACGGGAGCAGCAGGTGGGGGTCCCGGAACCCCCCCCCCAGGAGCAGCTGCTTGGAAGTTGACTCCTGCGGCCCCTCAGAAGCGGTGGGGGAAGTGGGGGCTTTCCAGGTCCCCTCAGGAGTGGTGGTGGTAGTAGGGTGACCATACCTCCCCTTTAAAAGAGGATGCTTATGAAAAATACATGGTGCAGGGCTGTGCTGGAACCAATGGAGCCCTGGAACATATATTTTCCATAAGCGTCCTCTTTTAAAGGGGAGGTATGGCCACCCTAGGTGGTGTCAGTGGGGGCTTTCCAGGCCCCCTGAGAAGCAATGGTGGCAGCAAGGGCTTTCCAAGTCCCTGGGAGCAATGGTGGCAGCAAGGGCTTTCCAAGTCCCTGGGAGCAATGGTGGCAGCAAGGGCTTTCCAAGTCCCTGGGAGCAATGGTGGCAGCAAAGGTTTTCCAAGTCCCTGGGAGCAATGGTGGCAGCAAGGTCTTTCCAGGGGCCCTGGGAGCAATGGTGGCAGCAAGGTCTTTCCAGGGGCCCCGGGAGCAATTGTGGCAGCAAGGGCTTTCCAGGGGCCCCGGGAGCAATGGTGGCAGCAAGGGCTTTCCAGGGGCCCCGGGAGCAGCCACTTGGGGGTTGGCTCCCAGTCACCTCAAGAGCCGTGGTGGCAGTCGGACTCTCCGGCCCCTCAGGGGTGGCAGCAGCTTTGGCAGGCCCCCAGCCCGCCTCCGCCACACCATTCCTGAAGCTCTCGGAGCAGGCTGCTACTCACCTCCCCCTACCCCAGCGAACCCTGTTTCATTGTCCCAGGACCCACCACTCTTAAAGCCAGTCCCTGGCTGCTGCCGTTCGCACAGCAGCGCTAAGGAAAGGCCGTCGAGAGGAATCGTCCCTCCCTACAGCTGTACCGAGCCCTGGGCACCCATCAACCCCGCCCTCTAGCTGCACTCGGAGATGAGTAGGGCCTCCTCCTCCTCCCTCTCAGTTGAAACACCCATTCGTTGAACAGGCAGGGAGTCACGGGGATGTGGAGACGGCCTGGCAGCTTGCAAAGGCCTGACAGCCAGCCAGAACACACGGGGAGAGTGAAGATCTTCCATGGAGGAATCCAGCCTCTCTGGTCATGGTCCCTCACGCAGTTTCACCCCATGACTCCCTTAGGCTGGGAGGGGGGGAACGGACGCTGCCATGAGGGCAACCCTACTCATTTGTCTCCCTGCCCGTGCAGAGAACATCCCTCAGAATCAAACTGGCTGGGGAACTGAGTTTTGTATCTCGGCAGTGATGATGACTATTATTAAGTATTTACAGGGCCACCAACGGACCTAGCACTGAGCCACCCCGGGAACGTTGCTCCTCCTCTACCAGCACAGCTTCACCCCTTCTCCCTTGCTGCCCCGGGTCCCCTCTGCCTAGGGTGGACATACCGCCCCTTTAAAAGAGGATGCTTATGAAAAATACATGGTGCAGGGCTACACTAGAACCAATGCAGCCCTGCAACATGTATTTTTCATAAGCACCCTCTTTTAAAGGGGAGGTACGGTCACCCTACCTCAGCCTGTAACTCCCTCCCTGCTCCCTCAGGCCCAACTTTCAAATCCCTCCTGAAAATCTACCTCTTCTACCAGGCTTTCCCCAGCTCCTCATCCCCGCAGACTCCTCACTGAAGCTTCCTCTTCCATCCTTTTGTTCAGGGCCACCTTCTTCCTGGTAATTAAGCTAAGCACGTGCATCTGCGACTTCTCAATTTCGTGAATGTCTCCCTGTTTCTTCCTTGTCTCTCCCAGATTGTAAGCCCTTTGGAGCAGGAACCTGCTGCTAATTAAGAATTGTACCATGCCAGGTGCATTGTTGGCACTAAATAACAAATTATTAATTATTATTATTATTATTAGCCCTTCAAGGCAGAGACCCATCTCTAATAACAACAATTAAAATATTTATAATTAACAAGAATCTATTATTATATTATTATAAACAGGTCCCTGCCCCAAGGGGCTTACAATGTACTCTAGGACACAGAGGGGAGGGGAGACAAGGGTGAGGAAAGACAGGGAGGCATTCACAAATTTGAGAAATTGCAGGTGGACCTGCTTAGCTTGGTTACAATTAATCTGGGAGAGACAAGAGAGATTGGGGGGCGGGGGGGGTTTGTCTGTCTTTCCAAATTAACTCTGCTGTTGCAGTAGCCCCTGGCGTTCGTCTCTCTTGCTCCCCCAATTTCTACCAGTCGTGCTACCATTTAGTTTTTTGAGGGTTGAGTGATTTCTCTGCAATTTAAGGTTCGGTATTTGATATAGGGATCCAGGGATCCAGCCACAGGTCAGGTTAGACGACCACTCCAGTAGAGTCCCTTTGCGATCTTGAACTCTGTGACGGAATTCCATGACGACATACAACCGAACCCCTGCAGACTTAACTCCTTTAGCCAAACTTCCATTAAATCAGAAGGGTCTGTTGTTGATGTTATTTTTAATAATTTTTTGGCCTGTGCATGTCCTATAGGAATGGCCTTTTAATTAAGTCGTTTAAAGTGCAATCATAAAGAAAACCTGATAATGAAGTCAAGAAATAAAAAGATTACTAATTAAAGCCTCCTGCAGCAGCAGGAGGAAGGCGGTTGGCTCCATGGTTAGGAGGCTAGCCAGCCCCTCAGGAGATCCAGATTCAATTCCTGGCACTGCCACAGACTCCCCGTGTGACCCTGGGCAAGTCATTTTGTGCCTCAGTTTGCCCTCAGTAAGATGGGGGCAAAAGCCCAGCCTTTCCCCATTGGCAAGTAGTGAGGATAAACCCATTCAAGGCTGCTAGGTGGTCAAATTACTAGGATTATTATTTTTGATTTATATCCCACACTTATCCTCAAAGGCTCAAGAAGGCTCACAGTCATAAAATATTAAATATATTAAATACAAATAAATCATACATCGAAAATACCAACACCTCCAACCCTCTGCAGCCCATCCAATTCTCACCCACACCCCTGTCTCTCACACAGGGGGACCCCCTCACCATCTAATCTCCCCTCCAAGCCTGGGCCCCTGAAGGGGCTCACAGAAAATAAAGGGGGGGGGGGCGCTCAGGCGTCTGATGTTATGCCTGTGCTCCGCTCTCTCACAGAGTAACTGTGATTGTTCCCCTCTCCCTCTCCCCAATACAATGAAATAAACTCCAAATGCAAACCACATTATAAAACTCCCACCCCTGTCACTTACAACTATTGTTCCCATGTATTGACCCCAACATACCTCCCCTTTAACAGGGGACGCTTATGAAAAATACATGTTGCAGGGCCACAGTGGTTCCAGTGCAGCCCTGCAACGTGTATTTTCCATAAGCATCCCGTGTTAAAGGGGCGGTATGGTAGCACTTAGCGCCGCACTGAAAATGGGTGGAGCAAAGTGACTTCCCAACCCCTTTCTGACATGTCCACGCCCCTTTGGAGTGTTGTGACATCATGATGCTCTGCAGGGGGGGGCGGAGCCACATTCAAAGGGGGAGGAGAGCTTCATTGCCCTGCCCCTTTCTGATGTGCCCTCCCTCCCAGAAAAAATAAATAAATTCTAGTGGTGCCCTTGAGTAACCTGGATAAACAGGAGCTTTCTCCAGAAATTATGTGACAAAACACAGAAGTGCAGGTCATAACCCTTCTGTGTATTGCTTTTAACGTACTGTTTTGTTTTTTTAATGGTGAACCGCCCCAAGCTGCCGTAGGGCTGGAGGGAGCAGGATATAAATTATTAAATACATAAATTAATATCTGGAGGGTGGTAACCCTGACAATAATGTGGGGGTGTCAGGACCCAGACTTATACCAGCAACCCTGGGGGTTCCACAGCTCCACCACAGCATACAAGTATGACCCTTCCGTTCTCTGATTATCTTAGGCCACACCCCCAGCTGACTCTCATTGGGCCCCTGACTGGGCCACCAACCTCCCAGTATCCCTACTGAGAAGGGACAGTCCCTCATTGGGTGCTGAATCCCACTGTCCCTCTTTCAGGAGAGAAAGATGGACCAGTATTCAAGCTTCGGCTTTCAGGCACCTCTTTATGGTCGTCTCCCAAGAAAAGCCATTGAGCGGACAATGGGGGAATGGCAAAAAACCTAAATGGAATTAGGAACAGGAGCGTTTCTGTCCCTTTTTCTGCGCGTGCAATGTTGGGAAGGGTGTGTGCATGGGGGCGGAGCTTATTCACAAGGGGGCGGAGCTTGTCCCTCTGGCTGCTGGAAACGTTGGGAGGTATGTAGAGGAAGTTGGGTAGAGCAATTCATTTCTTAGCTGTTGCTCTTGCTCCAGACCCTTGCACCCAGCCCTTTGTCCCCATTCTCTGGCCCTCATTCCAACCCCATACCCCAGCCCCGCATAGTCCTCCTAACCCTTACAGGAAAGGCCCGCACTTTTCAGACAGATTGCTCCAGGAGACTCTCCTGCCTTCCTTCCTTGTGAGATCCTGGCTTGGGATTCCCCCCGAGTTCAGAGCACCTTGTTATTCTTAAGCTGGAGAGTTGCATGCTCCGCGGCGGTGACAATGGGAGGAGGATTCTGCCCCAGCTCTCTTGTCAAGCCCTGCGGATCCTTTACACGAGAGGGGGAAATATTATCCCCATCTGTGGTGCCAAAGCCAAGGATGGGAAAGAGGCCAAATAAAAAACGGGGGGGTTGTAGATTCGGCCGACAGCCCAGATGTTCCAAGCCTCTCGTCTAAACCCTCTTTTCCTCCACACTCTCTAGAGTTCCCAACCAGCTCCGGGCTGGACTTTCAGTGCCATTCTCCATCCTTTCCCTTGCGGGATTGGCAGGCACCTCAGCGTAGACCCTTTGATTCCTTCCCCTCTTGAGGAGGTAGGAGGCCTGCCGAAACAGGCCCCCGCCTGGGAGTTGGGGCTCCTGATAACACAGGCACAAGGTGTAGCTAGGCTGGAATGGTGCAGGAGATGAAATAGCCCCTCCAGCAATCCCTCCCCCAGCAGAGGGGGAATGCAGCCTACACCAGGCCCCTAGGCTCTGGTAGGGATGCCACGGATGCAAGTTTTTAAGGAACACTTGTAGTGTTTAAAGAACACTACAAGCGTTCCTTAAAAATCTGCATCAGTAGCAACCCTTGGCCCTGGTGCATCTGCGTTGCCTGTGCCCATCACAGCTACACCTGCCCCTGGCTCCCCCAACCCCCTTGTCAACCAGTTCCTGGGATTGGGGCTGGATTTTTGCCCCCAGTCACCTGAGTGAACCTCAGCCCCAAAGCAAGGCCCTCTTGTTCCTCTCCCTGGTGGCCTAGCCTTATGAGCGTTTCATCTCTAGCCGTCATAGCGAAGGCTGCTTCTACGTAAGCATTATTTCGGGATAAACCCCTCTAATCCCGGGAACTAATTGTTTGTGTGAACGGATATCACAGTATAAATCATTCTTGCTTCCTGGTTTTATCCTGGAATTGTAAAACCTGATTTTCCAGGGGGGGGGGAAATAATACCAGGATAGTGCTCGTGTAGATGCTTATCCCAGGATAAAGCCCCCCTCCCCTTCCCCCATAGAGAACTGCAGGCAGAGTTTACCTCCCCTCGACGGTATTCTGTAGTCTCAGGCGGCAAAATGTCACAGGTAGGGATTTACAATAGACAAAATGCTACCCATGACAAAGTCCTACCGGGTCCACTATGTTGGGGGAGTTTGTGTGTGCCACAGTCCGGGTGTGCAGTCAGGTGCACACCCACGCATTCCCACGCACAGAGGCCTCTCCTTTTTGTCTGGTGCCTCCGTGCGTGGGGATGCGTGTGCACGGGAGCGCACACCCCCACGGGATTTACACGGGCGGCACCCACCCATGAACACCCAGGTGTTCGTGGGTGGGTGCCGCCCATGGAAAAAAGGCCAATCTCCAAGGGCACTGGCATCCCCACCAATCAGTTGTACTCCCAGAAACCAGAGCAGAAGGCGGCACTGAAATTCCAATGGGATTGATGCAGTCCTCCTTGTGATTCTTACACTGGGATAAGTGTCTACACTGCCATCCCGGTATAGCGCGTTATCCCTGGAAATTAATCGTGTCAACACTTATCCCTGGATGACAATCCCTGGAATTAATCCTGGGATAATTGGGCTCGTGTAAAAACAGTCCAAGACTCAGCTGGCTCCTCCCTTCAGCTGAGCCCATTTTGGCTCTCTGGTCCGCAATCCCCCTTTAAAGGGATGGACTTTTCCCTGTAGGTTCTGAGACTGCAAGGGGGTGACTCCCTGCGCGCACTTACCCAGGAGCCTCCTTGGTCCTGGTCCTGTAAGGACTCAACGTGCTCCCATTACACAGATCGAAGAAGGCACAGCTAGGACTGTTTTGGCAGACGTGTGTTTCCGATCTACGTTTATGGCATTCTCCTCCTCTCAGCGATGCCCTTAAAAACCTCCAAAGCCCCTGGTATCAGGTTGCACCCACAGCCAGGCTTGTTAGCCTGTTTTGGCGCTACTATGCCAGTGGCTGGGCATGAATACCAAGCCTCCCACCCAAACTGTTGCTCCCCCACATCTGAGCTTGCCCACATACGAAAGGTGGATAGGAGGATCCAGTGTCCAGGGAGTTGATGCAAACATTTGAGGTGTAGATGGATGGTGAGCTATGAGGTATCTGCACCCCCCCATCCGCGGTTAGCTGCATGGAAAGCGGGGCCTAGGACAGGGGCGGCAGGGGCTAGAGTCGGGGTGCGCACAACTAGACGTACTGCTTCCCTACTTCCAAAGCCATGGGGGGGGGGGGCACTGCCCTCACTGCTGAGAAAGGGCCTTGCTCCCCAATCCCTTGGAGTCCTGGCGCCTCAACGACTCCAGCAGAGGCTTCTGGGAAGAGGGAGAGGTCACTTGAGGGAGGGGCGTTTCCTAGGGTTTCCAGATACGCAATTTTCCCCAGGATGCTTTATGAAAAATGCGCTGGCCCCCAAGGGAATTAATACGATTGGAAGGAATACAGCTGGGCCCCAAGCCACCCGCATCCTCAGCAGTGTGACACTGCCTTCCCAAAGGTGCCAATGGAGGCCCTGCAACATGTATTTTTCATAAATTGTCCTGAGAAAATCTGCGTATCTGGCAACCCTAGGGAACGCCGCTCCCTCGAGTGACCTCTCCCTCTTCCCAGAAGCCTCTGCTGGAGTCGTTGAGGCGCCAGGACTCCAAGGGATTGGGGAGCAAGGTCCTTTCTCAGCAGTGAGGGCAGTGCTCCCCCCCCCAGCCCCCAAATCCTGCCATGGCGCCCTTATGGCCCTGGAAGGGGAGAGGCACCAACGCAGGCTCTGAAACATGTATTTTTCATAACGTGTCCTGGGAAAAGTTGCGTATCTGGCAACCCTAGTGCTTCCAGGCGGAAGAGGGAATGCAGTGTTACACTGCTGCAGCTACTGGTTGCGTGGGGTCCAGCTGTATCCACCCCCCTCAAATCATCCTGGCACCTGCTCTCCCACTTCGGAAAGTTTGAGAGGCCTGGGACGTTCCTCTGCCTGCTCCGACCTAAGGCCGGGCCTGACTTCCCCAACCGTTCTAGTCCAGACACATCCTTATCACGCCCCGCTTCCTACTTGGTACCGCGGAGAGCAGTCGTGGGGAACCTTTCCCCTCCTGGGGCCACTTTGAAAAGGACTTGGTACACGCTTTGAGGGCTGACGTCAGGAGTGGGGGCAGCGTAGGTGTGCTTAAGGAGTGGGCTTGCTAGGAAGAGGAGAGTCCAGATCATGGATCTGTCCCTTGTCTCTGTGCACGTCCCCTCATCTTTGTTCCCTTACCTCGAGCTCAGTCTTTCTGTGCTTGGGAGAATGAACTGGAAAGAGGCCAAATTGGGGGGGGGGCGGGATTTGGCCCCTGGGCCAGAGGTTCCCCATTGCTGCCGTAGAGTCTGAGCCAGGAGTGGGAAATCCAAGGTCCAGACCTGCTCCAGCTAGTTTTGATTTGACCCCCTTCCACAGTTCCTGGATCTGACCCCTGGGCTCAGTTCCTACCCCCACCCCAAGCACTGGAAGACTGAACAGGGTCAGGAAGCAGGAAGGAAGGAACACATCCATGGCACAGATCCATGATCCAGATCCTCCTCTTCCCCTCCACCCCCTACTTCTATGCGGCGCTTGGAGCTTCTCCATGGGGAGAAAAAAAATCCCCCACCCCTGCTCTAATCCAAGCTTCTCTCTTAGAATTTAGGATTGCTTCATCCCCCCCCCCCAATTGCTAATGATAGATTCTATCGATGTATAGCCTGCCCCCGGCTCCCATTCTACCTCTCAGGCCTTAATTCTTAGGTAGAAATGGCCGTTTGGCCAAATCTAACCCGGACTCTTCCCCGGACACCCCCATCGCACGGCTGAGGGACAGACATCCCTAATCCCTCCCCTGGACAAGGCAGCTAGAACACTCTCCATGCCGAACCTTTGCAAGCGAGCGGCACGGGCCTACCCCCCCCCCTTGGGAAAATTCAGGGTGTAAAGGGATGTGCGTGACGCGGCAGGGCTGGGAGGATTAGGGTCGCCACTTAGGCACGTTTTTAAGGGACACTTATGAAAAATGCATGTTGCAGGGTCTGCATTGGGGCCTTAGGCCCGGCTGCGGGGCCTGCACCATGTATTTTTCATAAGATGTCTCCGCCTAGGTGGCAACCCTAGGGAGAAGTGGAATGGATGCTCGAATGTCCCCCACCCCCATCCCTGCTTGCAGCATGATGGGCTGGCTTTAGTGCTGCTAACTAGAAAGGAAAACCCAGGATTAGGCTAAACAGATGGGGAAGGAAATGCAAGGGAGCCGGACTCTGCTCTCAGTCCCACTGGCACAAACCAGGGGGTAACCCCATTAGCCTCAGCAGCAGGCAGGCAGAATCCAGCCCCTTGGGGCAGAAGGAACTGGGAGGGGGGCTGGGTGGGTCAGGGGGAGCATCTGTAGCAGAGAAGCAAGCCAAGGGGGAATTCAGCACCTGACTCTAGCCCCCCCCCCCCCTTCCACTGCTGCCACCACCCCCGGCTGCCCATCCCCCCATAGGCCTGGCTGTCGCTCTGGCTCACGGCACCTTGGGTAAAAAGGAGTTGTCGCCATGGAAACGCTTATTCACCACATGGAACCTGACATTTGTGGTTGCCGTGGCAACCAGCTCTTAGGGGCATTCCCTCCGCTTTTGCACAAAAGAGACATTTCGATATGATCTTTCGAGAGGGGGCTGGGAGGGGGGGGGGTGGAATGAGAGTGGGGGAGGGAGAGAGACACCCACCTCACCCCCTTCCCACTAACATGTCACACGAGGCAGGAACAGGGCCGCTTTAGATGCTCCAAGTCTGGAGAGGCCCCAGCTGCTGTACAGGGGGAGCCCCAGTGAGGTGAGCTCTTGCAGGGTACCCCTCTCAAACTGTCCCATAGAGGGAAGCACAAGGACGATGGTAGACGGGGCTTATTGTGCACTAGGAGTGCAATCTTCAAACCATCAAATCCCAGTTTAGCCAAGAACTCACTGGATGGCCTTGGCTCTCCCATCTGTAAAATGGGAATTTACTTTCCACTCCCTATGTTCCCCTTCCTTGTCAGCCCCACTGGGGCAGGAATCTGTCTCAAACGACGACGACTAGGCATATGCATTACTTTACAGTCACAGATTTTCGGAGACAGGTCCCTGCCCCAGTGGGCTTACAATCTACAATGGGCAATGAGGAGGGAAACACAGGGAAAGACGCACACACACACACACACATATTCCTATGTTATAGATGGGGAACTGAGGCTGTGACTTGCCCAAGGCCACCCAGTCTCCCAGGTCCTTATCCACTACTCCACACTGGCTGACGCTGGTGCTATTTAGCTAAAATGCATAAATTTGGAGCCGCTTCAGGTTCACCCCAGTAACTCTTCTGGCTCACTCCGCAGCCCCGAGCCTGCTTCCCCCCTTTAATTTCCTACCTCCTGCTCATTCCTGCTCAGCACCTTCGCAGAGCCCATCCCAGGGATGCTGCCGTTAGGGCGGTCGGGTGTTCCTTATTTTAAGGGAAACGTGGCCCCGATTTTTGCTACACTCGCCCGGCATTAACCTCAAGGGATCTACGGGAACCTCTCCCTGATAGCTGCCCAACTCCAGGGCACCTCAGCAACTGATCTCCGGAGTGGAAAGAAGCATGCACACACGCCCTTCACGCTGCAGGCGTGACCAATGCAGGACCTGCAACGCGCTTTTTTTCATAAGTGTTTCTCAAAGATTTGTATAAGTGGCAACCCTAACAAGTCTCTAAATGGATGTCAGAATCCCTCATCTCCATAGCGTCTCTTTGTTTTGAAATTTTGCGACTGACAAGCCCAGGAAGGATGCTTGCTGGGCTCAGTCAGGACTGCAACTGGAACCAGATTGATTCCAAGGTGGCCAAATGTAGACCAACATCTGGCTAGAAACCTTGGCTTATGATAGGCGAATGGGGCACTCTGGTGCCCTCTAGTGGTGTGGTGGTGCTAGGCTGCCCACCAATTCACTCATGAGCCTCTTACTCTACAAATGTTAGTAGACCCAGTTCTTTTAGCTCAGGGGATAGCTGCTTGCCCATACGGATCTTCCTCTACTGTCCTTTCACTTGGGGGTCCTCTTCTCCCCGACAACGACGTCAACCATGTGCACCTGTGACTTCTCAACTTCACGAACATCTCTCTGTCCTCACCCTATGTTCCCCTCCCCCCGTCTCTCTCTTAGGCCCTTTTCACATGGGGTGGGGGTGGGCGCACACCCACCTCCACCCACCGTGGCTGCACACCCATCCTCCCACCCACCGCCGTCCGTTTAAAAAGGGCCATAGAATGTAAGCCTCTTGGGGCAGGGACCTGTCTCTGATTATTGCTTGTTCAGTGCCAGGCCCACTGATGGCACTTTGTATATGATAAAATAACGATGACAGGTCTTTCCCCACAGCCACCAACCCGACCAAGAGCCCAACAAATTCAGGAATCCTTCTGAGTTCTTATAAGATGATCTAGGTGGGCCAGACCTGATGACCCTCGCGGTTTCTTCCAGTTGTAGGATTCGACGCCCTCTTTCCCCTTTTCATTTCTTTCATTTGGCTTGTTACCAGCCAATGGAAACCAGTTTCCATTTCTGGCCTGGTCTCTCGGCTGGTTCCCAGCGACGGGGTAAGACAGAGGGATGAAACATGGAGAACACACAAGCCAATCCATTGGAGGAAGACTTGCCAAGGGAACCCTGTGACTCCTTGGCCTGAATGTTTTTTCTTTCCTCCCCATTGTTTTGATCTTGTCCCACAAGCCCCTGGCAATGGAGGGGAGAGGAGGAGGAGGAGGAGAGGACCTGAATTCGATTTCTGACAAAGGGAAGCCAATTTTAGAAGGCCTTCTGAGCACGGACACCGAAATGCCAATGGAAGGAGACTCCACAGGATATGCCACACAGCTTCCGATCACACCAGGGATGCTTTGTTACCCATAATAGTGTATAATCACCGTATTAAACTGATCATTTACTATCCAGACTTGGCGCTCTCAAGTTACAGCATGGTGCAAAAGTGGGAGGGTGTTAAACCCCCATATCAGACAGGGGTAAACTCAGGCTCAAGTGGAACAAGGACTGACCTGACCAGCCCTGGAGTCACCCATTGATCCAGCTCTAGAGCTGGGGATTTATCATTTCTATAGCACTTTCAGTGTTCAAAGTGCTTTATGAACCTGAGCTAATTCACCCTCACAACAACTATGTGAGGTAGGTCATTATGCTTCCCATTTTACAGATGGGGAACTGAGGCTGAGGGAGTGACTTGCCCAAGGCCAACCAGTAGATTTATGGTTAAGGTGGGAATTGAACTCTAGTCTCTAAGCTCCCAACGTAACACCTCATCCACTAGGATATGCTGGTTCTAGGGGCTATGTTGGCTCTGAACCGAAGTATAACCAAACCCTCATGGTTCCCAGTCCCAGGCTCTTGTCCCATCACATTGCTTCAGAAATGCCAGGACACCCACACTCATACTTAAGGAGCACGCACATACAAGGAAATGCTCTTGTGGCCCAATCAGACATGCATTTCTGTGGCCGATTTTACACGGGATACGCCCACCCACCCGTCTGAAGATGGCATAAGTGGGCACGCGCTCCCATGACCCACGCACCACCCACTTATAGCATCGGGGGGAACCCCAGGATGCTCCATGCAGGGGCATGAGTGGGTGGGGCACACACCCAGTGCACACGCGTCCCATCCGAACGCACCCTCCTCCCCCCCATGCACTGAGCACGCACGGACTCACCCCCTGGCCGTACCCATTTTAAAACAACCTTGTTCAGAACAGCGCACGCATCCGTAGCTCCTAACTTTTCCAGCATCCAGAGGGACAAGCCCCGCCCCATATCCAATAAGCTCCACCCCTTAGTAAATTAACTCCTCCCCCCTCACAAACATACACCTCCCAACATTCCCGGTGCAAAGAGAGGGCCAGACTCTCGCCTAGGAGGCCACCAATACCGATCTTTTTGTCTCCTGAAAGAGGGGACAGTAAGATTCGGCTACCAACAGGGGACTGTCCCTTCTAACCAGGGACTGTGTTGGGAGCTATGACTCCGGGCCTCCTGATCTGATTTCGGCCTGCGCTGCTTTGGAGCCTGAGTTGGAGTTGCCGCCCACGAAGGCTCCGGGGCTGCCTTCTCGCACTGGGCCCGGCGGCAGAACGAGACCAGAAGAGCTAAGGGGGAGAGATCCTCTGCTCCACAGCGAATTCATCTCTTTCCCGCCGTGCATGCGCCCGCCACACACAAAGGCCTGCACGCGCATGCACGGGTACAACACCCAGAGCCAGACGCGTGTGCACGGTCGCCTCGCTCGCCCCTCGGCTCCGGCTAATGATTTATGAGACAGAATCTGCCCAGCCAACTGAGCTTGATTTTCCTCATTCAATTATTTAGGCGAGCATTAAAAATTAACCTATTTGTTCATTTCTGAAGAATATCGCATTAACATTTAGCGCATGCTGCCGGGGCCGTGCTCTCTCTCCCCATCTCCCCTCCCCTCCCCTCCGGCGCGTCCTACCTGGCAGTAGCGGTAGGCGAGGCCGTTAGCTCTGTGACCTGCGAGGCGGGAATCCGGCGGCCTCGTCGAGCGCGCTCAGTGGCATAGCAGTGCGTGGCCAGCTGCGCACCAGCAAGCAAACAGCACAGGGTTAATCACACACATGCACAACCGCACACGCAAAGTACGTTTCCCTTTTCCGCACATTCTCCTCTTCTCCACAGTCTCCCCCTCACATTCACACACCTCCGCCTGTCTCTCTCTCTCACACACACACCCCTTTATATATGCACTCCCTGCTCTCTCTCTCTCACACACACCCTGTGTCTATATGCCCCCCACTCACACACACAATCCCAATCTGTCTATACAATGTACCCCTCTTACACACACAAAGTCACACCCACCTATCTGCTTATGTAGCTCACTCTCGCACACACACCCCAGTCTGTCTGTACAAATGCCCTTCTCTCTCTCTCACACACACACAGTCCACGAGCCTCTCTCACCCCTGTAACACCCCTGCACACAGCTGCCACCCAGAAACCCCAGCCACACCCCCAGAGCTGCACAGTCTCAGATGCCAGGAAACCGCCCTTTGGAATGAGTGCCCGTTACCAGAGCCGACGCATGCACGCAGGCAGGAGCAGCCGGCTCCTTCCTTGGTGAGGGTGGCAGTCGGAGGCCTCCGCTGCGCTGTGATTGTATCTGAATTACCATATAAACAGCTACACACACATACACACGTCCCAGGCTCTTTCCAGGCTCGGGGATCATTAAGGTGAGGGATTGGTCAGTCTCTCCCAACTTCCTTATGATGTCCCTATTTGGGGGTTATTCCACAAGGAGCGAGGGATACCCAGGAATTCCCTTCTTGCACATCCCAATCAAACCCCAGAAAAACTCCCATCCTGCTCGAGAGAGAGAGGGGACCCTGGGATGGGCAGGTTCTATAGCTCTAACTAGGGCTTCTGTGAAGAGGGAGAGGGCACTTCTAGGAGAGGGCAGCGAGGGCACTTCCAAGAGAGGGGAGAGACTGGAGAGTGATGCCAAGTCCTACTCTGGCCCCCATCCATCCTGGGACATTTCACAGGGGCCCCTTCCCAGCAGGACCTGGGGCAGTAGCCTCAGGTTGGTAAGGCCAGACCTGCTCAAGGTCGACTCAACGGGCTTAAAGCTCCTGGGTGTTGGCCCACTGTACAAGGACTGAGTAAACAGGGAGTAAACTCGGAGTAAAAGCCTCTGGACTCATAGGAGCTGCCATGCTGGGTCAGACCAACGGTCCGCCCAGCCCATGTAGTTTCCAAGTTCAGGTTCATCCAGGATTCCTGTCCACCCATGCCTCACAAAATTATTATTTTATCATTTCTATAGCTCTTGCAGCGTTCAAAGAGCTTTATAAGTCTCATCTCTCATTCCTCTCGGGTAGAAGCCAGCGGGTGGTGCTGGGGGCTGAAACATCTAGCCCCCGGGCCCTGACCTGCGGCATTCTGCAGGGTTCCATTCTGTCTCCACTGTTGTTCAGTGTGTCTATGCAGTCCCTGGGGGAGATCGTGAGAGGGTTCGGGGTGCGATGTCACCAACACGCTGATGATACTCAGCTGTACCCCTCGTTTTCAACTGACCCAGGTCCTGCTGTCTCGTTACTTTCCCAATGTTTGGAGGCCGTGGCGGATTGGATGCGGCAGAGCAGACTGAAGCTCAATCCCGATAAGACGGAGGTGATGGTGGTAGGAAGGGCGGGGGAGGTACTGGCCCCACTGATAGGGGAGCTTCGCCCGCCTGTTGCTCTACTGGTTCGGAGTCTGGGGGTGGTTTTGGATTCGGGCCTCCGTCTGGATCGGCAGACGGAGGCGGTGGCTAAAGCCGCCTTTCGCCAGCTGTGTCTGGTACGGGGGCTTCGACCTTACCTCTCCGGGCCCGATCTGGCCACTCTCGTCCAAGCCTTCATCACCTTGAAGCTGGACTACTGCAACGCGCTCTACGTGAGGCTTCCCTTGTTTCTGGTTCGGAGGCTGCAGCTAGTGCAGAATGTGGCAGCCCCTCTCCTGATGGGGACGGGGCGGCGTGAGCACATAACACCGGTGCTCCGCGCTCTGCACTGGCTGCCTATAGCGTTCCGAGCCAGAGTCAAGGTGTTAGCATTGATTTACAAAGCCCTGCACGGTCTGGGCCCCTCATATCTCGGGGACCGCCTCGCCCTCCGCGCCTCAGAGCGATCCCTTCGGTCCACCAGGGGCGCCTTTCTGGAGGTCCCCCGTGTAAGACGGGGGGGGCGGGCCCACAATGGAGAGGGCATTCTCGGTGGCCGGGCCGCGGTTGTGGAACTCCCTCCCAGAGGAGGCTCACCTGGCCCCGGGCCTGTTGGCCTTTTGACGTATCTGTAAGACTTGGCTGTTCGCCCAGGCCTTCGGAGGGGAGGGGGGGGTGTAATTTTTGTGGGGGGTGTTTTAAATTTGTTTTAATTATATTATAGATTTTTTTAATGTTTAAAAATTGTTTTATATTATGTTGGAAGCCGCCCCGAGATGCTGTAGGCATGGGGGGCGGAATATAAATATAATGAAATAAAATAAATAAATAAATAAATCTAATTAATTTCCCTTCCCAACAGTCAACCTGTGAGAGGTAGGTTGTTATCGCTCCCATTTTACAGATGGGGGAACTGAGGCTGAGAGTGACTCGCCCAAGGCCGCCCACTGAGTTCATTGCTCACACAGGATTTCAACCCTAGTCTGCCAAGGTCATATCCAACGGCTGAGCCGCTAGGCCACACTGGCTCAACATGTTCCCTTTCCCGAAGTAAGAGCTAATTGATGGGATCCTGCCGCTTTCGGTCACACAGGTTTGCAGCCTTGGGGTGCTCTTGGATCCATTACGATGCCTGGATGCGGTGGTGGCCAGGAGCCCTTTTCACCAACGTCGTCTGTTGAGAAGGCTGTAACCTTTTTTAAAAAAAAAAATCAGATCCAGTTCCAGCCACTGTTGTCCGTGCCTTTGTAACCTCGAGACTAGACAGTTGCAATGCACTCTACGTGGGGCTGCCCTTGAAGACAGTTCTGAGGCTGCAGTTGGTGGAGAACCAGGCGCAGGTCACCGGGAGCATATTACACCGGTGCTCTAGAGTCTGCACCGGCTGCCGACAGTGTTCCAGGCACAACCCAAGGTGCTGGTTTTAAGTCATAAAGCCCTACACGGTGTAAAACGTGGCTGTTCTGCCAGGCTTTTGGTGAGGGAGATGGGTGATGGGTTGGGCTGTTTGTTTTTTTTAAGCTCCACTTTTATACTTACGGTTTTTATATTGTTGATTTTATATATTTATATTTACATATGTTCTCTATGTGTCTTTTAATGTGTTCATATGCTGTGACCCGCCACGAGCTGCTCAGGCTAAAAGTCAAACGAAATAAATAAAATAAATAATAAATAAAAACGGCTTGGGCCCCAGGTATCTAAAGGACAGTCTCTTTCTCTGTGTTCCGCTGAGGTCTCGGAGCTCGGCCAAGGGTGCCCTCTTGCGGGTACCAACTGCCCGCCAAGTTTTCACCCCAAGGGCACGCAGAGTGGCGTTCTCGGCAGCTGCTCCACAGTTACGGAATTCCCTCCCCATGGTAGCCTGCCTGAGCCCCGAGCCTCCTCATTTTCCAGAGGAAACGTAAGACCTTCTTGGTTGTCCAGGCTTTTGGCAGGCAGGGACAGGGGTGGATGGGATTGGGTGGAAGGGTTTAGAAAGGAAGATTGGAGGGTAGGGAGTGCTGGGGCGGGCAGGGTTCGGAATTAGACGGGAAGTTGTTGCGGGGGGGTAGGATTCTTTTGGTAAATGTATTTTAATATTTTTAAATTATAGTTTATGTTTTTCACACGCTACCCTGAGCCTTCAGGGAAGGGCAGGGTAAAATATGTTTTAAAAAATTAAATAAATAAATGACTATTAGGTCAGATCAATGGTTCCTCCAGCTCAGCATCCACTCTCTGGCACCGGCCAATACTGGATGCTTTGGAGAAAGTGCACACAAAGCATGTGCAGAATTAAACATCCCATCAAACGCCAGGCTTCCTTCAGTCTGAGGTTTCATCCCTCAACCAACTCGACAAATCGTCCTTGGTGACCTGTCCAAAACTATTGATTGTACAGTGCCAGGTACACTGCTGGTGCTATATAAATAAAAATAAAAATAATAATAATCTTCCATGAATGTACCCTATCCTTTTTCAAACCCAGCGCTGCTCTTGGCCTCCACAACATCCCATAGCAATGAGTTCCGCAGGCTAATGGATCATGTGTGAAAATAAGGCCTTTTCCCACATAAGACACTATCCCACCACCCACCCACATGTTGCAGGGCTGCAGGGTTGCTCTATGGGTGCCCTGTAACATGTATAGTGGGTGGAGAGTGTTTTGTGTGTGAAAACTCCCAAAGAGAAGAGTGCAGCTTCCTTTCCTTCCCCAGCAGCAAGGGAGTATCCAGGACCACTCCCACCCTAAGTGAGAACCACGAGGGGGAGAAACCTTTCCTCTCCCAGGGTCACTTTGAAAAGGAGTATAAATTGAATTCCATGGGATGAAGGAAGAGAGGGCAGGGTCCAAATCATGGCTCTATATTATGGATCTATTCCCCTCTCCTCGAGTGCCCGCCCTCATCTCCGCTCCCTTACTCTGAGCTCGCTCTTTCAGTGCTTGGGGGTAGGCCCCGATTCCACGGGCCAGATCCAGGAACTTGAAAGGAGTCAAATAAACAACAGCTGGTTCTCTTCCGCTGCCCTGTACCAACAAGCCAGTCTGTTTTCAGTTAGGTTCCCAAAATGTAACTTTCCCCCACATGGTTGCATTGGCCTCATTCTGACCAACTGCGGTAAGCCAAAGTAGCTACTACGGCTTAATTAAATCAAAGCAACTACCTCACTTTGGTACTGTTCAATTCAGACAAACAGTGTAAATGGGAGGTAGTGCTGTGGCAATCTACTACTGCTTATTATCATTTCGATAGCACTACTAGACGTACACAGCACTTTACAGATTTTCAGAGACAGGTCCCTGCCCAGTGGACTTACAATCTAAGATGGACAAGAACAAGGGGAACACACAACGATTTCCATTTTACAGATGGGGAACTGAGGCTGAGAGGTTACGACTTGCCCAAGGCCACCCCCGGTGAGTTCATGGCAAGGGCAGGATTCAAACCGGGGCAGATCTTCTATTTTAATTCTATTAGATCTGTCGGCTGCATCTGATACCGTTGACCATGAGATGTTGGTGGCTCGGCTGCGGGACCGGGCCGGGGTGGGTGGAATTGTTCTTGAATGGTTTCACTCGTTCCTGGCCAGGAGAACTCAGCGTACGGTTCTCAGGGAATGTAGTTCATCTCCCCGGGACCTCAAGCGTGGAGTCCCGCAGGGTTCTATTGTCATGGAGGAACAAAGGGTCACACACGTGTAACACAGGCCTACATGTAGACTACAAGCCTGGTAAATATGTACTGCAAAAGGTTCCACATGTATGTAATGTTACAATTGAGAACTGTAAAACTCATATTAGGGCTGTAACACGTGACCAAGCTACAGGAAATGCAAAGAATGTGTATTTGAGAACACTTGCCAGACGGAACCCTGTGGAGATGCAAAACAACCTTCATGTTTGCCTGGGTTGCTTACGTGTCACGCTTCAGGTTTCCCCAAAGGCAGGAAACCCGAGACAAAGAAGGAGGAAGACTACTTAAGCCAGCGGGGCTATCCCTTGCCCAGAGCCATCTTGAGCATCCGCATATGAAAAGCTGCCAGCCAGCAAGGCTGAAAAGGCATGAGGAGAGAGAGATGGTTTCACTCTCTAGCAACTCTAAGTCCGGAGACCCAGTCGCTTACGCCAAAGGACTGAGAGAAACTTATGGACCTTTATAGGGTAAGATGCTGATTTAGGAACTCAACCAGTATAGATCAGGAATGCATTATATTTACCTTTGATTTCTAGTAACCACTCTGTATCAACTATCTTGCTTATGTAATCAATAAACTTACTTCTTCTCTTTATGAAGAAGTGTCTGTGTCTAACATTGGAACACAAGTGAGCAACAAGAGCCCTCAAGCTCTTGCGAACCCAGAGAGTAAAGAGTCTGTAAACGGGAAGGATCGGGCCCTTGAGTGACAAAGGAGTTGTCCCTGCGGCAGACTTGAATTAGCCAGAGAGAGAAACTGATTCAAGCGGGCTGTACGCGAGGGAAACTGAGTCACTCAAACCCAGCAAAGCGGGGGTGCGGCCCTCCAACCCGTGACAGTTGTATATGCAGCCTTTGGGCGAGGTCGTGAGAGGGTTCGGCGTGCGTTGTCATCAGCGCGCCAATGACACACAACTTTACCTCTCTTTTTCTGTAGACCCAGACCCGGCAGTCTCCGTGCTCACGCAGTGCTTGGTGATGTTGGTGGGTAGAGCTGGGGAGGGTGGCCCTCATCATCGATGGGGTCGGCCCCCCTACGGTCACACAGGTCCATAGCCTGGGGGTGCGCCTCGACTCACAGCTCCCCAGCCCGCCTGGATCTCCAGGTGGAAGCTGTGCCGAGGGAAGCATTTCGCCAATTACATCTGGTTCGACGGCTGCGGCCGTATGTTTCGCACTCGGATCTGGCCACCATCATCCGTGCCTTCATCACTTCTAGACTAGACTAGTGTAACGCGCTCTATGTGGGGCTGCCCTTGGGGACGGTCCGGAGGTTGCAGCTGGTGCAGAATGCGGCGGCCCGTCTCTTAACGGGGACGGGCCGATGCGAGCACATGACACCGGCGCTCCGTTCTCTGCACTGGCGGCCTATTGTCTTCCGGGCCCGATTCAAGGTGCTGGTAATGACCTATAAAGCCCTAAACGGCCTGGGCCCGGCTTACCCACGGCACCGCCTCACGCCCCAGATTGCAGTGCGGCCCCTGCGGTCGGCCTGGGACGCCCGACTCAAAGTCCCCCAGGTGGCGACGATGGGGAGGGCATTCTCGGTGGCCACTCCCAGGCTGTGGAACGCCCTCCCAACAGAGGCCCCGCCTGGCCCCGGACCTCCCCTCTTTCCGTAGACGGTGTAAGACCTGGCTATTTCCGCCGGGCCTTTGGAGAGGGAGACGGGGAGGGTCTCTCTCTCTCACACACACACACACACACACACACACACACACACACACACACACACACACCCTATGTGTTCACACGAACAGTTAATCTGAGATACAAACCAAAGGGGAGTACGTACTCCTGATTTTCCGGAAGTACCTACCTCTTCCTACTCCTGAATAACTCCAGTTCAGCACTCTGTTCATGTGAAGGCTTCAGGAGTAAAACCAAAGTAAGATGCTGTAACTGAATTAACTCTCTGTTGTCCAATTAGGGGTGTTTTTAGACAAGCACCTTCCCACACATCACTCACCCATCATGCCTGTTGCACTGGTGTCCTATGATGAAGCCCTGCAACAATGGGTGGGGAGTGGGTGGGCAGGCACTTGTCTACAAACACCCTAGGTGACGGCTCCTTCTAGCTGCTAGAGCAGCAGCGAGGGACCTTTCCCTCCCAGGGGCCACTTTGAAACGGAATACAAGCTCGGAGGGCTGCAGAGATGTTGGGGGCAGCAGTAGTTAAGGGGTAGAGCTCAGTGGGTCCAGATCGTAGATCTGCGCCATGGATCTGTCCCCCTCTCCTTGTGTCCACATCTCTCCTCCCTTCTCCTGAGCTCTGTTTTTCAGCATTTGGAGGTAGGAACTGGACCCAGGATCCAGATCCAGGAACATCAAAGGGACCACATCAAATCCAGCCACCGCCACACAGGCTGCATTTATCCCCCAGGTCTGAAGTTCCCTGTCCCTGAGCTAGCGCAACGGCCCTGCATATCTAAGACGCCTCCAGGAAAGGAAGGAGCCTTCCCTTCCCACGTGGCTGCAACCTGCAATTGTTCAGGAGACCATGTGCTGCAGAGAGGGAGGCGGTCCCAGGGGGGGACCGGGGCAAGCGCACAGTCTATTAATTAAGTGTAAGCAATGTAGAACAGCCCTGTAAGTGCATCAGGGGGTAACTGAGCAGTATTAAGTGGGTCAGGAGCAGGGAGCATGAAGCGCTCAATGTGTGGTGGGTCTTTAGGACCCTCGGCCTTACTAAGGAGGGCGGGAAACCCCCTGGCGCTGGCAGCCTCCCCCAGGTCCCTCCTATCCAGTCTACAATGCCTTACACAGCAGAGAGTAGCCGCCTACTGCCAGATAAAGCACGGGGGTCTGGAAAACAACTGAACCAGGATGCGCTTAATCCTGAGACAGAGCCATGTTCCAGTTCTTCTCCTACCCCGATCACCCATCCAATACAGTCTCAGCTAGTGGTGAAATTCGGTATTCAAACTTACTCGTTTTTTTACCGAGTATCTCGGTATTCAACTAGTTTTTTTTCTGAATACTGAGGAACCAAGGAATCGGCCTGGTACTCAGTCCAGTACTTGGACCAAAATATAGGGCTTTTCCTGCCCCTATATAAGGCCACTCGGTACTTGGTTTTATTTTACCAAGTAGCAAGTACTGGTCCAGGTTTCCAAGGACCAGTCAAACACTCGGAACCAGTCCTCGGAAATACTCGCAAATCAAATTTTTACTATTCGTTTCAGCCCTGCAGCTTCTTTTGACGACCCGCACATCTCTCTGCAGTCTCCCCCCTACAGCCCCTTTCCCCAGAAATTCATCATCAATCATCATCATCATCATCATCTCAGTTAATTATTTTATTTCAGCACTCAGACTCTTTGGATTAAACTCAACTATGAAATAGGATTTGGGGTGATGCAGCTCAACATCTCTCTGTATTTGGGAGATGGGTGTTAAATTGCCAACATGGGCCCAGACCAAATAAAAAAAAGATTCCCCATCCACGGCATCCATGGAGGGATGTAATTCCCTTGTAATTCACTCCCTGCAGTCAAAGCTTGATCCCCCTATCTTCTTGCCTCAGAGCCACGACTGAGCCCATCTTCCATCAATTTAAGTATCCTTTATAAAACCCAGTTATAGTCAGGATCACGTACTCTGCAATTGGTTTTTTTTTACCAGATTCTGTGATCATGAAGCCCAAATTCTGAGAGCAGAAGATCCAGATTCTGCAAGCAAGCAAGCAAAGTCCTGCAAATTAGACTAATTTTGGAATGCAAAAAGGTTTCCTAGCACACCTGCCCATTTGGTTCAGATATCTTCGATCTTCAACACAACATATTACCCAAGTATCTGGGCAAGGAGCTCTTCTCTTCGGGGGGGGGGGGGCAGGTTTGTGGGCTGCCCCTCTGGCGTTTTTGACAAGGGTCTCTAGTACCACACAATCTATACCAGCAGTTTATGCTGCTGGTAATAGCTAGTGCACAGTGCCCCACACACAAGCTGTAATTATGCACGGTCAAAGGCAACTTCTGTGATACTTTTCTGTAAAAATGGCTTCAATCACAGAAGACCCCTGGTTATATTATTATATTATATTCATGGGCCCAATATATTATATTCAAGGGCTGGTTATATTATTGGTCTTCACAACATCCTGTGGAGAGGAGTTCCACCAGTTAATGATGCTGTTTGTGGGGAAAGGAATGTCTTTTGTTTGTCTGAAACTCAGGTTTAAACCTTTGTTTTAGTCCAGGAGAGACAATTCCACATCTCCTAACTGGGGAATTAGTGTCAGTTGTGATGGCCTCCTCTGTAAACATGGGGTGCAATCCTGCGATGGTGAATAAAGGGTTTAGAGCCTACAGCACCAAAGGGGGCCTTTGTATCTTCAACGAAGTCAACGGCTGAACTCCCATGGACTTCTATGGGTGAGAATCGCATGCACAGACTCTTCCATTTTGTGGCGCAGGTAGGGAAGCCAGATCAACCTTTCATAACTAAGGGTGCACTCCAGAGCCAAATAAATACAGAATGAAGGAATGGACATTATGTTCCTTGGCAGTGTGGTGTTCAGAATAAGGGACATATGTTGTGCAAATAAGGGATGCCCATTGTGTTCTATACCGCTATAAGGGCTCTGAAATGAAGGACTGTGGCAAGATGTAGCCGTTCCCTCACAAGTCTTTGTCAAAGGCAGCCCCAAATCACTCAGATCAGGCAGGGGCTGCTTACGCAATATTCCTTTAATGCAAGGTTCTACTCACAAATTCTGTATCTTGCAGCCCACTTGGGATCAGCACCCTGGCCAGCTCCTGGTTTGCTGGAGCAGAGTTTGCTTTGTTAGTTCCCTTGAAAGGGCAGAGAAGTGTCTTTTGCAGACTGACTACCCAGATACACGCGCACACGTTACCAAGGAGCGACCTGAGTCAGACCAATGGTCCATCTTAGCCCAATATTGTTACAACCTGACACGGCAGCAGGGTTTCAAATATGGCTCTCCAGGGTCCCTGGCAGAGGCCTCACTCAGGCGTGCAACCTGAGACCCTCCTCCAGGATCCTGAGAAGAGGCCTCACCCAGGCATGGTACCAAAGATCCTGAATCAGAGATGCCGGGGGTTGAACTTGGGACCTTATACACGCAAAGCATGCGCGCTACCACCTGAGCCGCCACGGCCCACCCTAAAGACGACGAAAGCCCGCTGGAGTCCGTGTTCGGTCAGTGCAGCCCCAAACGGGCAGCCCCCTGCCCATACTTCATGTGCCTGTGGCAGCTTCCACCAGTGGCACTACCCATCTCCCTTCCCACATCCACCTCTCAGCTGAGAGGTGCGCTAGAGATCTCTCCCTCCTCCCTCCGCAACCCCCCTCCCCCCGCCTCTCAGCTGGCTGGGTGCGCTAGGAAGGAGTCTGTGCGCTGGCGGACCGGGATGCCGGCGAGGGTGCGCACGAACCTAACTGACGAGACGCAGACACGTTGGCACCCATTCGTCCTGATTGGCTCAGACGTTGGGCCTATGCTGTGCCTGTCCCGTGAGTGTCGGCACTGCGGTGAACACGTGGAGGCCACACGGCGGATGCCCAATACATGCGGATGTGGGAACACGCCTGATGAAGGTTAACGTGAGTTATTGTCTCGTTTGATCCCACTCATAACATACACATATATATTGTAACCCATCCTAAGCCCTCGGGATAGGGCAGAATAAAAATGTAAATAAATAAATCTGACTTCCAGGGAGGTGGGGGGATGTTGCTCATTACGGCTACTTCCCCCCCTCCCCCCACTTGGGGGGGGGGGTCTAGTCCTGCAAAGACTCTACTTTCCCAGTAGCAACTAGCAAAGTGACATCACAAGCCTGTGGTAGGCCTACTACTACCCCCACCCATTTCTGTAGCTCGACTAGGTGTACCCGGTGCTTCACAGCCATAGATTTTCAGAGATAGGATCCTGCCCAGTGGGGCTTACAATCTATGATGGACAAGGATGAGAGGAACACACAGGGAAAGGGAGACACACACACATTCCAGGCATCCGTGGACTCTGGCTGGTCCCAGTCTCGACTTGTAGCTATTGGGAGGATTTCTCTGTAGGATGGTTGGGGCATGGCAGGTCCTGCAGTGGTACACGGGGCTGGACTAGATGACCCTTGAGGTACCTTCCAGCCTTGTGACTCTATGACATTCCCATTTTACAGATGGGGAACTGAGGCTGAGAGGTTGTAACTTGCCACCCAGTGAGTTCATTGGCTAGGGTGAGATTCGAACCCTGGTCTCCCAGGTCCAAGTCCGCTACTTTAGCCACTACACCGCACTGGCCCTCGTGTCCCAATTACAGGAACCCTGAAGGGCTTGAGGGTAAGGTCTTCCTAAGCCGTGGCCTTCCCAAGGCTCCCAAGCCCATTTTGACCTCCCCTTGCAAAGGCTGTGGTGTCTTCCTAGCTCCCACTGAAGCCATCCAGAGTGGCAGCAACCTCAGCAGGAAGGATGTTTTAAAAGTGGGTGGTGTCATCACTCCACCCCTGCCTAGTCTAAACATTTCCTTCGTCGGGGGCCCTTTACAAGTGGCATGAGCACCCTCTGGGGAATTTTCAGAGTGGGTGAGGGCAGAGTCTTGGCTTCTCTCTCACCCACTCTGAAAACGTGCTTCCAAAAGGCTCCCTAGAGTCCAGGGCTTGGGCTCAGTTGAGCCCCCCTCACTCCATGGAAGCTAGTTATGCCCCTGACCTAGGAACAGGGTTAAGAATCCCAATGTCATGTCATCCAGGTCCCTGCTTTGGAAGGCCCTTGGTGCACGCAGAGCAAGTCTGGTGTCTCAGCTTCTTAGCGTCCTTGGCTTTGTCGAGTGTCACAAGCAGGCAGATAGGAAAGCTGTCCCCGCGCCTATGGAGGATCAGTGGTGAGGCATGCCAGAACCACAGTGTGGATGTCAGCCTAGAGACCTCCAGGCAGAGCGAGAGACGGTGACACACACACATCGGCTCTTTTGCCTCCCGTGGCATGCCGCAGCTTATTCCTTAATGCAATCAGTCAAACCCACCCCCCCTTTTCTCTCCACGCCTTCGCTCCGGCTACCGCCGCTCAACGAGCGCCTTATCGCTGTGACTCAGGACGCCTCAGCTCTCCCTGATATCCCTCTGGAAGTGACAGCGCCATTACTGTGTATTAACGTCAGATAACCAACAGGGGAGCTGGCGCCATCACTGCGATTACGGGCCTCGCCGCGTAGCCGGCTCTTGTGCCGACACATCTCGAAGTGGCCTCCTCGTCGGTCATTCTGGCCTTCGTAGAGTCCGGTCCCGACATCCTGTCAGTCCACCCCCAAGGGCAATGCAATCAGAAGACCAAGAACATCACTGTCAATCCAATCTCTTGCTGTCCACACATGTTGGGGCAGCCGGGAGGGAGCAAGGCCTTGCAGGACTGGGATCTGGGGTGGAGGCCTGGAAGTTGGTTAGGAAAGTGAAAATAATAGCAAGGTACACCAAGCTGGAGCCAGTGCAGCCTTGGGGATAAGATGCCGGACTTTGACCTGAAAGCCCAGTGTTCAAATCCCAGTTTAGCCACAAACTTGTGGGTTGTGGTGGCCCCTTTTCAGGGAGCCTGTTCTGTCGCTGAAGACCAGCCACACCAGGGATATACCGGGCCAGCAAAACCCAGGGAGAGTGAATCTCTGGCAGAGAGTTACATGTGTCAAGGATGGGTTTAGGCTGGTGGCCTGCACACTACGCTCTCCAAGGTCCTGAGAATGGAGGAGTCATGCAGGTGTGGCAACAGAGGACAGGGAGTCAGAAGCCCTGAAGCAGGTTCACTGGATGACAATGCCTGCAAGATTAGGAAAGTGAGAGTCCCAGGGGGGCTATATGAACTAATTAGAGGCCAGCTGGCTGTCATGTTGGGGTGCTGATGTATATGGGTGTGTTTAGTTGCAAACAGGCGACCACCACCTCTAGCCTCCTGCCACACAGAGACACTGTGTCACAGGTTGGAGGCGTTACATACATGTGGAACCTTTTGCTTTACATATCTACCGGGTCTGCAGTCTACACGTGGGCCCGTGTTACACGTGTGTGACCCTATGTTCCTCCATGACACACTGATACATCGGTGTGGTTTTTAAACACGAGCGTGTTTGTTTTTCAAATTTGGTACAATGGCATGCTGGGAAATTCATTTACATTCCAAATTTGCAGAATCTGGTTGAATTAGCATATTTTTTTCTGCCTACATAACCTGCACAATAATTTGCATATGCCTATTTACATAATTTATTCTGCTTGCAGAATCTGGATTTTTCAGCTTGCAGAATTTGGAGGTGGGCAGGCTGCAGAACACCCCCAGGGGCCTGCCTGCCCTCTAATCAGTAATGAAAAAACTTTGATATGTCCTCATCGGGTGACCGTATCACCATCCATCTCCATCAACCCAGGTTCCTCGCTGCCTCGTGGGAGAAAGAACGAACCCATCTGGGTTATTTACACTCATGACAGTTAATAAATTGCTCCTGCCTGGATGACGGCTGTGGGGTTAAAGAGCTACCTGGATGGGACCCAGTTTCTGCACGGCTCCTCTAACTGATTTCACAATCACTGCCAAGGGCTGAGGTGCCCTTGACATTCCACCCGCACCCCCTGGGGTGCAGCTCGGAGTCCTAATGTCTCCGAGACAGACCTGAAGGCCTAAGAGTCCTCCCAGCAGCCGAGAAAGGATGGTTACAGGCTCAGAGTCAAAGTCCATCCCAAACCACGCGGCCCATCAGGCTGGCATGGTTAAGGCAGACCAATTTTCTGCGGCCCATGGCACGCGAGGGAACAACGTAGCCGGCACCACGTCTGACCATCTTTGACTTCTCCACCCTAACAAATCGGGGACCAATTCCCCACCAGGATGGAGACCACCCAGCGTGAATTAGGATTTGAACCCAGAACCTTCGGGGATGGAGGCAAGAGTCATTCAGCCACCACGCCTCTTTGCTAAGGCAGTGAGTGTGAGTGTGTGAGAAAGAGAAAAGAAAGCTCCTTTTTCACCTCCCAACTAAGGGCTGTGGGGAGGGGGAGTGAAGAAAAATATTTCAACTTCCCCCCCTGCCCCGCACTGTGGGGCAAGACCTGGGCACCTACCAAGCGAGACGACCATGATTCCAGCTTTCAGGTAACCCATGTTTTCCAAAGAACCTCTCCCCGAATGGCTGGGAGCCGCAGCAGCACCTGTTACACAGCTAAACCCGGCCCCCCCACCTCCTCCCCCCACTGTGGCTTAATTACAGTGATTTGGGAGAGATGGGTCTCTGCTAATTTAGCGTTCCTTTGTTGTCGAGAAATGGGAGGCCGGTGGTTGTGTGCCTCACAACTAGGGCTGTGATGGGGACCTCTCCACCCAGGCCTCTGCGTACAGGCCTTAATTAACTCCCAGTTCCCATGGCAACCACTAACGGTGCCGCTCACTTCCTGACAGCCAGCCTGGCTGCAGCTTCTCTTTTGGAATGAGGCAAAAATACAGCAAGAGAGAAAGACAGAAAACCTCCCGGTGATAATACAGGGGGAAAAGAACGGAAAATTCTCAGCTTGGTGGCAACGGGGTGGGAGGCCGAGAAATCACTGCCAGGCTGGTGTGCAAGAGGGCTCTCTCTCTTCCACGCACACGTGTGTGAGAGGCTGGGGTGCAGGGAGCTTGTGCACACACACACGGAGAACACAGATGCTCATACAAGCACAGCTAAGTGCCATGGAAAATACGCGTGAGGGTCGGAGTCAGGAAATCCAGGGTCAGATTCAGGAAAACGCAGGCTTCGGAGGCAGCTGCCTAGGGGCCCGTTTGTTGGGGGCTCCCAAAAGGAGCACTCCCAATCCATGAATAAACGTGACGTGACAACAGGCGTGCGAGAAGTCCTGGTGTAAAACGCAAGCCCGTAGAGCCTCGCAATCTGGGAGCCGCAGCCTAGCAAGGGCTCTTGGCAATTTAGGACCAATATACGGGTCCATGAGTAGATTAGAAATAACAAGATGTGTAATATATGGGCCCCGGCCCCCAATTATATTTAACCAAACATCAATAATGAATGATGAGTTACAGTGTCAATTCTTACTGTCGGGAGCAGGGAGTGATCAGCAGGGAATGGATTGCCCATGGTGACTGCTGATACTTCTCCCATGAAATTGGGACTGGCCGCTGTCAGAGACAGGATGCTGGGCTTGATGGACCATCAGTCTGACTCAGTATGGCATTTCTTATGTTCTTATCATTTTGGACCCCGGGTGAACAGTGTAGCGGCCCCGATCCTACAGACACTTAGCCCAAAGAGGGGCGTTCGTTACAGGAGACCCCACCCGTTACAAAGCACTTCCGCATCACAGCACGCTGTAGGGGGCGTGGCCTCATTGGAAATGGGTGGGAGGAAGGCCTTAGCCCCACCCCTTTTCTGACCTAGCCCCACCTCTTAGTGCATTAGGATGTCACAATGCTCCAGGGGGTGGGGGTGGTACCCAGTCACAGGGGAGTGGGTTCCACCGGAGGCATCAGGCCGAATCCTGGGACGGGTCCAAATTTGTCCCCAGCAGGGATCCGATTGGCCGCGGCCCCAAATCCCTGCAGAGACCAACTTGATAGAGTGTGGTACGGGTGCTATATCCCCCACCCCCTCTTAGATCTTTGGGCCTTAAGTCCAGCTGTTGCGATCTTTCCCGCAGGCACTGCTGGCTGTGCTCTCTCAGCACCAACAAATGGCCAGAGTCTGGATTGTGCTAAACAGTCGCATTGTAGCACAGGAGCCAGAGACCCCCCCAGTGGCATTGGGATCTAGCCTAGAGTGGCCATGCCTCTCCTTTAAAAGAGGACACTTATGAAAAATACATGGTGCAGGGCTGCACTGGAACCAATGCAGCCCTGCAATATGTATCTTCTGCCCTGTCTATGCATCTTCTTTTAAAGAGGAGGTATGGCCACTCTGCCTAGCCACTTTCTTCTCTCTGGCTTGCCTGAACAGGGATGCCCACCCATCCTGCACTGCTGCTGGGCTTTCCACTGGTTTGCAAGCCCAGATGTGCTCACACACGCGTGCCGGATCCAACGTTTCTACTCCAAAGGAGTTCCTCAAGAACAACCACCTTCCTCGGCCTGGGTTGCTCTCATCAGCAGGGGAACCAGGCGTAAGGGAACGGGGTGGGGGCAGAGCATCCAGGACACGGGCAGATAGTGAGGCTGGAGTGCAGGGCCAGAATCAGGACTGGGAGGAGGAGCAGGGCCGGAGAAGGGAAAAAAAGCAGGCAAGGTTGGCGGGCAAAGAGCGCTGGAACTAGAGCAGAGCTAGGGTAGGGTTGCCAGATATGAACATTTTTCCAGGACATTTATGAAAAATACATATTGCGCACAGGCCCTGCACTAGCGCCTTAGCAACCCTAAGCTAGGGCGAAAGGAAAGAGGAGTAATGTTGTCTACCCAACTTCTTGATGCTACCAGCCAGTCCTATATGCCACCTGTCACCCAATCAGGAAGCTGGGGGCGTAGCGAAGCTAAGGGAACGAGAAGGCCTACAGGGCAGTGTTTCAGACTGAGCCAGAGAGCAGCAGTGACAGGGGATGTTTTTACACATGCAGTAATCCAGATTAATCGGCTCAATTCAAATTAAGGTGATCATGTGAACACTTTAGTCTGAATTACTGAACCTGAATTACTGAACCGAAACTGGCTGTTTTTACACGATCGCATTTAATCCAAATTCATTTTTTAATCCAGATCTATTAATTCAAAGTTATTATTCAGGAGTAACTGTTCACATAATCATTTTTAATCAGGAATAAGAATTGATCCTGATTTGCAGCGTGAACAGCTTAATCCGGATTCGGAGTCACAAGGACGACTGTGAAATCCCCACGGTGCAGCGCAACCAGATATCAGCATCCTCTTCCGCTCTGATTTCTGGGAGTGTAGTGACAGCCGTCACCTTGCAACAGGGAGGGGTCTTCACCTTGGCGCGGGGGATTTTTAAATTTAAAAATGGTAAGCAGAGACTGCTGGAAAAACTGTGGGATACCGTAGCGATATGGACAGCTAGAGGGGAGACATGTCTATCTGCAGCCCTAGATAGTGCCTGAAACTCAGTCCAGATTAACTGTTTACACGATAACTAATTTGGATTGAACTTAATCCGCATTAAAATAAATCCTTGAAAATTAGGTTTCCAGAACCCGGTTTAAATTTCAAACCCTGGGTCATTAATTCGGACTAAAGTGTTCACATGATCAACTTAATCCTCATTAAAAGCTGCTTAATTCAGATTAACGTTCATGTAAAAAACAGCCAGTGGACGGGAGCAGAGTTTTGCCCCTACTCCCTCTCTTGCCCACTCTGTTAATTTCCAAGCAGCATTTAAGCCACTTCCAAAGGGGCCCCTTAGAATCCAGGGCCTCAGCTGAGCCCCCTCCCTCCATGGGTAGCTGCTCCTCTGGCTGTGCTGCATTAAGCCATGCTAAGGCTGAACTCAAGTAGCCCAGGGTCCTTGCATCGTAGGGCTGCAATCCTTGCGCACAATCCACACGCGCTAGCCCTGCTGCGTCTTGGCCCCTGGTGCCTTTCTCAGTCTCTCTGCTCTAATGCTTCTGCCGTCGGTATTTTTCCATCCTCGTGTCCCTGCGTTCCCAAGCCCTCGCTGCATTTGTGCACACCCCTTTCCCGGAAGCATGCGTATCTCAGCCTCCCCACCCCCTCCCCTCTCTCAAACCCACCCATATCCCCAGCTTGGATCAATACCAATTTCCCCCACTACCTCGTGTACCTTTCTGGCAGCCTCTCTCTTTGTTCTGCATAGGAATAAAAGTCTAACAGTACCTTGCCAAAGGAATTACAACTCACCCCCCCCCCCCCCCCCCCCCCCCCNCAACATGTTTTGCATATTGCTATTTTACTGTCCTCTTTCACCCACCTCCCTCTTCCCTTCTTCAGGAGCAATTTTATGCAATTTGCAACTGTCTGGCTTCAAATGAAAAGAGACACAAAGCATCTCTCCGAAATATTGAAAAGCTGGCGGCTTTCTCCCTCAAATTTCACTTAGCAAGAGGCTCCAACTTTGGCGTGTGATCGCCGCATGCCATTAATAACCCCTCTTTGGTTCTTTTCAGAAGCCCATCAGC
This sequence comes from Sphenodon punctatus, assembly GCA_003113815.1. NCBI lineage: Eukaryota > Metazoa > Chordata > Lepidosauria > Sphenodontia > Sphenodontidae > Sphenodon > Sphenodon punctatus. The sequence goes on along the minus strand of QEPC01008752.1, from coordinate 2,062,689 downwards.
GGAGGCGCAATCACAAATCAAAGGCATGGGTTATTGAGATAGAATATCACTTCAGTCAGCCAGCAATAAGTGATCTTGGGGAGTGGGGTGAGGGAGTTGCCTCCGGTACCTACCGATTGCCTGGCACACGATAAATACAGTCAACTGAGGAGACGAGCGGGGGCATGCTTGTCTGTGCCTTCAGACTAGAGCGGAAATGGGTACCTTGTTGGGCTACCCCACCACCCATCCGGTACCCAGATACCTGGAAAAAAACACCAGTAATTTACCATTACTGATTTACCAGTGTTTTTTTCCAGTTACTGATAAAAAAAAGTAGGACCCAGGTCAACATTCCAGGACCTTGGGTATCCAAATTGGGTTGTAATTAGGCACCAATGGGTACCCAATATTTTCCAGTCAATTCAGGTACCAGAAATTGGATGGGTATGCCCATTTTTGCGGGTACTCATTTCAGCTCATAAGTGACTCGCACAGTCATGTGCCTGCCCCCAGATTTCCAGAAGCCCTAGAGACCCCTATAAAACCCCTGTCCAGCCCCCACTCCTGTGCCCCCCTGCACACACACACTAGTGACAGTTACTGGTTGCCTAGGCATCCGCTCTAATTCAGACCAACGGTCTCCACAGAGAGACACTGAACAAAGTTGATCTTGGGAAGGAAAATTAAGTTACTGCCTGTTTCATTCTCTGGATGATTCACACTCACTAGGTCGGGGCACAGTTCCTGGAATGGTTGGCTCTACTCTAAAGGGTAAGATTTCCTCTCTTGTTCCACTGTTTCCCCTCAGCCAGGCTGCGGGGATGGGGGCTTGGAGATATCACCATCCGTGGAAGCCATAGACTAAACCACACCTGGCGTGGCTTGGGCCCGCCGTGTCTAGAAGACCGTTGGGTTCTCTATTTTCCATAGCGATCCCTATGGATCAGTCAGTGTCCTCCTCTTGCAAGTTCCATCGCTGCACCAAGCCCATGCGCAGTGACCCAGGTTCACGGCATCTCCCCCATTGCCACCATACGAGTCCCTGCCCATACAGCACACACGGGCCCACAGAGAAGCATTCTCGGTAGCTGCTCCACAGCTTTGGAACTCCCTTCCCCTCCCCTTGCCACTTTCCGAAGTGGCCACGTCCCCCTTTCTGAGCAGAGAGGGGGCGTGGCCACGTGAAAGGGGTGGAGCAGAGGGATCCCTGCCCCTTTCCACTGGGACCACGTCTCTTTGCTGAGTATTGCGATGCCGTGATGCTGGCAAAGGGGCGTGGTCACATCAGAAAGGGGTGAAGGGCCTCCACACGCTCTTGAATTGCAGAGGGAGCTGTTTGGCAGAGCTGTAGCTTCAGGCCCAGTGGGCTTTGGGACCCCAAGGAAAGCATCTGGGAGGGAGTCCCAGCAGCAGCAGCAGGCAGTGCCTGACATGGGAGATAGGCTTCGGGCAGACGCATCCTGCAGGGCTCACCACTCCCAAGGCTCACAGCAAGTGCTGAGATAACACCCACTATGGAAAGGCACTAGTCTATGGAGCCTGTCATGTTTTGTAGGATCGGGCCCTGGGTCCATGTAGGATCGGGGCCGACCAGGCAGTAAATCCAGCGGGGGGGGTCAGATCCCAAGGCTGGTGTCCACGCTGGGAGGACAGGGGCCTGTCAAATCCCAAGAGTCACTCTATGCAAGGGATGCAGAGTAGGATCCAGGTGAGCGTGTTGCCAAACAGGGACAGCCTTAAATTTGTGGGGCCCTTAGAGGCACCCTCCGCGGGGCCCTAGCGGTGGTCATGTTTAGGACTGAACTGGGAGGGAGTGGGCGCTCTGCATCCTGACCTGGTGAAAATGGGGGCCACTCTGGGGCCCACAGAAGTAGAGAAAACAGTGGGGCCCGGGTTAGTTTCCCCTGTGGAAAGGCCGGCCCCGGCTGACGGGTAACAGCAGGCTGGGCTGGCGAGAAGCCTAGTTGGCCTCTTAAGGCAGGTAAGTTCAGGCGGAGCAGAGACAGGCTGCGGTCTGGCTGCAAAGTCTTGAAAACTAATTGCTCTGACAAAGGAGGTGCAGCAGGAAAAGGAATTAATACAACAGGAGAGCCAATGAGCAGCAGCCTCCTGCTCACCTGACCGCCTCAGACTGTAGCAGGTTCAGGCTGGAGAGCCAATGAGCAGCAGCCTCCTGCTCACCTGACCGCCTCAGACTGTAGCAGGTTCAGGCTGGATTGCACCTCATGAGCTGTAGTTCCCGCTAGGTCTGGCCTTAGGTTGTGGTAGCACAAATGGTACGGTGCCTCCTCAGGGACATGGGTTCTAGACACCCCCCACCCCCACCCTCACTTCCTGGTGCCTGACAGAGCTCTGTCGAACACAGGAGCAATGCAAGCTTTGCCCTACCACCCTGCCTCAAGTAGCGGAAACGTGTTCTCAGTACCCAATGCAAATTGTTACGTGGAGGGCAACAGAGCTGCAGCAGGGGCCTGGGCCAGCGGTCCCCCCTGCAATCTGGTGGCTTGGCAGCAGACTCTACCAGGGTTCAGGACTTTCAAGCCGGGCTGGGCCACTGCAGTCCATACCCCTGGGGATCCCTGCTGCAGAGCTTTCTGGGAGGATTGCCAAGCCAGGCATCTGCCATGCTCTGTGGCGAACCTGATGCCAGGTCTGTCATTGCCATTGAGGCCCCCAGAGGCAGGCCCACCCCTCTTCAAACCAACGCTATTGCCTTTACGAGGCCACGATCCGCTTACTCCGGAGTAAGCAGATTGCGGATTGTGGCCTAGGCCTTCTAAGAGCCCCCAAGCCTCTTCACTTGCAGCAGCTAAAGCCTCTAGCCGCCCTGACAAAGCGATCGATTTTTATTTATTTTTTAAAGTTAGCCCGCAGCAAATTGGGATCACGGGGAAATGTCCAACCTTTCCGCAGCAACCTCAGCTCCCCCTTCACACTCAGCACCAACTCCTTGTCCTCACCTTCAAGACATGTCATGACTTTCTTCCTCCCTGTTTTCCTTCCACGTTCCCAACCGCGGAACTTCGCTCCCCCTCTGCCGTCACTCCCAGCCCAAAATCTCCTGCTGCCTAAATCATATTTATGCCCCATCTTGTACAATGCCCCCTATGTCTGGAACTCCCTCTCTGAGCACATACACTCTGCTTTCCTCCCCACACATCCCTCCCTTCAAATTCCTCCTAAAAACCTACCTCTTCAATCTATCTCCGAATACCCACCCCTCAAAGATTGCACGTGTATTTATTATTAATTGTTATACGGAACTCCCTTCCCTTGGAGATTCATCTAACCCCAAGCCTGCTCACCTTCCAGACCTTTTCGTTTGGCCAGATGTTTGGTAGGCAGGGATAGGGTTGAGTGGGGAGGTTTATTTATTTATTTATTTATTTAAGCAATTTTTTTTTACCGCGCTCACATCCTGCTTCAGCCAGCTTGAGGCAACGAACATACAAAATAAAACAACAATATAAAACATATAAAAACAGCTAAAGTCATCACAAATAAATACAATAAATAATGGGGGAAGTAAAACAAAAGCAACCTCCCCACCCTTTACCCATTTCCCTCACCAAAAGGGGATCAGATGGTGTTTTTAATAGAATTTTTTACATTTTAAATGTATTTTTATATGCTGAAGCCTTAAGGGAAGGGCAGGGTCTAAATTTAAAAAAACATCACCAGCAACATACCTGGCACTGTAAAATCATTAGAAACTGGTCCCTGCCCCGAGGGGCTTACAGTCTGGAAGAGACAAAGGAGGGGAAGCGTCTCCTTATGCCATCTTACTCCTCAGGATTCTCTAGTTGTGCTTCTGAGACGTCTCAGCTTTGTGAATGTATCCCCGTGAGAGTTGGAACAGGTACCTAATTTGCATTTCCAAATACCTTGTTGGGTTAGGTATTTGATGGGCTACCCAATTACTGATTGGATACCCAGAAAAATCAATCGTTTTAATTTGTTTTATACTGGGTTTTTTATTTTCCAGTTACGTGATCGGTAAATCGGGACAGCAAACCAAAATATTAGAACCAGAAGTCGACATTACGGGGTCAGACGTCAACATTTCGAGACATCGGGTACTCAAATTGGGTCAAAACCGGGTACCAATCAATACTCAAAAGTTTCTAGTCAATTTGGGTACTGGAAATTCAACAGGGATACCCACGTTTGCGAGTCCTCGTTTCAGCCGTTATCCATACAGCGCTGCGTACAACTAGTAGCACTTTTGAAATGATAAGTAGGAGTAAGTAGGAGGAGTAGCTCCAATCCCTGCCCCTCCCACTTGCCTCCCTTCTTGTGTCCAATCATAACTGGACACACTGCTGGCGCTAAATAAAAAAATAAATAAATCTGTACTTTGTATCAAATTAAATAACCCTGGAGTTACTGAACTGTGCCCAGTCTGAAACACTAGTGCACGGGATGTTAGTGGCCCTCATTCATAAACTACTACTATTACTACTAATCAATAATCATATCGCACGACTAGGTCTACCCAACCCTTTACAGTCACAGATTTTCAGACAGGTCCCTGCCCCAGTAGGCTTACAATCTAAGATGGACATGCGGGGAAACACACAGGGAAAGACAGACATATTAGAGTCACAAGGCTGGAAGGTATCTTAAGTGTCACCTAGTCCAGCCCCCCACACCACTGCAGGACCTGCCGCCACCACCACCACCCATCGGCAGAGAGAAATCCCACCAATAGCTACAAGTAGGCCATGGAACCAAGCAAAGCACACCGACGCCTGAAATAAGAGGAAATAATTTTAGAAAAAGAAGGAGCCAACGGTCCCAAACAGGCAAGCCACACTCATGCTGCAGGGGGAAGGCAAAAAAACCCTCAGAGCCAACTGCCAATCAGCCCAGAAGGAAAATTCCTTCACGACCCCAAAGACAGCGATCAGTTAGACCCTGAGCATGTACGCAGGCCCTACCGGTGAGGCACGTGATATACAATATAGTACCCAGGCCTCAGAATGTGCCGAGAGTCCCATCTCCAGCCACAGACACCCATTTTACAGATGGGGAACTGAGGCTGAGAGGTTGTGACTTGCTGAAGGCCACCCAGGGAGCTCATTGGCTCGGGTGAGATTTGAACCCTCGTCTCCCAGGTCCAAGTCCGGCACCTTAGGGCTGGAAGCGACCTCAGAAGTCATCTACTCCAAACCCTGCGCCAAGGCAGGATACCCTCCGCCTACCGCATCGCAGAAAGACCCGCGAACAGTTTGGTTTGAAAACAGAATTCGTCTTTCTGCAATAATCATTTTCAAATTTAGCTTGACATCAACCTCCATTTTAAACAGAAGTAAGGAACTGTCTAACTGAGTCAGACCAATGGTCCATCTTAGCCCAGTATGGTCACAACCTGACGAGGCAGCAGGGTTTCAAATCCGGCTCTTCAGCAGAGGTCTCCTCACTCAGGCGTGCTACCGGAGACCCTCCAGGATCCCCAGCAGAGGCTTCACCCAGACGTGCTACCAGAGAACCCGAATTGGAGATGCTGGGGATTGAACTTGGGGCATTATATAGACAAAGCATGTGCTCTGCCACCTGAGCCACAACCACCTAGCTGCCACGGAATTCCCAGGCTGCCCTGGAAGGGAGACACACCGCAGGAAGGGTCTTTTTGTTGCAAAAGACTGCAGAGCGCATGGAGCTTTCTATTACAAGGCCAGCCAAGAGGGGGATAGCAGGGGGGTACCAAACCAGGGCAGCATGGCTGTAACAGGGACAAACCCCACACTCAAATCCAGGGGGGCCATACTCTTGCTGAGCCAGGGGGGCAGGGTTCATTCCGTCTTCTGCACCAGGACTCATTCCAACCAGGCCCCATGCCCACACCGCCCGACAATCCCTATTTAGAAGGGACACTCACTCTTTGGGTGCTAAATCCCACGGTCCCTCTTTCAGGAGAGGGCGGGACACAACAAGACTGGTATTCCAGCCTCAGGCACATCTTCCCTCTCAGGAAAAGCCCTGGAGAGAGAATGGGGAGATGATGGAATGACAAGAAACTCAGTGGGAATGAGAAGCAGGAGAACGTCCGTCCCTCTTTGTGCCTCTGGAATGCTGGGAAGGGTGTATATATGCGTGAGGAGGCGGAGCTTATTTGCAGAGGGGCAGGGCCTGTCCCACTCAGGAGCATAGCTTGGTTGGAATGGGCCCAGGTGCAAGAAATGGACTTGTCCGCCCCTCTCCCATCACCGTCCTCTCCCCTGTCCCACCCCTTCTCCTCCCCACCCCGCAGAGTCTCTCCCTCCCTCCCACCGCTTGCTGCGCCTGAGTCTTGGAGGATGCCTCGTGCCGCCCGCTTCGTCCCACATGCATCCCACGCTGCACGCGCGTCTGCTCCGCTCCGTCCGGCTGTGCTGCAACAGGACAGGATTCGTGCCCTCCCCCCGCTGGGGCCCTGTGGGCCCCTCCCAGCTTGCACCCCGGGAGAAATGTCCCTCCTGTCACTATGATAACTACGCCCCTGGTCCCACTTTGTCCGCTCCAACTGTTAGAAGGTATGCTTCCCTCCGGCTCCCACACACAAAAAAACGACAAGAATTTACTTTCTTAGTACACATGAAAATAATGAGTGCCCATAATAGATGTGCAAATAAACCAGCACCAATAGGATCTCTGATTTCAAAATGCATGACAGGGGAGTTGGAAGGAGGAGGGCCCCCCAGCTACCAGGATGCACCAGGGTCTCCAATTTCTCTCAGCCAGTCCCACATGAGATGTGTGGGCAACCCAGAAGGTGCTACAGCCACCCATCCCACCCCCTTGCAGCCTTGCTGGTTTAGGGGTGTGGCTGGTTAGTTACCCCACAAACGTTGGCAGATGGGTTGCCTCAATGCCTCAGTGCCTGGAGGAGGCCTCAGTGCTGCTCCAAATTCCTGCCTCCTCCCTACCTTCCCCCAGTTCAGTTTTCCGGTTACGCCCCTGCACACAGTGAATATCACGCTACAAGCTTTGCGCTCTACCCTAACCTGGCCTAGCATTCCCTCGCAGTCTGGTGTACCGTTATTATTGGCCGGATCGATTCCTTGTTGGTTCGCCGCTCACAGAAACCGATGATGTATTATGCCTGAAACCGCCGGACCTATCCCCCAAAGAAAATTAAGTCCGATAATATTTAAGAATGGATTCCTCTGCAGCGGCAAGCAGTTCTCATCCATGACCTAGAATAACCCACCGCCAAGACAGCTTCCAAAAAGAACTCCATTAAAGCTCTAATTAAATCATGAATGCTCTGGTTGGCCAACAGCCCTGGAAGCGTGGAAATGAGGCAGCGGGGGGGGACGTTGCTGCAGCTGGGCAGGAAGGAGTTAAAAGAGGAACCGTTATGGTTAAAGAATTCCTAACCCCTCTCCAGAGATCCCTGGTTTACATTAATTATCCCGCTGCCTTGAGCACTGGCTGTCTCCTGTGAGCTTCTGCCTATAAGCCCCCGAGTCCTCCGCCTACTCACCTACAAAAGAATCCACTCCTTCAAACCCCAGAGCTGAGAGAAAATGAGCCACGGAACAGGGGTGGCAGAAAGAGCCCCAAATCGTCTCCTTGAGAGACGCAGAGAAAGGATCCTTCTCTGTGGAGGCATGTCTGGAAACAGCAGCTGCTCCCTTGCACTTCATACTGGGCCAACTGAAAGTCCCTCCACCCCATCTTTAATGCAGGGACAGGGAACCTTTTCCCTCCCAGGGGCTACTTTGAAAATGAGTACAATCTCCGAGGGCCGCACAGACGTTTAGGGCAAGGGTGCGTTTAGGAAGAGGCAGGTCCACATTATGGATCTGTCCCCAATCCCTGTGTGCGTGTCCCGTCCTCATCTCTGCCGCCTTGCCCCGAGTTCAGCCTTTCAGTGCTTGGGGATAAGAGGCGGAACCAGGGACTAGAAAAGAGCTTGATTAAAACTAGCCGTGGGTCACATTTGGGCCCCAGGTTTCCCACGCCTGGCTTAGGCCGTTTTTATACGAGGTGCTGAAAAGCGCCTTCTGAGTCCCGCGTTGAAAGAAAAGCCGGCGCGGGGAGCGTTTTCATGCTCCCCGCGCCGCCAGAAGTGACGTGCTCGCCGTGGGCGGCGGCAGCGCTGCCAGATGCCGTTTTGGTCTGTGAGGGGTATGGAGTGAGGGGTGTCCAGGATATAGGCGACCAGTGTCGATGGGGGGGGGGGCGCAGGGGTTCTATAGGGATTCTCCTCCTCCACAAGTCACCTATGGTCCAGGGCATGGATGGAGAGAGGGGTTAGGGTAAAGGGCAGAAGTCAAGGGACCTTGGAGTCAAGGGCGGAGGCAGGGCTAGGAACAGAACAGTGACCGGCAACTCAGAACACAATCCAGAGCCAGGCAGAGCAGAGAACAAGGGAGGCGGAACTAGAGCAGGGACAAGGCCGGATAAGGAAAACAGGAGGCTGCTCTTGCTGCTCGCTTCCTGTTCCAACCAACCAGCCGGAGATCCTGTGACTGGCAGCCAACTGGGAAGCGTGACAGGGGCTGGGTCAGACAGGAGGTGGTGGTGTAGGGTGGCCAGATATGCAAATATTAGAGGACTCTTATGAGAAATACAGGTTGCAGGGCTGCACTGGTTCCAGTCCAGCTCTGCAATCTGTATTTCTCATAGTGTCCTCTAAAATTCACGTACCTGGCCACCCCTATGGTGGTGCGGCCAGGGCAACGGAGAGAGAGGCCTCTGGGGGGGGGGGGGGGGGGGGGG
>QEPC01008752.1:2031707-2053874 GCA_003113815.1 Sphenodon punctatus | reverse complement strand
GGGGGGGGGGGGGGAGTGGCTGGGCCTATGTCAAGAGGTAGCAACAGCACAAGTAGGCCCAGTGACCGCCCCAGGCACCCCAGGACGAAGATTCAAGACCTTGGTCCTGACACTGGCCCACAGTGAATGCCAAGAGGGTCAACCTACAAGGGGGTGAATGACTGTTCAAGTGAGCGTTGGAGAACCATGGGCTCATTTACACAACCCCTTGCAAAGCCACCCCTCGTTTCTTAACCCGTGTTTGTTTTACCCCCCCATATAGCAAGACGCTCACACAGCTGCCCATTTCCCTGCATTTTTCAGTAGCCAGCCCTTAGCATCAGGTGGCAGAGAAGCAGAAAGGGTTTCACACAACACTCAGAGGTTCAGTGCGACAAAGCAGGCAACGGCCCCTTTAAGAGGACCCGCTCGTCACCTTAGGCCCCGCCCCTTCCGAGGGCTGTAAGAGCAGCGGCCAATGGAATTCTGGGAGCCTTTTTAAACATGTGGGATTTCTCCCCCAGTTTAAAGCTGCGGCTCAGAGGAGTCGCCCGGCGCTACTGTTCCCAACAACACCCAGGCAACTTCCAGTTTGTGGAGGAGTGTCTGAACACACACATACACCTTGCAGGGGTTTCCCCGAGCCACAGCTTTAAACTGTGGGAGAAATCCCACATGTTTAAAAAGGCCCCGGCAGTGTGAAGCCAGAAGGACCTGAAACCAGGCTGGTGCATGCTGGGAACTCTCCAGGGTCTGCGCGTGGGAGCTCTGCTGTTGGATTAGGATACTGGATGTTTTTAGCCAATGGGGGGGGAATTCACGGGTTAAAACAACTCCCGCAATCCCCGGCCCCCGACACGCCAGAGAGCGGGCGTGCTTTTAAATGCATAGCCCATTCCTGCAAGTGATGGAGGAGAGGGGGGCCCAGGGCAGTGCACCTTTCCCCAGCTCCCCGACAAACAGCAAATGAAGGAAGGGGGCCTGGAGCAGCACGCATTTTCCCCGACTGCCGCAACAAACAGCTGATGGGAGGAGGCGGGGAGACTGTGTGCTGCTCCGGTCCCCCTCCCCCATCAGAAACCTGAGGGACCGAAACACGTGGGATTAGTAAAACCTCCCCTATCGACTTTTTACTAATCCGGGAATTTTCGTGCACAGCTCCTGGGAGAAGCGTTTAAACATGCAGGTCATTTTTGCATGTTTACGTGCAATCTCTCCCAGGACCGTGTCATGTCTAAAAACGCCCGCTGGTAATAAAGAGGTATTGCTCGAAGAAGCTATTTGGAAATGAGTCTGCAAAGGCTTACAGGGAACGGTAGGGATGTAACCACAGGTGGGGCGTCCCCCACGACCGCAAGCCCAGCGCCAGCACATATTGAGGAGGGATCCTCCAATGAGAATAGCACCAGCCGGGAGCTAGCACCAGTGCACGTTGAGGAGGGATCCTCTAATCAGGAAGCCACCAGCCGGGAGCTAGCGCCTGCCCCTCAATCACAGAGACAGCTATGGGCTCGACCAATCCAGGCCGGTTCCAAGATCCATTGGGCGGGACAGGAAGTACCCGGCACTTCCCTTCTGTCTCCATATCCTGTTGCCTCGCTCTGACCCTTGGCTTGCTGTACCTGCATTAACTGATGTCCCAGCCTGTCCTACCCTCTGCCTCTGCTGATCCTTCTGCCTGTGCTATCTACTTGCCTGGTACTGACTTAACTCAACAACGCCTCTGCAGACTGCCAGGCCTTGCTTTCTGCCCTAGTCTCCCCCCCTGCCTCCACTATCTGCCCCCCCTGCTGGTATGGGGCCCAGTAATTTGATTTGCCCCATGGCCCCATTGCACTTAGCTATGTCACTAGAGAACAGCCACACCCTACCACACCTCACTCTTTTCAAGCGTTGTGTCAACAAGGCTTGAAGAACAATACGAGCATTTTTATCCTTCCCCCCCGACCTCACTCCTCTAGCCCCGCTACAGAAGGTACCAACGTCCTGTGTCACATTTTCAACCCTTTTCATGACCATGGCGCTGCTGGTAAATGTAACTGGGGGGTGGTGGAAATACAGCGCAGAGAAATGACTTTCTCACGGGGACACAATAAATCTCTGGCAGGACCAAGAGAAGAGAGATCATGGTTCAAAATTCTAATCTCCCAATCAAACTCCTCCATGAAAGGAGAAGGGTCGACTCCAAGCCAGCTGATCTCCCATTTTTTTTTACCCCAGCTCGTACCAAGCTATCATTTTAATCTCTTGGAGCCAAAGAACCACTGTATGACTGAGCAGGCCCTGGCCCCTTTAAGAGGGCTTGCTCATCATTTGGCCACACCCCATTCTGAAGCTATAAGGGCAGCATGCTCTGAGGTCAGGGCAGCATGCTCTGAGGTCAGGTCAGACTGCCAGGAGTCAGGACTATACAAGGAAATCTGCTCTCGTCTGACGGCAGCTGGCTAGCGTGCTGAGATATACATCCAGAGGACTTGGAACCTGTATCTATGTATGCTGCAAATAAAAATGTAGGACTTTAAGAACTTTAGCTGTGGAGAGGGATTGGTAGATTTGCAGCCAGGACATGAGCCTTGCAACATTTTCCCCACGGCCAGCATTTGCTTATTATGCTCTCCCCCAGCCCCTACTTCCCTTCCAGATGCGGCTCCAGGACGGGCACCGCAGGACAACAAAGCCCCACCATGTTGCAGTTCCACAGACCGCACACCACGACCTTCTAAGAGCACAATTTTACCCCAGTGAAACCTGGTACAGACTTACCCCTGGCAAAGTCTTCTGTTCATGCAGCGCAGTCTGGGCCTTGATGGCAGAATCTCTGGCACAGTATGTGAGGAACGCACAGCCTGCAGGGAGAAGATGCATTATTTATTAATTATTATTATTATTAATCATTCACACAAGAAATCATTGGGATGGTTCCCAGTACAAGGGGCCAAGGCTTGTCCCTACTGCCATCCGCCTTTGCAAGTCAGAGAAGGCAACCGATGATGTGTGGCAATGACACTTTCAGTGTTCAAAGTGCTTTACCATCCTCATCTGACACCCCCCTCAGTCGGTAGGGTCATTATTATTCCCATTTTACAGCAGAGGGACTGAGGCTGTGAGTGGCTTGCCCAAGGCCACCCAGTGAGATGTATGGCTAAGACAGGATATGGACCCTAGTGTCTCAGGCCCAAGCCCAATGCCTTATCCACGAGGATACACTGACTAGACACGCAGTACCCCGCAAAAAAAGTGTGATGACATGTACTGCATCATCATGGGGGCTGTGCTGTATCTGTTGCCATTAATAATTACTTATATAGCACCAACAACCTGCCTGGCACTACACAGTTGTAATTAGAGGCAGGTCCCTGCCCCAAGAGGCTTGCAAGCTAGAATGGACAAGGAAGGTGAAGGGGACAATAGGAAGAGACAGGGATATATATGTTCCCATTTTACAGATGGGGAGCAGAGACTGAGTGACAGTGACTGACTTGCCCAGGGCCACCCAGTAGGTTCATGGCTAAGAAGGGATTTGAACCCTGGTCTGCTAGGCTACCCCAGCTTCTCCCCTTCCAGCACAGCAATCCCGGCTCTAACGTGCTGCGCTGGGTTTAACTTTCTAAGGAACCAAGATTAGGGTTGTCATATATGCAAATGTTTAAGAGGACACTTATGAGAAATACAGATTACAGGGTTGCAGCGGCTCTTTGCCTATATGGCCACCCTAATCAAGATGTAGGCTGCATCAGTGTCAGGCAAGGCTGCTTTGTAATAAAACATCTTCATTAATTGCCTTCCTGAAGGAGCGTGTTAATTAAATTTGCAGACAGGACTAAATCAGGATTTAGAGTGAACACCAGTAAAATAACCCAACGGGACACTGGGCCAAAGCCTTTTGGGTGTAGGGATAATGCAACGCTGGGTTTGGCCCCAGCAGCTCCATGCTCTGGGTGAAGCTTCAACTTCCCCAGGTTATCCAGGGGTGCCCCGTTAAAGTCAGGACATCAGGAGGTAATCGGGGGTGGCGGCATTTTGCAAAGGGGTGAAGAAAAGGCTCTCCTGCCCCTTTCTGATATAGCCCCTCTCCCAGTGGAGTGTTGTGATGTCACAATGCTCCAAGGGGGTGTGGCCATGTCAGAAAGGGGGGGGGGGTGAGTCCCTTTGCCCCTCCCCCTTCCAGTGGGGCAGGGACACATCTGCCTTCATCACCTCGAGGCTAGACTACTGCAACGCGCTCTAAGTGGGGCTTCCCTTGTTTCTGGTTCGGCGGCTGCAGCGGGTGCAGAATGCGGCGGCTCATCTCCTGACGGGGACTGGGCGGCGGGAGCACATAACACCGGTGCTCCGCGCTCTGCGCTGGCTGCCTATAGCGCACCGAGCCAGGTTCAAGGTGTTAGTATTGATTTACAAAGCCCTGCACGGTCTGGGCCCCTCATATCTCGGGGACCGCCTCGCCCTCTGCGCCGCAGAGCGATCCCTTCGGTCCACTGGGGGCGCCTTTCTGGTGGTCCCCCGTGTAAGACGGGGGGCCACAATGGAGAGGGCGTTCTCAGTGGCCGGGCCGCAGTTGTGGAACTCCCTCCCGGAGGAGGCTCGCCCGGCCCCGGGCCTGCTGGCCTTTCGACGTATCTGTAAGACCTGGCTGTTCGCCCAGGCCTTTGGAGGGGAGGCTGGGGGGGGTGGGTTAATTTCTGTGGGGGATGTTTTTAATTTGTTTTAATTAAGATGTTTTAGACTTTTTATGTTAAAAATGGTTTTATATTATGTCGGAAGCCGCCCCGAGATGCCGTAGGCATGGGGGGCGGCATATAAATATAAGAAAATTAAATAAATAAATAAATAAATAATACGACTGTTCAGTGCCAGGCATATTGCTGGGGCAACTTTTAATATTATTAATTAATAGGCTGAAATAATAAACATTTTCTCTCTCTCAAAAATCTCATGAGAATCAAGAAAGGTTACTGAGATCTCGGGATGATCTCGATAATGGTTTGAGATCTCAGTCGAGAATTTTTCTCGATATATCATTTACCGTTACCATAGTGTTTACCGTGTACCGCATTATTCCCAGTAATGCGCATGCATTCCCAGTAATGGTCACTGCAACTGTTCTGAGCATGCCCTCCCTCCAAGATGGCGCCGGCAGCATCGCCACCATTTTGGAAAAGGGCAGCCATTTTGTGCATGCACATTACTGAACTGAACTGCCTAACTGAGTCAGATCAATGGTCCATCTTAGCCCAGTATTGTCACAACCTGACACGGCAACAGCTTTTCAAATCCAGCTCTTCCAGGGTCTCCGGCAGAGGCCATGCCGGTGTGCTACCTGAGATACCTCCAAGCCCCCAGCAGAGGCCTCCCCCATGGTGTGCTACCAGAGATCCTGAAGTGGAGATGCCGGGGATTGAACCTGGGACCTTATACAGTCAAAGCACGCGCTCTTACCACTTGAGCTATGGCGCACATGACTGGGACAAGCGTGGTACACGTTATCGGTAAAATGGTAGTGGGAAATGGTATCTCGAGAAAAATTCTCAACAGAGAAAGTGTTGAGAACTGGAGATTTTCTCAATTATCAATTCTCACAAAAAAGAATCAAGAACTGTGATTCTTGGCGAGAATCATGAGAAAAATCAAGATCGAGTTTCAGCCCTAATTTATACGGTGCCAGCAATCCCTGAAAAAACAAGAGATGGCATCTTAATCCAGTCTCCTATGGAAAGAAAGCCTGTGCAGTCACCCTGTGTGTGTCCCTAACTGTTGCTCACGCAGGCCAAGTTTTGTAAAGGGCCCAAAGGTAAGCATGGGCCCCCAAAATTGTAACAAGAACCTGGAGAGGGCTATGGCCCTTCCTGTAGCCAAAAAATCCCATCGACTTCCTGCCCTGACCCCTAGGGATAGAGTGAAAAATTATAATATTCTATATATGTAGGCAGAAGCCTTGGGCCCACTTAAGAAACCAAACTTCACTGGCTTGGGTGCAGAGAGCTACTTCCATGTGAACAAAGATGAGCAAAGGGGTAACCACCAGTCCAGATAAACCTGGCACAGAGTCTCCCTTGTCCAGAAGGCACAAGCATTTACCCCAAGGCAACCTTGTCACTCTGTGTTTGTGTGAAGGGTTGCAAAGAGAGGTAGTTACTCCCAAATCATTGACTAGGGTTGCCATACGTCCCCTTGAATCTGGGTCACTTATGAAAAATACACGGTGCAGGGCTGCATTGGATCCAATGCAGCCGTGCCCCAAGGAGTCATTGGGGTGATTTCAGACGTTACGTGGTCCCGATTCACCACAGCGGATTCCCGGCGGGGGTGAACTGAACAACCACCCTCCGTGGTCAAAAAAAGCCAGATCACAGCCCGCGGCAGCGCAACAGACATTACGCCGATCCTGGGCCGGGCCGTGGTCAAAGCACTCGGAAGGCGCCGGGACGGCTCGTCCCGGCTGCTGCCGTGTGCCCTTTAAATCTCCCTCCCCAGCCTGTGGTGTTGCTGGTTGCCTGGCAGCGACGCTGCGTGCTTGGTCCCTGGCTGGGAATCATTTCCTTTGATTCCAGCCGGTGGTTGCCGTCCAGACGTTACTTTTGGTTTGTTCCCGTCGGGAATCTCTTTGACCATGCTTTCGGAGATGGTCCGGGGGGGAGCTCCGGAAGCGTGGTTGATTTTGACCCCATGTGGGTATTGACCGTGGTGAACATCTGGCAGCCGCAAAACAGACGTTCAAGGCAATTTAGTCCCGCCACAGGATTGACCATGGCTCACTGTGGTTGAGCGTGATCTCGTAACGTCTGAAAATACTCATTAGCCCCCTAAAGGCAACCGTCCTGGAGGTATTCTGATCGGGTTAACATGCTTGAGAAGAGGAGGAAGAAGTCTATGCCCAGTTTCTATGCCCCAGTCATAGAAACTGGCTTTCGCCTTGAAGCAAGTGACTTTTTAACTCCTTCTCCTATCCCATATTTTGGCATCAGCATCAGCTATTAGAGCTGTGACTATACTAGTCACGCATGTGAGGTGAGGCGTTTCAAGCATGGGAGGGGGCGATCCAGCTAGGGCTGGTTTTCATTTGGTTCCTTTCCAGTTCTTGGATCGGGCCCCTGGATCCAGCCCCTACCCCCAAGCACTGAGAGAGAAAGCTTGGGGGAAGGGAGTGCAGAGGAAGGCCTGCCCTCCTCTTTCCACCCTCACCCTAAAACAACCGACATCTGAGAGCCCGCCTCGCCTCCTATGTCCTGTCGTGGCCTCCGAGGTTGGCATCCTGTGAGCACCAACTGCCTGTGAAGTTGTTGCAACGAGGGTGCGCAGGACGGTGTTTGCAGCGGCTGCTCCACAATTATGAAACGCCCTTCCCTTGGGGGCAGGGTGGCCCTACCTCCCCTTTAATGCAGGACACTTATGAAAAATACATTGGAAACGGGTGAGGTAGAAATGTAAATAAATAAATTAAATAAATACCACCACCAACGTCTAGCCCACCCACAGAGCTCATACTCATTTTTAAACCAGGCCCACGGGAGGGAAAAGGCTTCCCCCACCCCTGCCCTAAATTCCTCAGCTTGGCAATAGCCAGTGGCAAGGAGTTCCTAAGGCGGCAGGCGAGGCAGAGCCACAGCTAGTATGGCTCACATACTCAGGGTATTGTAGACCCTACAATAACAGGGAACAGAAAACGAGCAGCCGGGGTGGGGGAGAGAGAGAGGATTGCAAGGATTGATTTACGTAGAAAGAGGTTCACACCTCAAGGTCCTCATTCTGGAACGAAGATGTCAAGATTTGACCCCGTCTCCAATGACAAAATAAAGGGGTAGCTAAAAGGCCACGCACCCCAAGGGGAGCGGGAGGGGAGAATCTATTTAGGGGACTGCGAGGAGGTACGGCGAAGCACAATGGAACGGACGGAGCAAACGGGAAACAACGAGCCTGCTTATCAAGAAGCGTTTGCTAGCAAGGAGATTTATTAGACTGTGGAGTAATCTCCCTAGGGGAGAGCTGGAAGCCCCATCGTTTGAGTCATTTTTGGACGAGCAAAGCATCGGAGAATAGACTCAGATGCTGGAGCAGGCGCGTCTGCGCGAGTGTGTCATGTCGTCCCCCCCCCCAAGTCCCACTGGCATTCAGTTACAGGCCAAATGGTCTCTTCAACGAGGGCAGAATCCTGCCTTGTATTAGCTGGGGACTCCCTCCTTCCGCTGGCTAGCAAACAAATTCACAGATAAGCCGGCACATCAGACATCGACGCACCCGTGGGCTTGCGGCCCCTTTGCAGGAGGCGCCCCCCCACCCCTTCCAGCATCTGTCCCGGCCTAGCCTGGCACGGCGTGAGCCAGCTCTGTAGGATCGTCCCAGTTAAGGAAGGGTCGCTGCAGGGTAACTGAACGCAAAGGAACAAGCGCCACCCTAGCAAAACCAAAACCTTAAAATGGAGCCTTTTGGAGCTGGGGGCCAATTTAAAATTGCCTAGAGCAGGGGGGTCTCAAAGTGGGGGTGAGTGAGTAGGGCTGTCACCTCTGCTGGGGCAGGGGGCGGACTGGATAGCGCTGATTTGCATACATGTGCATCCACTGGTCTATGCCAATTTAGAAGACCCTTTAGGCTGGGCTAATAAGGAGAGAGGAGGGTGCAGCATCAATGGGGCAGGGGATGAGTTACAAGGTAGGGATTGGACCCAGAGCATGGGGGTGCATGGGCAGCCCCACAGCCCATGCACAGAGGGGTCCCCTGCGGCAATGAGCGTGCATGAGCATGCACACCAGTGGGCGAGGGTGCACACGTATGCATGTGTACACACACACACGAGTAAGTGCACAAGTGTGCTTGTGTGGAAGAATACACGATTGTGAATGGGAGTCTGCAAGCGTGCGCACGCGAGAGAGCATGTGTACAACTGGGGATGAGAGGTTGCTTATTGGCTGAGAAGGCAGGGGTGGTTCCTGTTTTCATCTGTGAAATGGGGATGAGCCAGTGGCAGCAGCAGACCCAAGTCTTATTGCCCCAAGCTGCTATTGTGCAGGAAGGAATGGGATTTTAAAAAAAAACCCACAAAATAAATAAATCAATTATTGTCTAAGGGACTGCTGGGGAGAGGGGTTCCCAGACTTTCCTATCTTGCTCTCCCTTTTCCAGTCTCTCAGCTAGAAAGTGACCGAAAGCACCTCCATGGCCTCTCCACCCAACCCCACTTGTCCTTCTTCCCAACCTGGGGGGTTTCTGTTCCCCCAGTGAACAGGAGAATCCCCCCCATTCCCCCCCACACCCAGTTGCAATCTTCATCCTGGGGTGCCCTGTGATAGGAACTGGACCTCAACTTCTTACCCCTGGGGTGGTGGCCACCTCCTCACCCCCATCCCCATGCCTTGGTTCAGCCCAGAATCCTCCTCTACAGGGCCCTGTGTGGTGGCTAGACCACTCCCCCACAGACTTCTGATTGGTTCCATGGCAGTATATATAGGCCGCTCAGAACAGGAAACCGAGCACAAACACCACTTCCTGTTCTGCTCTCCCAGCCTTCCTCCTATTCCCCTGCCTTGGCCGCCTTAATCCTGCCTCTACTCACACCCTGGATGACACCACCTTTACATCCCGTGTGCTGCGGGATCTTGGGGTTGTTTAGTTAGCAGGGCACAACTAAAGCTGAAACAGGGAGCGGGTTTAGTGTGCGCGGGTGTTATCTGCATTGCCCTTTGGGTACCTAAACAGTATCCACGACTGAAAGATAAAGGATTGTTTTATTTTATTATCTGGTGATTCCATTCTGGTTTTTCGGATCAGGAATTTCAGTTCTTCGTTCCCACTGGTATTTCAAGTGTCATTTTTGGCAACAGCACATGCACAAGAGTGCCAATATTGCCAAAATGATGTATCCAAAATGATTTAAACAATCAAACCTGGAAGAGAGAAAAAAAACAAACCCTGGATCCCTGGAGCACAAACAGGGTACGATTACCCAAACTGCCGTTATCAGTTCGGTTACTGCCGATTCAATGGGTTTACCCAATTTGGAGGGGGGGGGGGGTACCTACTTCTACTGTAGTCCCAACACACAGTTTGGGAAACACCACACTGTTGGATATAAGGTAAAGAGACCAGTAATCAGTATGGCTCCCAAAATTCTGCCTACATCACCCTATTGAGAGACTTGTATACACTCCCAAGCCCCGCCCCCACACACACTTAGCCATGCAAAGTCTATCAAATATCAATCCGATCATGACCTCATCCAGTTATTGTAAATCCCCATTGGGGTCCTGACTCACAAGTTGAGAACCACTGGGGTATAAAACAGAATATCCAGTTTCGCTCCCCAAGAACCAACCTACGACCCATTGTCAGGATCCCAGCCATGAGGTGAGGTAAGGCCAAGGCAGAAGTCATGGGGTAATAGTCCAGAGCATCATGCAAACTGGGCATCTGGTCTGTGGGTACAGGCAAGAGTCACCATCCAATACCCAGACAGGGTCGGCGTCTAGGGAATTGGTCCTAGCAGGTTCTGGAAGTGGATAGGAGCAGTTGGGGTGCGAGAAGACTGGTGGGGTCAGGTCTCCATTTGGTTCTTCAGGACAGAGGTTTACTGTGACCCAGAAAGCTATATATATAGGAGACCCTGGCCAATCAGGGTTCGGGTCATCAGCGGCCAATCAGGAACCTGGCAAGGTGGAGCCAAGCTGGCAAGAAGTCACAGGGCTGCAGTTCCACTGCCTCACCACAACAACCTGGTGGCCGTGTGGATCCCACTGCTGTCTCCGATGAACCCAAAGGATACAGGTTCTGCGCCCATGCCATCTTGAACTTTCCTGTTCCCCAGGTGGCCAAAAGTAGAGCCTTACATGGGCTCCAAAATCGAGCCTGGCCCGACTGCCCCGGGACCGTCCAGAACCTGTTTCCAAAGCAGCTAGCATCTTCCGGGCCGGATCTGTGCCAGGCCAGGCCCAGCCTCCGTGGAGTGTCATGGCGTCAGGGCGTTCTGTGTGGGCGGGGTCATGTTAGGCAAGGGGCAAGGTTAAGTCATTCCCCTGCCTGCACAGAGGGCTGAGGGCTCCTGAACCCAACTGGACCCCTCGCGTCTGATGGAGCTCAATCTGCTTGCAGAAGTTTGAACGGTCTAGTCTGGATCTAATCAATTCTCTCCGCCAAGCACATTCTACCTGGCCTACTTACCCTCGGTAGGAAAAAAAAACCAGCCCATTAATAATACACATGTCGGACCAGGTAATTAAGACTCCTTCTTACCCAGCCTTTGAGTTCAGGCTCCATCACATTAGGATTACTGACTGATTTAACTCAATGCCACAGGGCTGGGAGAGAGGTTCATTGGAGCCCAAGTCTTCTCATCTTCTGGAGGCAATGTAAGACTTTTGGGGGGGGCAAGTGGGGATAGGTTTTGGGGAGGCTTGGGTGCTAGTTCAGTCTCCCAGTTCCCTTCGGATACAGAGAGTGACTCGCCCAAGGTTACACAGTCAATCGCAGAGTCAAGAACCAAACTCACGATGTGATGTCACACACTCACAGTGATCAGGAGGACAAACCTCACCTTCCCAGCCAATAAACTCCGCCTGAAACTTCAGTGAATAAGCTCCCGCCGCTCCTGCCCCTACACTCGTGCACACC
This sequence comes from Sphenodon punctatus, assembly GCA_003113815.1. Lineage (NCBI taxonomy): Eukaryota > Metazoa > Chordata > Lepidosauria > Sphenodontia > Sphenodontidae > Sphenodon > Sphenodon punctatus. The sequence goes on along the minus strand of QEPC01008752.1, from coordinate 2,042,300 downwards.
CCTCCCTCCCAGTGCACAAAGTGGGGCAAATGGTCTTCTGCTTCCCATTCCACTGAGTTTCTTGCCATTCCATCCTCGCCCCATTGGCTCTCCAAGGAGGCCACCAGGAAAGAGGGCCCTGAAGCTTGAATACTGGTTTTTATTTTTCTTTCAAGGGACTTTGTGACGACCCCTGAAAGAGGAACAGTGGGATTCAGCACCCAAGGAGATTAAGCAGGGACAAATGTCACAGGACATTCAGAATCATTCCACGTACTAGGAGGGAGGGGAGGGGGAAACTCCATGGTCAGAGACACAGACAGACAGGCAAGAGGCAGCAAAGCAACATCAGGGAGTTAATTTAGCAAGATATTTCCAGGTGATCCCATAGGAAGGTGAAAAGCCCCCCAGGGCTGCCAGCCAATGAGAGTGGATAGTAGATTCCTTCTGGCCCCCGTTATGTGGCTGTCTGTTATTAATTATTATTATTATTAGCAAGCATTTATATAGCGCCAGCAATGTACAAAGTAATGGAACAGACACGGTCCCTGCCCTAGGGCTGAGAGACAGGGGGTGGGGGGACAAAGGAAGGGGAACAGAGGGAGAGACAAGGAGCGTAACACTCACGAAGACGCGAGGTCCCAGGTGCACACGCTTGGCTTGGTTACATCGAGAACAGTTGGGTCGAGGAGAGGTGGAGAGTCGGGTCTCGGATGTACCTTAACTCAAGTCTCATAACCCCCACCCCAAGCAAACGAGAGGCCAGGGTGGGCCTTCTCCTAGGGTGACATGGCTTTCCTCTACTTCCATTTTCAACAAGGCAGAGGGCGGTGGTGCCCACTCCCTCCCAAGGGTCCCCGTACGCAGCCACCTATGGAAGCCGGCAGAGGATGCCCCCGAGGGGGCGGGGGCAGAGGGAAGGGGGAGGGGCTACCAAAGGCTCCCCCCCCCCCTTTTATCTTTCCCCGCAGGTTGTAAGGCCGGCCCTGATGTCTCTGCAGGGGGAGGCTTCGTGCTCTGCGGCTGAAGAGGAGTTGCGAAGAGGGGAGGATCCAAAGATCCCGATCCAGGGCAAGGACAGAAGCGGCTCCAGTTCAGGCAGCTCAACCTCCAAGCCAGGGGCCAAGTCTGGCCCACGCAGTCATTTTCTCTGACCCCTTCCCTTTGATCCCGCCCCCTACCCCCAAGCCCTGAAAGACCGAGCTTAGGGGGAAAGGAGTGGGGCGGGATGAGGGCGGGCACTTCTGGCTAGGGGGACGGATCCATCAGCACGGATCCATGCTCTGGACCCGCCCCTTCTTTCGCCATCCTGAGTGCACCCCTTAAACACCCCTTTGCCCTCAACTCCTATTTCACCGGCAGAGTTTGTGCCAATCGGGGCCGGCCTTAGACAGGGCCAATAGGGGTCACGGCCGGGCTGGGCCCCACAGAGTGGGCCCCACAGGGAAGCCCAGTCCTGGTAGCCTCAGAACCACCACTCCTGAGGCCCTGAATAGGCTGTTTTGGTGGGGCCCCCTCTCCTCTCACGACTCCTCTTCCTGGGGGGCTTTGCTCCCATTCCCCCCCCCCATACATTTTCAATAAATTACCAATCCTACAATTCTCCTTGCCAGAGCGTTTGTGTGAGAGGGAGAGAAAAATGTGTGTGTGTGTGATCTTACAACACTTTGGTTGTTGTAAGCAAACACCAGGCTGCCAATTGTTAAAGGGGGGTGATGATAGGGCAGGGCCCTGAACCCCAGAAATTTCCAGGCCAGTCCTGCTAGCAATTCTCAAAGTGGCTCACAGGAGGGGAAAGGTCCCCCCATTATAACAGGTTATTCAAATATTCTATTATAGGATAGAGTCCCGATTATATAGGGCTACGATTCAAGCTACATTCCTTTGACAGGGCTGCACCCCCTTTTTCGGAGATCACTTCATTTACTCTTGTCTGCCCCTCAGCAAATCTCTGCCGCTCTCTCTAGCGAACGGTGGGGCTGCCCCACACTTTGGTTCCATTCATCGCCCCATCGGCATCCGGAGCCAACGTTGGCTGGCTCGAGCCCGTCTCTATTTTTAACTTTTGGCCAAAGGAGATTTTTATTTTATTTTATTATTATTATTTTTTTTTAAAATGCAACAATGCAAACATTTTCTAAACAGGCTTCCAATCCAATCAGCCCGCTGGTAATTCGATTCGGAGGAAATGGCAGCGCCAGGCATTGCAAACGGGGAACTGAAAGGTCACCGGGATTTTTGCCAAGCAGGGCTAGGATCGAGGCCAGGTACCAGGGTGAAGAGCATTCGATCCATGCGTATTATAATCCGATATCATAATGCCTGGAGTCGTAGGATTGGGAGAGACGGAAGGTCTTTTATTCCGGCCCCCCCCCGCAGCAAAGGCTCATATGGGAGCTAGCTATGGGACCCTCTTGCATCCTAAGTGGTAATCGCACCCCTAGTCCAACAAGCCCAACAGGGGGGCAGCTAGGGTGGAGCGGGCCCTGGTGCAGATGATGGGATGGGGCCCTCTGAGGGTTGCCATTTCTTGTTTGACGGACCCTGGGACTCCCATTTTGGCCTATGGGAATCTCAGGGTCATACTAGCAGAGGTGGCAACTCTAGGCCCCTCCCACTTCCAAGGGGAGGGGATGCAGCTGTACCAGGGAGTGGGGATTCCTCAGGTTCGTGAGCCCCAATGCATTACGCCCTCAAAGCCAGCCCCAAGTACAGCGCCTTCCCATCCCTTGTAGCAAGGATTCAAAACCCAGGATAGCTCACTTCCCCCTAAGTGAGGACAGCACCCTTAGACCAGACAACCAGGGGCGGTCATCGACCCCTCCTAGCCAGCATTGCCGTTTCCCCTAAAGTTTTGGCGCACAGGGGGCGGAGCAAAGTGATTCTCCCGCCCCTTTCCAACATGGCCACACCCCTTCTATGTCTCATGATGTCACCACACTGCAAGGGGGCGGAGCAACCCCACCAGGAAGACATTGTTAAGAGTGGGCGGGGCCAGCACGTCACCCCCTGCCCACTTTGAAAATTTCCCTTTTGCCGGGGCCTTTGGCAAGCGGCCAAGTGCCACTTGAAAATTTTCAGAGTGGGTGGGGGCAGAGATTTGGCTCCACTCCTTCCCCACTGTGAAGATTTCCTAGCAGAGCTGAAGCCGCTTGCAGAGGACTGCCCTAGAGTCCAGGGCCCGGATTCACTTGAGCCCCCCTTGCTCCATGGTAGCTACACCCTTGCCAAGGACACACTCTGTCAACGTTCGCAGCAAACCTCCCATGGACTTTAATGGCAGAGGACTGTCATCCTCCTGGAAACATTGCTACTGCTAGCAGAGGCTAACTGCAGGATTTACCACACGGGGGGGAAATGTAGCTACTCTAAGGTAGATAAGTCCAAAGAGGAGAAAAAAGGCGACCCCGTCTAAGCCCACGTTCTGACGAAGAGATATTGCGATGTAGTTCAGCCTTAAATCGCTTTTACTCCTGAATAATTCACACGTCAGGCGCACAAACCAAAATTATTCAGGAGCAAGGAGAGAAGTATATGTACTCCTAAAAAATGAGGACTACACATCCCCCTTTGTTTTGTTTTTTTACTTTCAAGTAACTCTTGGCATAAACCCTTCACTTCGAAGTAAAAAGAGATGGGTTCAAAGCCTGCCTTAGCCACGGACTCACTGCATGGCCCTGGGCAAGTCATTCGCTCTCATCCTCAGTTTCTCCATCTGTAAAATGGGAGTAATAATGACCTACCTCACAGGGGATGTCGTGTGGCTGAACTAGATGAGGGTTGTAAGGTGCTTTGAACACTGAAAGCGCTCGATAATATTAAATCATAAATAATAATTAAAATAAATAAATAAAAATAATAATTTACCCATGTGCTCAGGGTAGGTTTGAGTGAGTTAGGAGGAAACTTCCAGGATGATATGATTGGTGCATTCTGGGAAGTGTGTGGGGGTCTGTGTGTCAGGCTGACCATACTGGTTTCTCTCTTAACTCGCTGTTGTTTACTCAGTCTGTTACAAGGAGGGGTGTGTGTGGAAATCTACCTGTTTTTATCAGGGGTTATAAATTCACCTTTTACCTGACTTATTATGGGAACAAAGGCAATCTGAATTAAGGAGCTGCTGTGTGAACAAGTTTTGTCTGGCACTGATAGTAAAACACATCATAATCATATTTGAACTCAAAGTCCCGTTCCCCACTCCCCCCCCCTCCACATAGTAGGGAAATACTATTATCCCACTCCACTAAAGGGAAACTGAGGCATGAGAAAAGCTAAGTTTACCTCATAGAATCTGTGGCGGCAGCAGGGAGGAGTCTCAACAGCCCCATACGAGCACCCAGACTCCTGCGCTAGCTTCCCTCATTCTCCCCCTCTCTCCCAATCGGGGCTGGCTTGCAGGCACAATAAATAGAACAGTTCTTCAATCTGTGCAGAGTGACACTCTCCGTACATGCCCACAGCCCACTCACCGGCTGGAATGGCAACTGGGAGAGACTTGGTTACCCACAGCCAGAGCAGAGCAGAGCAGAGCAAAACAGGAACCTATTCCAGGTCCATGCCATTAGCTACTAGAGAAACCAAGGACAGCTGCCTTGCCAAGCCCCTCTCCCCACCAAATCCAGTAGGATTCTTATTACAATACTTCTGTAGTCTTCCACTATTCAAAGTGCTTTACAATCCTTACCTAATTCACTCTCATACCAACTCCGAGAGGCAGGTCATTAATTACTATTCCCATTTTACAGATGGGGGAACTGAGGCTGAGAGCCAGTGACATGTTTAAGGCCACCCAGTGAGTTCATGGCAAAGAGAGGATTTGAACCCTGGACTCCCAGGTCCCAGGCCAATCCTTTATCCAATAGGCCCTCACCCATGGAGAGGACAAGATAGGGAGACAAGGATGCATTCAAGCCCTATCTTCCTCCTTTGTTTTGCTCAGATTGTAAGCCCCTTGGGGCAGGGAACAGTCTCTAACTACTGATTGTACAATGCCAGGTACACTGCTGGCGCTATACAAGTAATAAATAATAATAGGGGATATCGCCATCATAACTCTGCAATGTTAACAACTCCATTGAATGTTGCTACAGGACTGCTAGAGCTGGTACCCATTGGACAGAGTCAACACCCTGCCTTGGGTGACAGTCTTTTTGCGGGAGCCTTCAGTGCTGTCCCCTGAAGGCCAGGCTGGGACCAGGGAGTTCTGCTCCCCATGGATTGATCAGCAAGGGACAAGAGCACCTCCCCATGCGCTCCAAGCTCCAAGGACGAGGGTGCCGGTTCCCAGCCAAGCAACGACTCAGCAATAGAGACCCACCCACAGGGTTTTCATACGCGGGGCAACCCTATGACCCCACTGCAAGCCCCAGGCTGCCGCTTGCAATGCAAAGAGTCTGGGAGGAGGAGTCAGGATTCTGCTTGGCACCGGGTGGCAGGACCCCCATGACGTCATGATGGTCCATAAGGGGCACGGCAGAGGGACCGGCAAGCTGCTTTCTAATGTGGCCACGCCCACACTGGAGTGTTGTGACATCATGACTCGCCAGGGGGTGGAGCTACATCCGAAAGTGGCAGGAGAGTCTCTGCCCCTCCTGTTATTTCTGAGCAAGGCAGGCTTAATGCAGGGGTGGGGATTTGTCCCCTTTGAGCTTCGTGAATCTGCTCCCACATTCCACCCCACGTTTGAGCACTTGGAGGAACATGCTCAGAAGAAAAACACACCTCGCAACAGGCCCTCTTTGGGTGCTGAAGCCCACTGTCCCTCTTTCAGGAGGGGGGTGCGGGGAAACGGCATTCAAGCCTCAGGCCCCTCTTTCCTGGTGGCCTCCCAGGAAAAGCCCTTGAGGGGCTGATGGGGAGATGATACAACGACAAGAAACTAAGTGGAATGAGAAGCAGGAGAACGTCTGTCCCTCTTTATGCACCTGGAATGCTGGGAGGTGTGTGTGGGAGAGAGGGCGGAGCCTATTGGCCAAGGGGCGGAGCCTATTGGCCAAGGGGCGGAGCCTATTGGCCAAGGGGCGGAGCCTATTGGCCAAGGGGCAGGGCTCATCCCTCTGGCTGTTCGGAAAGTTGGAAGTAGGGTGGCCGGATATGCAAATTTTAGAGGACACTTATGAAAAATACAGGTTGCAGGGTTGTATTGGAGCCGGTGCAGCCCTGCAACCTGTATTTCTCATAAGCATCCTCTAAGATTTGCATATCTGGCCACCCTAGGAAGGTATCGAAAAGCAGCAGAGATGAGAGCGCGTACGGGTCAGAGCCAACCCTCCCTTCCCTGAGCAGCAACCCAGTCCTGCCCTGTCTCTACATGCCATCCCTGCATCTCTTCCTGTGCCCCTGCCCCACCAATTCCTGTCCCCTTGTTGTCTTAGATGCTGCTGCTATCTTGGCACGGAGGTAACCGTAGATTAAGCACAGATCTGAAGTAGGGGACGTTTGGGCGATTTAGTTCAGCACCTCTCTGTCCTATTTCGCCTGACCCAGTGGCTATTTTTAAATTGCAAACGTGTGCCCCGCCCCGCCCCCTCCCCGGACAATAAGATAGTTCCCCACCCCCTGACCTAATGTTACACAAGAAGCCTGTGGCAGGGTAGAAAATGAAGCCAAGCCGCCCGAGTCAGACTCCAAACCACATTAGCTCTTCTCCCCCTGCATCGGGAATGGGTGGGGAACGTACCAACGTACAATGCAAATCTGGCCCACAGCTGTTCTGCATTTGGCTCCTTTCCAGTTCCTGGATCTGGCCCCTGGATCCAGTCCCTGCCCTCAAACCCTGACAGAGTGAGCTCAGGGAAAGAGGGTGGAGGTGAGAGCAGGGACTCGGGGACAGAGGATGGATCTATGGCACAGCTCAGGGGTGGGGAACTTCAGGCCTGGGGGCCAAATGAGGCCTGCAACTCGATTTTATTTCTCCCTTTTCCAGTTCCTGGATCTGGTCCCTGGATCTATTTCCTACCCCCATGTGCTGAAAGACTGAGCTAATTAGTGATACCGGATTAATCCGAGAATACCGATAATATCGGGATCGGCATATCGCTTTTGTAACATTGCCAATTTTTTTGGATCTTTAACATTGTGGTCATTTTAACAATGGCCGCAATGTTAAAGATCCGAAAAATCGGCAATGTTAAGATAACGATAAATCCAATATCAGATTAATCCGATACCGATAAAACCGGTAACCGATCATTTGCTGATCGTCTCAGGCAAAAGGGACAGAGTCGAGGGCCCGCACACACGGACGTGGGACCGATCCCTGGCACAGATCCACGATCTGGACTCTCCTCTTCTCGAGCCCAAACGTAGGCGCTCCCATCCCCAGCTTCCCCGCAGGCCTTGGAACTGGTACTCATTTTCACAGTGGCGCTTAGCTAAGTTGGAACAAGCCTAAGGCGCAAGGGCGTTTTCACACGGACGCTTAGTCCGCACTAACTGAATCTAGCGTGGAAATAGCTTGTCCGCTGTCTGAACGCTGCCAACGGCGCTTATTAGTGCGGACGAAGAGATAAGTACGGTTCTTATGAAACCGCAACCACCTGGTTTTATAAGAACCGTACGTAAAGCAGTCCGCACTAATGCCTTGTCTGGGAGGTTACAATTATTTTCTGAGTCATTAGTCCGCACTACATTGTCCATCTAAAAGGCATTGCTAGGTTAGTGAGGACTAACAAACACGTCTGTACTTATTTCAGGCTAGTGCACATTACTTTGGTCACCAATCAATCAATCAATCAATCAATCAAGTTGATTTGGCATGACCGTTGGCCATTGCCATAACACAGCATTTACAATAAAATATCATCAGAACAAACAGATGGTATCAAAGTAGAATCCCCAAGAAACCAAAGCAAAAGGGGAAATGAATACAACCCCCCCCCCCCCAAGGCTACATCTATTATCTTCCCACCAAGGACTACTGCCCAGCTGGTACAAATACTGGCCCATACCAGGACCCCATTTTTACCCAACCCATCCAGTTTGTCCATTGTTATCAATATAAATTTATCCTAAACTTTTAAATTGCAAAAACCTGTGCCTACAAGTTATACTTTGGCTGTAGACTTGGGCTCCCCCTGGTCACCATCCTCTCCCATTTCCCACCCCTGCCCCGTGCCTCTCCCTTCCTCCATCTGCTTGCGGCGCCAGTGCCCTGGGGGGCTGCATCCGCGCTGCCTGCCCCGTGCCACCACTGCCACTGGTACAGGTGCTTGCTCCGACCTGTGCTGCCCACCAGGTCGATCCCATCTGCTGAAGGCGTTTCCGTTCAGTCTCTGCCCAGCCACACCACAACCGGGCAGGATTTGTGTCACACACCCCCATCCCCCAAAGCTTGGGCCCTGGGACAAATGCCCCTCCTGCCCCTATGACAGCTTTCCCCTGCCCCTGGGAGGGAAAAGGTTCCCCAGCCCTGGCATAGATGTCAGGAGGACCCTCCGTGGGGCCCTGGAGGGGGTCATGTTTGGGGCCCTGCTGGGAGGGAATGGGGGCCCCACCTCCTGCCCTGGTGAAAGCAGGGCCCACCACAAACGATCCCCAGGGCTGGACTCAGGGGCAGGTCCAAGAGGCACAGGCCTAGGGCAGCAGATTCTGAAGGGGGCGGAGGAAGGTCCAGGAAGAGAGGACCAAGCTTGGGGGCAGCAGCTCCACCGCCGGGCGGCTTTCGGCTGTGCTGACACATTCCCCCCGTTGCCGCCACAGCAGGACCACCTTGGCAAGGAGGTTGCCATATCCCCTGCTCAGCTCCTTTCCCCTGAGCTGAGTTTTCCAATGCTTGCGGGAAGGAACTGCACTTAGGGGCCAGCTCCAGGCACCGGAAAGGGACCACGTAAAAACTAGCCAGGGGCCACATTTGGTCCCCAGACCCAAGGTTCCCCACCCTTCCCCTAACACCCACGCCCTGCTTTGCCTCCCCCAAGCCCAGCCTACGTCCCCTATCTCCCTTGCTCCCCAATCTTATCTCTGCTACTCCACCCCACCCTACTCCCCATCCCCTCTCCCCATCTACCCTGTATCCCCCAAGGCCCCTGCCCCCAACCCTTTCCCCATCTACCCCACACCCAGACCGTGCCCCCCACTTGGTTTCCCAACCTGCCCTTCTTAGGGGTTGCCTGACATGCAACATTTGCAGGATACTTATAAAAAAATACATGTTGCAGGGCCTGCATTGATGCCTCAGGCCCTGCAACATGTATTTTTCATAACTGTCCTGCGAAAATCTGCATATCTGGCACCCCTAGCCCCTCTGCTACCCTACAATGCCCTGCCCGTCCTCTAGGCTGCCCCCACCTCCTCCCCATTTATTACCCCACATCCCTGGCCCCCATCTCTATCCACCCATGCGCCATCTTTTTTTTTTTTTTAATTAGTCCAGCCTCAGTGTTAGGCAGTCGGCCATTTAAAATTTGCATAAATTGACATGAATAATGCAAATTGAGGCACATTAGCATCCTCCGGTCTTCCTCCCTGGGAGGGGGCCACCCTACAGAGACCGGATCCCAGGCTCGATGGGACCGTTTATCATCTCTCTATACTTCGCAGTCCCCCTGCCCTGGCGACTTCATCATGGAATCCAATCGGGAAAGCACCAGAGCAGACGTCCCTCGGGACCCTCCGCTGACCTGCTGCTACCAGGCCAAGGGTTTCTGTCGGTCTTTCCCTGATTCCCCCCCTCCCAATTCTCTCCCGGTGGAATCATTGGCATTTAAGACCTCCACCACCATTAATATGCAAATGTCTCTGTGATTAACATAAATAGAAAAACTATTATGAATAATATCAAGGGAACCAGAGCAGAATCAAACTCCCAAACAGGTTGCCAAGGCGTTCATTTTCAACCACCGAGATGGATACGGAAGCGGTTCATAAGATGGCGGATGTGATCGCGATAACCTGCAGCAAAGGGGTGGGTTCTCCGCCTAGGAAGGGGTGACAAAATAGACTCGGGGGTCTAGATGAAGCAATATGGGGAGGGGAGAGTTATTATACCGACTGGCTCAGCAAACCCCCTACATCTCCTGAGCTGTTGCCCCCAGGTCTGGAGACTGTCCCTCCCTATCCTCATCCAAAAGATCACCTCCTCCCCAACGTCCCATTATGGAACTCACCCCTGCAGTCAGCTGGGAATGCCTTGCTTGCAGGTACCATCTGCCCGTCAATTTTGCATGGCAAAAGCCAGCAGAGAGGTCTTCTCGCTGGCTGCTCCATTACCGTGGAACTCCCATCCACAGCGGCCCGTCAAAACCCAGGCCTTAGTGTTTTCCCGGAGCAAAGAGGTTTTCCCTTTTTGTTTGGCCAAGCATTTGGCAAGAGGAGATAGGGGGCTGGAGGTAGGTGGTTTCTTTAAGGGGATTCGGAAGGGGATAGAAAATAAAACAGTTCTGGTCGCCCCCATCTCAAAAAAGACATAGCGGAACTAGAAAAGTAACAAAGAAGGGCAACAAAAATGATCAAGGGCATGGAAGGGCTCCCGTATGAGGTGAGGCTTGGTAGGTTGGGGCTCTTCAGTTTGGAGAAGAGACGACTGAGAGGAGATAGGATAGAGGTCTATAAAATCATGAGTGGGGTGGAACTAATAAACAAGGAGCAGTTATTTACCCTCTCAGCTAGAACTAG
>QEPC01008752.1:2016502-2030978 GCA_003113815.1 Sphenodon punctatus | reverse complement strand
GCCTGCTCAGTCAATAAGCTCCACCCCTCAGGCACCTCCCAACGTTACAAAGAGAGACAATTTTACATAGTTTCTTGTCATTCCATCCTCTCCCCATTGGCCTCTCAAGGGCTTTTCTCCTGCGGGAAAAAGGGGCCTGAGGCTTGAAGACTGGTCTCTCTGTCCCTCTCTGCTAAAATAGAGAGACTTGGACCCCGTGAAAGAGAGACAGTGGGATTCAGCACTCAATGAGGACCACCCTCTGAAACAAGGACGGTTGGGAGGTAGGCTATTATAGTCAAGGCCTTCCACTGATTGCAGCCAGGCACTCATAAGCAATGGTATAATTTTGGGGTAAACCAGGGGTGGGGAACCTTTTCCCTCTCATGGCTGTTTTGAAAATGAGTACAAGTTCCATGGGCTGGGTGGGATTTGTGGGGGGGAGTGTTCAAGGGGTGGGCTCTAGTTGGGTGAAAGAAAGGGATGATCCAGATCATGGACCATCTCCTCTCCTTATTTATTTATTTATTTTTCAATTTAATACCCCGCCGCTCCTGCCATCAGGCAGTCCAGGGCGGCTTACAATATAAACGCATGCCCCTCGTCTCCTCTCCCTTCCGCCCAGCTCACCCTTTCGCTGCTCGAGGGTGGGGACGGGCTTCAGGAGACAGAGCCAGGAGCCAAATAAAAACACAACTATGGACCAGGATTTAACTCACAGACTGGAGATCCCCACCCCTGGGCTAAAAGCCGGGAGAACGCTGGCTCTGGCTCAAGCCGCAGAAGCCCCACCTCCTGGCCTACAGCGACCCTCCTCATCTCACAGATGCCAAATCCCCCCTTCCAGCCCCGCAGAACACTGAAACCATCTGAAAACCAAACTCGGAAACGCTTGAAACTGCAACGAACGCTTACTGCTGCCAAAAGGTATTTATTATTCCAGAGTTCACATGCCCTCTGTCTATTCCCTTGGCAGCGGCCGATCAGATTCATGGCACACGGACGCCACGTTGAAGCTTAGTAGCCAACTAAGAGCAGCCCTCAGCCCAGCCATCCGGGGTCAGCTTGTTCTCCCCTTCACACTGTCACAATCCCTTAAGAAGCCCCAACCGCATGCCTCAGTTTCCTGCAGAGTTTTAAATAAGACAGGCAGGCCCCACCCTTTGCGTGATCACTTCAAGCAGGCTTGACACAGAATGCACAAAGACCCCCTTTTAAGGCTACGTTAACACCCGGCATTAGACCCTGAGATCCCATTTCAGAGGTCCCTGCTCTTCTCTCTGGCAAAGAGTTGAACTCCCAGTTCTTCGGTTTATTCCCATTGCTGCCAGCCACAACTCTCTCCACAGGGAGACACATCCCTACCAGGTCTGCCCTGAGGGTATGTCCCCCACCCCCACCCCAGCCTGCGTCTACTGGTCCAAGTAGACCCCTCTAGACCAACCCAAGCGTGAGCAGACACAAGCTCTCCTTGGCCAAACCCCTCAGACTAGGACTTAGGGGCTGTCACCTATGTATACATGAAAAACACATGTTGCGGGGCCTGTATTGGCACCGATGCCGGCCCTGCAACATGCATTTTCCATAAGTGGCCTGGAAAAAATATACCTAGGTGGCCCCCCTACTAGGGCTAGGTGGAACTACCTGCGGGCAAGAGGCCACACCCCCGCGCAATGACATCACAGTGCTACACGGGGGCGGGGCTACGTCAGGAAAAGGGCGGGGAGTCCCTTAACCCCACCCCTACACAGACTTTCGTCCAAATGGATTTAATTACTGATCCAATTATTGATTAATTATCTGTATTAATCCGTAGTTATGTATATTTGTGATTGTATCTTGTTACTTTTTACAAATTTTTTGTTAAATGCATCGGCCAAATGGTCGTGACAATAAAGATTTACAACTACTAGACACAGACTGAAAGTTGGAGCAGGCGCATCCTCCTCCCTAAATATTATGCCTATAACTCAGAACTGATCCATAGACTCCGGTGTCCTCTTGGCCAGATCTCTCTCTCTCTCCCCATTGCCTGCAATCCTGCCAAGTCTCTTCTATGGGAATCAAGGCGTTCAGCATCAGGCAGGATGAGACCCTCACCCCCCTTGCCTGGAAGGGAGAGGGAGCCACTTTAAGCTATAAAGACAGGAAGGGTTGCCACCTAGGCACATTTTAAAGGAATATTTATGAAAAATACATGTTGCAGGGCTTGTAACGGCACCTTAGGTGCCTAGGTGACAACCCTACTGGGAGGTGGGTTCTGTGATGAAGGAACAGATTGACTACGTTTATCGGGGCCCTGGGGGATTCGAACCCAGATCTCCAGTCTGCTGAGCCACCCAGACCCAAACATTAGTGCTGGCCTCAGCCTAGAGACCCCCTGTGGTTGCCGATGTTTGGCTTTCTGATTGGCCAAGTTTGAACCTCGCTGGGATTGGCTAGCCCAGTCTAGCCCCACAGGCTGCTCACAGATGCTCCTTCAACTGTCCAATCAGCAGAGGTTCCTCTTCTCCCCTCTTAACTAAGCTAAGCACGGGCACCGGCTGGCAATTTCTCAACTTCATCACTGTCTTCTCCCTCCCCCAACGCTCCCCTTTCCCTTGTCTCTGCTAGCTTGTAAGCTCCATGGGGCAGGGAGCTTACCCTATTGATTACACAGTGCCAGGTGGGTTGCTGGTGCTATAAAAATACCTAATAAATCATCATCATCATCATCATTTAATCTTGCCAGTCTATAGCAATGTGATGGTGGAAATCTGGACATGTGTTGGCACAGGGAATATTTTCACCCTAGGCCCCGCAAATCCTAAGGCCGGCCCAGACTGGGACATGAACCCAGGTCTACCACAGTCTTGCTATGGGTGTCTTTAGACATAATGTCAACGGGTGTCCCAATGTGTGTTTTGACTTTGATACGAACCCCGGTTTGGCCCTGTGTTCACCCTGTGGCGCTGCTTAGACACACGGCCCAGCTTGGGGCAAATCGGTGTTTTGCTCCCCACCCGATCTCGGCACACAAGCGCTGCCGCCTCGTTCCCCGTGTTGTTCCTGTGAACACGCCAAGCGATTTCGTTAGACACAACGTTGGCCACGTGTTCAGCCGGAACACGCAAATTGTCCTTGTGATGCGACGGCGTTCACATCGCGTGTTCAACGGGGTGGCCAAATTGCGGTTGGGATTGTTATGGTGCTCACACACAACAGCCAAACACGCGCTTAGGGGTTTTGACACTCGATCTTTGATATGAGCCTTCCAGCCTTGCCTGTGCCAGCCATTCCCTACCAACACCTGCTTCCTGTGTTGCCTTGCCTGTCTCTGCCCTGCCCTGGGTCCACTGCTGCTCCTCGCCTGGACTTCTAGACCAGGGGCAGGGAATCTTTTTCCTCCCGGTGCCACTTTGAAAATGAGTACAAGCTCCGCGGGGCAGTTAGGGGCAGATGTGCTTCAGGGGTGTAATAGTCAAGAAAAGGAGGCCCTGGATCACGGATCCGTGCCGCGGATCTGTCCCCTGTCCCCGTGGGCAGGCCCTCCTCTCTGCTCCCTTCCCCTGAGCTCAGTCTTTCAGTGATTAGAGGCAGATACAGGGGCCAGATCCAGGAACTGGAAAAGGGCCATGTAAAAACTGTTCTAGACCATGACTCTCTTGCAGACGGCTTCCCTCAGCCTTTGACCCTGCTGCTGTTGGCCCGTCAGACCTGGCCTTCCTTCTCTCCCTCTGGCTCCGGCCCAGGCAGGGACGTACCAAGGCTGTGGTGGGCCTGGGCCAATTCCGGACCCCCCTAAGGACAAGGGGGTGTGGTCGCCACAGTGGAGGGAGCAGGGCTTGCGCGTGAAGGCGGCAATTACCTCAACTTCCAGCACCACCGCCACCCAGGCCTGGGGCTGTAGCAATGTTGCCAGGAAGGACGTTTTTAACCCCCGCCCACCCCAAAAACTCCCTTCTTGGTGGGGCCCTTTGCAAGCAGCCTCGGCACAGCTAGAAAATGTTCAGAGTGGGTGGAGGCAGGTTGTTGGCCCCACTCCTTCCCCCACCCACTCTGAAAATTTCCTCATAGCGCCCAGGCCATTTGCAAACACCCAACACGCCCCGAGTCTGGAGCTTGCGTTCAACTGCACCCCCCTCGCTCCATGGGAACTATGCCCCTTCATCCAGACTTGGCCCCAGTCCTGCCATGCTGTGACAGCCCCAAACACCTACTACTGGGAAAGCACCACAGATCACAATGTGGAGCATCGCTTGGGAGAGCCATTCCCAGAAATCCCCACGGGACCCCTGAGACAGACCCACAGTGCTGACGTGCCAGGCATCCCCAAATGCCACAGTGATGGGCGCAACGCCTATTAACAACAGGAAAGAGTAGTGGCTTATCAGCTTGGGAGATGCCTTAACGGTCATCTTAGTTTGCAAGGAGGCAGAATCCACGCTACCCAAACTGTCCCCAAAAACGGATCCACCAACAGGAGGACAGATCCTAGAGAAGGGGTGGGAAAACATTGGCTCTGGGAACCATATACAGTCTGTGGCTAGTTTTGATTTGGCCCCTGGATCCAGTTCCTACGCCCACGCCCTGAAAGACTGAGCTCAGGGGAAGGGAGCGGAGAGGCCCACAAGGAGAGGGCACAGATCCATGATCTGGTCTCTCCTTTTCCTGAGCAACCCTCACCTTCTCTGGGGCCCTTGGAGCCGGTCCTCATCTTCAAAGCAGCCCCTAGGAGGGAAAAGGTTCCCCGCCTCCTGGCCTACAGAATAGATGTCAATACGTCAACCCAAAGCTTCTCAGAGAGGTGCAAAAAGGATAGAAATTGGGAGCGGGAGGAATACTGTGCAGAAATCAGTCTCTGGAAAGATGTGCCTGGAGTGAGCGGTATCCTAGCAGCGCCTGCATCCTCTCCAACATGTCAAAGCCGATGGGGGGGGGATTTCTCTCTCTCTCTCTCTCTCTCCCTCCCCTCCCAGAATCCTGCGTTTAACAGCAAGTTAATGTCAGAAGGATTTGGCTAATGCCAGCGCTGCCCCCTCTAATTTTCATATCCGAGAGGCAGATCCCTGACCTCAGCCTACAAAGGCAGGCTATATTTAACATGCTGCTGGTAATGAAATGGGCATTTCAACCACGCTTCATCCTCCTCGCGCTGGGGTGGGGTTGGGTTGGGTTGTTCGTTTGTTGTTGTTTTTTTTAAAAAAGGCTGCTGGTCGTCAGATGGTAACAGGTTTGTTCGCAGGGAGAGAGGTGCGCTCGAACACACAAGGGATTTAAAAAAAAATCTCGACAAAGACGGGAACCTGTCCCTGGACTCCATTCGGCCACTGCGGCTTTGGAGGAGGTCACCAGCCCTTTGCATCGCGGCTGCCGGACTTGGGCACCCGCTTATCTTCAGTTAACGAGGCTTTTGACTGGCACTCGCTCGCCTATGCTGGAGCGGGAACCTTTTCCCTCCCAGGAACCACTCTGAAAAGGAGCACAAGCTCCAGGGGGATGCATCGAAGTTGGAAGCCAGGGTGCGTAAGGGGGTGTCCTCAGGAAGAGGAGGGTCAAAGATCATGGGTCTATGCCACGGATCCGCCTTGTTCTTGGGTGCAGGGCCCTTCTCTCTTCTCCCTTCCTCTGAGCTCCCTCTGAGCTCCCTTCCTCTGAGCTCCCTTCCACTGAGCTCCCTCTCTCAGTGCTGCTTGGGGAGTAGGAAATGGAGCCAGAGAGAGGCCAGATAAGAACCAGCCACCTGTGGCCCCTGGATCTGAGCTTCCCCACCCCTGTAGTAAGTGATCCGATGCCGCTTGAGAAACGCTGGTCCCTAGCATCGACAAGATGCGTTGGCTTTTTTGTCTGATTTCCTACGGCACCGCGCGGGTCATCGAGTCGAAGGCGAGATGTCCTCTGCCTACCTACAGCATCGCAGACATGCTCGGCCAAGCTGGGTCTGGGAAACCTCCCCATAGAACCGCGCCCGCACATTCCTACCCCTCCCCTTAATAACTTGTATCCGAGGCCAGAGGTTCACAAACTGCGTCTCTGGACCACAAGTGGGGAGATCCCACTATCTACAGATGGGGGGGGGGGGGTTTCATGACCCAGGCTGATATCAGATATGCGTTGCATGTCTTTGTTGTCCCCTAGAGTAACTGGATTAGATTTAACCCTAGTATTATCCCTTGAAAAAATGCAACGTTGCATGCATCAGGGGGTAGATTTTTACCGCAGTCTTTTGGCACTTAAAGCGTTGAATAGGTCAATGCAAATCAGACCCCTTGGGGTACATTCCTACCCGATCCGGAGGTAGGAATTTATCCTATGGGAAACATTTTGGCGGGTATATTACAAATCTGAACTCTTGGGGTAGATTTCTACCCCAGGGTTTTTTTTGTTCACAAATAATAATAATAATAATAATAAAGTTAACGATAAACCACCTTTCCTTTGGGGGTATTGTGCCCCTGTGTGCAGGTGACAATGCCCTAAAAAGGGCAAAGTTGGAGAGCCACTAACTCGTGAGTTATTGCAAGAGATGGGTAGGAACATACCCCAAGAGCTTTTAAATCTCAGCGACTCTAAAACTGCCTTCCCGAGAGGTTTCGTCGAAGCCCGAGCCTTTTCCAGAGAGAATGGAAGACCTTTCTTTTTGCTCAAGCATCTGGCAAGCGAGGAGAGGGATTAGGGGCAGCAGTTTCTGTGGGGATTTTTATAGCCATGTTTGGGTTTTTTTCCTTCTCTTTCTTATATGTTTTTGCAAGGCAAGGTGACACGGAACTGTTCTGCATGGCTACCAAGGGCAGAACCGGACGTAACAGGCTCAAGTGATAGGAAGGTAGATTTGCATTAAATCTCAGGAGTACCTTCCTAACAGAAAGAGCTGTCCGGCAATGGAAGAAGCGGCCCAGGGCAGTTCGTTGGCTTTCCATCGCTGGAGGTTTTCAAACAGAGGCCAGACGGCCATTTGTCAGGGACATTGTAGCTGTCGGCCGCCTGCATCCAAGCAGGGGGTTGGACTAAATCAACCTCCAAGTCCCTTCCAACTCTAGGATGCGAATACAACGTTGTCTGCCCTGAGATTTCCGGGATGGTCAGGTGGGGATATGAATTGAAATCAAGAACGATGGGGTCCCTCATGCAAGAAAAAGGCTGGGAGCCACCGCTACAAGCCAATTTGGTAGAGGGAGCGAGGGCCCCAGGGGCAACATTATGTGACAGCAGTTCTGCCTGGGGGAGGAGATAATGGTCCATTTGTGTAGCCAGGGATTAAATAGTTCGCAACGGTTCCTCAGCTGCTTAGTAACTTTAGATCCCAAATCTGGCAGGGAGGCAGAGGGCCCAAAGATAAATAAGGGCCCAACATTTCATAACAACTGGTGAGCCGGGAAGGGAGACACAGCACCTTTTTGTAGCCCCTCACACACACCCCCAAAAAAACACCATCGGTTCACATCAAGCGTTGACCCCTCATTAGGAAACCAGCCTTGATTAGGTCAGAGGAATGAGACAACTGGGTTTTTTTAAAAAGCTTGCCCTAACCTCACAATGAGAGCGGCTCGATCTGAAGTGGATCCTTCCTCTCAATCAAACCTCCTGCCCCAGGATCCCATCTCAAACCGGTTGAAGGCCCTACTGACTCAGACCGCTTGGAACGTTACTGTTCTGTTCCCGACAGCCTCTCCTGCAGTTCTCAATGGCCCGAGCGATGGGGCTTCAATCCCGATGGTAGATTTTAGAAATGGATTCCTTTGAATTCTCTCCCACCCTTTCAATGGCAATAACCTAAAATTAGAGCACCTGACTGAGGCAGGATGAAGGCAGAAGACTGGGTGGGGTGGGGTGTGTGTTCCAGTGTGTAAATGATTGCAAAGCTGCGTGGGCTAGATAGGAATTGGGGCACGGGTGGGTAAGGGGGGCACTCAGGATGGGGACGGTCCAGAGCATGGCTCTCTCCCTGGTTGCATGGCCTCATCTCTTCTCTGTCCCTGCTCTTTCAGTGTTTGAGAGTCAGGACTAGATTTACAGACCGGATTGAGGAATTAGAAAGAGGCCAAAGAAAAGGTCAGATTTGGTCCATGGGGCAGAGGTTCCCCCCGCAACAGACCCCGACAATCACCGTGATTTTCTCAGGCTGATTTTCCTACTGCTGCCCCGAAGGAGGAAAAAGGCTCCTTCCAACCAGCCAGCCATCCTAAACAAGAGAGAAAACCACCCGCCACCACAGGGGAGAGCTTCAAGGTACGGAGCAGACTGCCGCATACGGACTTAGGAAAATCGGTAGAATTGTTCGTTTCCAATTCTGTCCTTAAGCCATTTTTACCTAAAGAGAAACCCTCCAGTTGAATTAGAGGCGATTTCTAGAGTCGGACGGAGGGGACCTCATAGGTCAATGGGTGCAGCCAGGTGAGCTACAGGGGCCTAAGCCCCGCACAGCCCCGTGGCGGGCTATCAACATCGCCACGCCGTGGGGCGCACGCTGGGAGCCAGCCAAATGGTTGCGAAGAAGCCGGAGGGGACTGACCCCTATCGGAGCTGCCACCACCGCTCCCCTGGCTAGAGCAGGCCGAGGCACCGGCCCCATGAGCAAGCACCTGGTGCGGTCCTGCCTCCCTCCCTGGTCGGACTGAGAGCCCGCCCCCTGGCCGTGACGTGGCCACACGCGACAGGCGCTACCAGCCATCAGTCACAGCAAGCACGCCCCTTCCCATGAGTTGCCCCGCCCTGGGCAGGTAAGGCTGCTCCGCGACATGCCCTTTTCCAAGGTTGCACCCCCATCGAGTGCAACCTAACCCCTTGCCCTGAGGCAGATGTCTCTCGGACATCTCTGCTTTCGGATGCCTCGCCGCCAACTCAAACTTAACGTGGCCGAGACTGAACTCTGCACCTTCCCCCCCAAAAAACATTCCCCTCCTACTTCCCTCTCCGTTTCTATTGAGGGTGTCACCATCCAGCCGGTCCCTCTGGCCCGTAGCCTGGGATTCGTTTTTAGACTTCTCGGATCCAAGCTGTTGCCAAATCCTGCAGCTTTGCCCTGTATGATATTGCTAAAATCTAGGCCCCGCCTTACTGTTGCCACCGCAAAACCCTTAGTCCACGGTCTAGTCATCTCTCACCTTGACTACTCTAACTTCCTCCTTCCTGGTGGTCTCTGTTGATCTGATCTGCCCCCCCCCCTCCCCCAGCTCCATTCAACGCTCTGTTGTCAAAGTCACCCCCCTTGCCCGTTGCTTTGACCACGTCCAGCCCCTCCTCTCCGCCTACGGGAACGCATTCGGCACAAGCTCCTGGTCTTCCCCTTCAAGGCTCTTCATGTCCTTGTTCCTGGTCCTGTGTCGTTCTCCTGCACATGGCCCCCTTGCTCGTCAAAACATCTTCATCCCTTCTCTCTTGCTGCCCCCCCCTCCCCGCCCAATGCCTGGAACTCCCTCCTTGGATACATTTGTCTCAACTTTCAAATCCTTCCTGAAAACCTACCTCTTCCATCAGGCCTTCCCTAGCTCATCATGAGTGAAATAGCATCCTCATTCCTCCCTTATTTAGAATCTTTTCCCTGTAACTAAGTGAAGCACGTGCACCTGCATTTTCTCAACCTCATGAATGTATCCTCGTCTCTCCCGATGTTCACCTCTCCCTCCTCCCTCCTCTTTCTTAGATCGTAAGCCCTTTGGGGTAGGGACCTGTCTAACTACTGACTGTACAGTACCAGGTACACTGCTGGTGCTATATAAATCATAATCATCATAGCAAAAGCATCCCATGACAGTTGCCTGAGCAGACTTTGCTTGGAATCCTCCAGAGAAGGACCTGACCAGCCTCCCTGGCAGCTTGCTCCACTGCTGAAATGTTCTAACTGTTAGGAAGCTTTTTTCTTAATATTTAACCTAAGTCTCCCTTCCCGTCATTTGAACCCACTGCTTCCTGACCTCTCTTTGGTGGGAATGGAAAATAAATATTCGCTGTATCCTTTTACATACTTGGAAACTGTCACACTGTCTCCCTTAGTCTTCCTTTTGTCTAGGCTAAACACGCCCAGTGTCCCCAAAGTAGAATGCTCTATACCGCGGACGGGGAACTTCAGGCCTAGGGGCCAAATGCAGCCCATGGTTAGTTTTTTATTTGACCCCTTTCCTGTTCCTGGATCTAGCTGCTGGATCCAATTCCTACCCCAAAGCGCTGAAAGACAGAACTCAGGAGGGAAAGGGCAGGCACATATGGAGAGGGGACAGATCCACAACACAGATCCATGATCTTGATCTTCCTCTTCCCTCCCCCGTCCAACTGGATAAGTCCTTGGAGAGTAGGTCCATTCATGGCTATTGACCAAGTAGCATACAGGATGAATGTCTTACCGTCGGGAGCTGGGAGTGAACAATGGGGAATGGATCGCCCATTGTGACTGTTGGTTCTTCTCCCATGCGATCGAGATTGGCCACTGTTGGAGGACAGGATGCTGGGCTCAACGAACCATTGGTCTGACTCAGCATGGCACTGCTTATGTTCTATGCAGCGCTCAGAGCTTGTACTCATTTTCAAAGTGGCCCTAGGAGGGAAAAGGTTCCCTGTGCCTCCAGCATCATAGATAGATGCTTGTCCAGCTGATTTTTAAAAACATCCCACGAGGGAGAGTCCGCCACCTCTCCAGGCAACCTATTCCATTGCCTGACGGTTCTTTACCACTGGAAAGGTTTCCCCCTAATAGTCATTCAACATTCTAAATGCAGGGATCAAAGCTGAATCAAGAATCTCTTCTCCCAGTGCCCAAGACAACAAATCGTTCATTTCAATGTTATAGCCATCAGGATAAACAGCCTTCTCCAGTACCACTCTCTACCCAAGACCCAGCTGGTTTTCGCCAGCGACCTTCCCTCCAGTCTCTCCCCAGCCATGATTTGGCCACAATTTTGACAGCTGGCACAAATTGATGGGCCTTAAGATAAACTTAATACAGAGTGAAGCAGATCCTTTGGGGAGAGAGAGAGAGAGTGTGCAAACTAGCGACAGTATAGGCCTTCAAAAACTTGCAGGCATCGTGATGCTTCTCTGGTAATCAGCGTGACGTGGCCACACGCGACAGGCGCTACCAGCCATCAGTCACAGCAAGCACGCCCCTTCCCATGAGTTGCCCCGCCCTGGGCAGGTAAGGCTGCTCCGCGACATGCCCTTTTCCAAGGTTGCACCCCCATCGAGTGCAACCTAACCCCTTGCCCTGAGGCAGATGTCTCTCGGACATCTCTGCTTTCGGATGCCTCGCCGCCAACTCAAACTTAACGTGGCCGAGACTGAACTCTGCACCTTCCCCCCCAAAAAACATTCCCCTCCTACTTCCCTCTCCGTTTCTATTGAGGGTGTCACCATCCAGCCGGTCCCTCTGGCCCGTAGCCTGGGATTCGTTTTTAGACTTCTCGGATCCAAGCTGTTGCCAAATCCTGCAGCTTTGCCCTGTATGATATTGCTAAAATCTAGGCCCCGCCTTGCTGTTGCCACCGCAAAACCCTTAGTCCACGGTCTAGTCATCTCTCACCTTGACTNGCTCAGGAAGAGAAGAGTCCAGATCAAGGATCTGTCCCCTAGCCCCGTGTGTACCTAGGGCATACCTAGGGGGGAATGGTCCCTGGTGCAAAAGGGGAATGGGTCCCCCGCAGGGGCACTCCACTCCAGCGTGCAGACGCATTCTACATGTGTGCAGGCCTCATTGCATCGCCACCTGTTACACTGAATAGGGCCAGGGGCCCTGTGGATTCTGCATTTCCACCATTGGTGCCAATGGGAACAATGCAGAATCCACAGGGCCCTGTGTAAACCTTCATCTTTGCCCACTTTCAGCGCTTGGGGTAGGGACTGGAAAGGAACGAAAGGAAAACTAGCCACAGGCCACACATGGCCCCTAGGTTAGCGGTTTTCCACCCTGCGTTCTGGAGAGTTTCAATCAGCAGCGTCGTTGGAGCTTTGGAGAGGAGTCCAATCCCACAGAGCAGAGAACCCCAGACTTCCCCCTTTTTTTGAGACCCGCCCTTCCAGCCCAGTGTCAGGCCATCACGGAGATAAGTTTCCCTGTTCTCAGACTAGTCTCGACTTGAATGCTTGTCCACACCTCCTCCCCCCACCCCCAAATCCCCCAAACTCCCAAGCCACATAATTTGTCATGACTGCCTCCAAGTCTGGCAACGAAAAACAGAGAGTGCTGCAGGTCAGGACCGAGGGCTGTAAAGGGTGGGGAGGGAATCAGGCTCAGAAGCACAAAGAATAATGTGTGTCAGGAGCAGTGGGGTGCTGGAATATTTGCAAGACTCGGATTTTCAATTTGGGGGAAGAAGAGACAGGTATAGCAAGGATTTGCCAGGCAGGCTAGGTGGATTGGC
This sequence comes from Sphenodon punctatus, assembly GCA_003113815.1. Taxonomy (NCBI): domain Eukaryota; kingdom Metazoa; phylum Chordata; class Lepidosauria; order Sphenodontia; family Sphenodontidae; genus Sphenodon; species Sphenodon punctatus. The sequence continues at coordinate 2,018,670 of QEPC01008752.1, read as the reverse complement.
AGAGAGGCTGTTTAGGGTAATAGCTTTAGGATGGCCCTATCCAGCTTTAGCATTCCTTTGCTTACAAACCCTCTAAATTACATTCCCATAAAACAGGGAGGGAAGCAGTGGGACTCCAGTTTTAACCTATTGTCCAAGGCGCCTGGGTACGTAACTCCTCTCCAATTTAAAAAAAATAAAATCCTTTGCTCGTAAAGACCCATCGAGAACATGAGTAATCAGAGGACTATAATCCCACCCAGACATAAGTTTGACAACGGAGAGCATCGTCCAGCATATACCGAATGTATGCAAACAGGATCCCACGCTCCAGGCGTAAGTGCACCTACAGGAAAGGGTACAATCCTGAAACCGAGGAATTTAATGGCAAAATGCCTGTTGACTTTAAGGAGGTGAGGATTGAACCTTGAGTGTCTACAGAGAGAGGGTGTGTGTGTCTTTTTTGTAAAGATATATCGCCTGGACAGGCAACACAATTTGCAGGGGAATAATTTCAGGCCGGTAAAAGGATCTTGAATACATCCCTATTGTTAAAACAGGATTTTTAAAACACAGCCATCGACTAAACCAACAGTCCAAAATAATCGACAGCTCAAGGCAGACTTCCTGCAGCATTATGGATCAGAAATTTAGGACTTTCAATGAGGGTCTCCCCTATGAAACCTATAAAAGGTTTTGTCCTGAATGGATTTGGCCCTCAGGGTTCCCTACACACACACACACACACCCCGCCCCTGTTTTTGCTCTCTGAGGGGGGGGGGATGAGGGGGAGGAAACAGCCAAAGGAAGAGGCTTTTTAAGGAGCATTAATGGCATGGCACCCTTTCCCTACCCCAGCTACCCCAATCTCTTTATAGCACCTATCCCTGCCGAGGCCAGCATTACCCTGTCTCCCACTCGCCTCAGCAGAGCAGGTCAAAGCAATCCCGTCTCTTTGTGAACATTACAAATGTAATTCTGTTAGCAGGATTAAAAGTTCCCGTGGGAAGCGGCTGTCAAAAGCTTAAAATGAATGAAATAAAACCAGCTGAAACCTGCCAGCGCCCCAGAAAAAGAAAAGCGGGGTGGGGGGGAAAGAAGGGGGGTTCAGGGAAAGGAGCAGGGAACACAATTGGGGGAAGGGAAAGAAGGGGGAATTAAAAAGGAGGTGAGAGAGGGAGGAGAGAGAAAATTTAAAAAAAGGAGGGTAGAAAAGAGAAGGGAGAAAATGAAGCTGAGGTTAGGGAGGGTGGAGGGAAAAGAGGAAGGAGAAAGGGGGGAAATAAAGGGAGAGGGGGATGGGGGGATGGATAGAAGAAAGGGAGGAAAGATAGAAGAGGGCAAGTGGGGAAAGGGGGAAAAAGGAGGGAAAGGGACAAGAGGGGGGGGGAAAGAATCGACAGAAGAGCGGGAGAGGGAAGGGGAGGATGGATAGAACCAGAGAATGGATAAAAGAGAAGAGGGGGGAAGGAGGTGGATTGACACACACACCCCAAAAGGGATAGAGACAGGGAGAAGAGGGGGGTGGATGGAAAAGAAGAAGGGATTACGGGATGGGCAGATAGAAGAGAGGAAGGGGGAATGGGATTGGGGAATGGGGAGAAGGGATTGGGAGAGGGGAGAAGGGATGGGGGGGGGCTCACCCTTGTGCATGCCGGTGTAGCGGTCCTTGAGCACGGTGAGCTCGTAGATCTTGCCGAATTGCTCGAAGAGAGGCTTGAGGTCCTTCTCCTCCAGGTTGCGGGGGATCTGCCCCACGAAGAGCTTGATGGCATCCAGGTCCTTCATGGTGTCCGGCGGCGGCTGCTGCGGCTGCTGCTGCTGCTGCTGGGCGGGGGGCTCGGAGCTGCTGCTGCCGCTGCTCATGGGGGAGGCTCTGGGCTGCAGGAGCTGCTGCTGCCTCCTCGCCTCGCCCTCGGTGAGTCTGGCCATTCCCCGAGCCCGGCGCAGGCTGCAGACGGGGGAGGAAGGAAGGAGCTCTCAGCTGGAAAGGGCTCGGCGGCGGCGGCGGCGGCAGCATCAGGACCACAAAGAGCCGCTCCACAGGGACACCTGCCGGCCGAGGGGCAGACCTGCAGCCGCCGGGTGGGGAGGCCACGGCTGCCCAGCCGAGCAATCAATACAACGGGGGGGGGGGGGGGCCTTAAATCCGGGCCACAGGGGGAGAAAGGCAAGGGGGGGGGGGGGGG
>QEPC01008752.1:1996732-2011396 GCA_003113815.1 Sphenodon punctatus | reverse complement strand
GGGGGGTGTCTTTCTCAAAGTCATCCGGGTATCCCGGGGGGGCAACTATGGAGAGGGCGTTCTCAGTGGCCGCACCAAGGCTGTGGAACTCCCTGCCAGCAGAGACCCAGGTGGCCCCGGACCTCGCCTCCTTTCGACAAAGACTGTTCCGCCAGGCTTCACCCGTCTGGGTGAAGGGTGGGGGGGACTGGGTGAGGGAGGGGGGATTGATGTGTTTTGACTACATCCATAGACAGGAATGTTTTATTGGGTATTTATATTACATTTGTTTATTATGGTTATTTGTATTGTATTTTATACCTTGTTAGCCTCCCTGAGCTGCTTTAGCAGGAGAGGCGGGGTATAAGTTATTTAAATAAAAAAATTCAATAAATAAACTAGGGGGACATGCCACAGGAAAGGGGGGGGGTGTCTGAAAACCATGCATCAGTGCGATCAATGCAATCTAGAGATGGGGAGGAGAAAGCAAGAGCTCTACCCCAGGGAGGGGTGGGAGGGTAGGTCTGCAAACCAGGCAGCAGTGCCATCAATGTAATTTAGGGATGGTGGTTGAGGAGGCAGAGGCTGCGCCTCAGGCAAAGAACAGGGGAGAGCTGCAACCAGTGCAGCACGGCGAGAAGGACACCAGAGAAGCCCAAGCAACGGCTAGGGGGTGGGTCTGCAAGCCATGCCCTCACTGCAACTTAGGGATGGGGGGAAAGGGGGGTGGGGAGAGGTTGTCTGTTTGGCCAAGTCTGCAAACCATTCCTCAGCGCAGTCAATACGCAACTGCCTGCCAGGGGAGAGAAACAGGATCAAGCCCAAGGCAAGAGGAGAGGAGGTTGTTTGTGACTCATGCATCAGTCGAGCCAGTGGAGCTTACAGGTGATGGGAGAGAGGGCAGAGGCCATGCCTCGGTGTGGGGCAGGGAGATGGGCCGTGCAAGCCATGCACGAGTGCAATCAATGGGGGGGGGAGGGGGGGATTTGCATAGATGGCAGCCCTAGCTTCCAACCACTCTGAAGATTTCAGAGTGGCACTCCGGCCTCCCCCACCAAGAAGGAAGTTTTCAGAGGGGTTTGGGAGGAGCGGAGTGCCAGCCTTGCCAATTCTTCAAACTTCCTTCCGGGTAGGGCTGGCCCCCCACTCCAGGGGGCTTCCCTGGGTGTCAGGGGCAGCATCACAACCTTTGCAAGGGGAGGCTGAGGCTGGTTGATAGCCCTGGACCACCGCTTAGGAAGACTCCCACCCCCTTGTCCGTGGGGGAGCCCTATAACTGGGACATGGGCCCACCGTAGCCTTGCTGTGCCCCTGTTCGCACAACACTCAGAATGTGGGTTTGGGGCACTACCCACTCTAAAAACCCCACAGCATTGTGTGAATGGCAGAGTAAGGAACTGAGCCAGAGTTTTCCAAGTCTCAAACTAACCCTGCCTTCTTGCAAGCCAAGGCCGAGGGAGGGAGGGAGTGAAGGTTAATGGGTCAGCAGACGTCAGGTCATATTGCGCCAAACAAAAGGTGAAGAACAAAGGTGTTCAGAAACGGTAACACTCGCAGCGAGGCTAAAAACAGGCTACAACAAGACACGCCGCGAAAGGGAAGCGAAAAACCATGAAACCATACAACAGCCACTGAAAACCAAAACAACAAAGGGGGTGACTCACCTGGTAAAAAGCCAGGCTGTTCTGACAGGTTTATTTTTAAAATGCTTGTATGTAACCTGGGGCTCTGAGGCAACGGTTCTCAGTCAGTGTGTCCCTGAGGGAAGGGGAGCGGGAGGAGCCGGAGGGTGGGGCACAGGGCGGCCTGGTGCAGATGCAGCGTGTCCCCTGCTGCCACGTCGTCTGGCTGCCCGAGGGACGGGCTAGGGAGAGGAGGAATTTGGCTTCTCGCAGCTTCCCTGCCTCCTTTTGCTTCCCAGGATCAGTCCCACTCCCTTCCCCCCTGCTGCTGCTTTTGCCAGGAGCAGGCCTCCCCTGCTGCTGTGGTGATGTCCCCCCCCCCTCCCCTCAGCTGCTACTGCTCCTAATCCAGGATATTTTTTTAGGCCTGGCCTCTGATTTTTGGGGGGGGCGGGTTTTTGCCCAGAAAAAGGTGGAGAACCGCCGATCGAAACTCTGGTTATTTTTCGCCCAGCGGACCCCAGCGTTTCCCCGTCTTTCCCCGGAGGAGATGCAGGCACGGGGTGGGGGAGGTGTTCTTTACTCCATCGCCACCTGAAATGGCCCCGTTTCCCGGGGTGGGTGGGGGGGGTGCATTCCTCACCCCCCCACTTCTTCCAGAGCAACCCCTCTCCTAGCAGCCTCCTCCATCCGGAGGTGGAGAAGCAATTCAAGCGAGGATGTTTACCAAGGCTCGGGCGAGGGAGTAGGAGGCGAGATAGTAAAAAAATCCCCTCCTACAAGAGAAGCCGCGCAGCACCGAGGAAGGCTGGACCATGTGCAACACGGGCTGGTTCTCCTGGGGGTCATTCCGTCCTTTCCCTTTATATCAATGAGCTCCCAAACATTTCCACTGCTTGGGAGACGGTCACAGGGCTGCAGGGCAACCAGCCTGGCCCCCGTGGCACTCTTCCTGAGGGGCCCGCAGTGGCCTCTGGTTTTACCAGGGCAGGTCCCTCTCAGTGGGGTCCCAAACATGGCCCCCTTCAGGGCACTGCAGAGGTTGCCCCAAAGGGGGAGGGGCCCCGCATTTTATCTTCACCCTGGGCCCCTGGGCCGGCCTTGCAGGGCCAGCGTTAGGCTGTCCCTCCCAGCAGTTCCCTATTTCAGAGGGACAGTCCCTCTTGGGGCGCTGAATCCCGCTGCCCCTCTTTCGGGAGTGAGGGAAACCAAAGGACTAGTATTCAGGCCTCGGCCCCTCTTGTCCGAGGAAAAGAGGCCAATCAGGGAGATGGGGGAAATGACAAGGAACTAAGTGGAATGAGACGCAGGAGAATCTCAGTGCAGGGGTGAGCAGTGCCCCAGCCAGCCTAAGACCACTTTCCAACAGAGGTAAACGAAGGAACTACTCTGATTTAATTAAACTGAAGTAACTGCTCCACTTCAATAGCATTCGGGCGAACGCTGGAAACCAAAGTAATGGCTTTGACTATTCCATTTATTTAATTTATTTATTAAAATGTATGCTAATCACCCCCACCCAGGATTATCCCCCACCTGTTATCTGCAAACTCCTATTTACTGTAACCAAGCCAAGAACGTGAACCTGAGTTCCCGCATCCTCATGAATGTCGCGTCCCTTGTCTCTCCCTCTGTTCCCCCTCCCCGTCTTTGGATTGTAAGCTCTCGGGCAGGGACCGTGTCTATTTTATTATCTGTAAAGCACCAGGTACATTTCTGGTGCTATATATAAATGCTAATAATAATAATAATAATACTCCGCCTCGCCCCCTCCCTTCGTACCTTAAAATCCCTCCTCAAGACCCACCTCTTCCACTCTGCCCTCCCCTACTTCTTGCTCCCTTCACCTAACTCCTGCTGATACCCTTCATCCAGCACAATCTGTTCCCTAAGCTCTGTGTACTCCTATCCTCACCACACGGACCAGCCAGCCATCATTCTCCATGTAACCGAGCCAAACACGTGCACCTGGGACCTCGCATCCTCGTGAATGTTACACCCCTTGTCTCTCCCTCTGTTCCCCTTCCTTCGTCTCCCCCACCCCCCGTTTCTCAGATTGTAAGCCCTAGGGCAGGGACCGTGTCTATTCAATTACTTTGTAAAGCACCAGGTATATTGCTCGCGCTATATAAATGCTTGCTAATAATAATACTACGATGTAATTCAGCTGAGATAACGACTCCCCTTCAGTAGCGTCGTCCAGACAAACACGGTTCACCAACGTAGTCCTGCGACGATTTCTCCCCCTCGCTGAGATGTAACGATCGCCGAACTATGGTTGCTCCCCCGCCCCGTCCACTGATCAGCATTCACATGAACAGTCCCTTGGCATCCCAAACCAAAAGGGAAAATGTGCCAAAGGGGACCCTGTTCGACAGCGGAACAGACTCTCAACAGAGGTTGGACGAGCACCTGTCAGGGATGCTGTAGCTGTGGATTTTGTGCATCAAGCCAGGGACTAGATGGCCTCTGAGGTCCCCTTCCGACTCTATGATTCTGTGCTCCTGATTTGTCATGAGGAGCAGCTACTCCTCTTCCTGCTTCTGAATATTTTCAGTTTAACTCTGTTTGTGCGAACGCTTCAGGAGTAAAACAGAAGGCCCAGCTACGTTCAATTAACCGTTCCCCGGAACACGGCCCACAAACAGTTTTGTAAGGGGGCTTGGGGACGGCCCGCTGATTTCAGTTCTGGGTGAAGGATTGGCTGAGGTCTGTGGCCTCGATCCTGCAATGACTTAATCAGAGCAGGGTTGCCCCTTTATGCCTCTTATCTGCTGGCACAGAGGCACACCCCAGCACGTAAGCTGGCACAGCTCTCCGTTACCCCCGGAGAGAGACCCTCCTGTCCCGCCTCCGCCCGGCTCCTATCTCTACACTCACGCGTTCAGCTTGATATCCTTCCATGCTCCCCTGAAGATATAAATAGCTTATCTACAGGGGGAGCAGGGTTGGATGGCCTGATCTGCAGAGACGCCATGCAAACCGCCCCCCCCCCCGTGGCTTCAGCACCCGGTGTGTTTGTGCCAACAGAGGAGTCGCAAGACGCTGGGATCAACATCACTGCTTGGTGGCTGGAACAGAGACTTAGCATTACCCCCCGGGGCCTCTCACACACACACACGCACACCCTGAATCCAGAAGATAACGCCAAGTGGCGATTGGTAAGAGGGGACAGGGGAGCACACCATGCAGCAGAGGATTGAAGAGCAACATCATCTCCACCCTGGGAAGAGCAGCAGCCCATGCTGGCACGGAGTGAGAGACCCTCCTGGAGAGAATCAAACACGCCACGGCTTTCAAGCCTGGCCTGACCTACAAAACAAGAGGGAAGAGGAGGCACCCCACAGGAGGGAAGAGGAGGCACCCCACTGCTTTATCCTGGCCTGGAGGGGGCTGCTTCGATGCTGGACCCCCCAACCCCCAGGCAGAGAGGGAAACGAGATCCCAGAGCTAGGAGTGATCTGTCCAGGTTAGGATGCCGGACGGCTAAGGGCAGCGGGTCTTAGTCGAGTTTCCAGAGGGGTCGCAGATGGCCGGCCTAGGGGTGGAGGCCCACGAGTCAGGCTGCAGCTGCATTGCAGGGGTGTCTCTGGAAGAGGGGCAGCAGCCCACATGCCTGGAAAAGGGGGCACAGATGCGTAGGGGGCATATATGCACGCTGGAGCGGAGCACCCCCCATCCGGGGCCTAGTTACGCCCTTGCTGCATCGCGTCCCCTCCTGCCACTTGTCGCAGCTGCCTGTGCCGCTGAGCGCCAGGGCAGAATAAGGAAAGGGGGGGAGGGGGCCTCCCCGCACCCTCCCCCCCTTTCCGGCTTCTACTCCTTCCAGACGCTGCCAGGATCAGGGTGCCCTCCTTCCCCTGCCCCCGGGATTGGGAATCCCTGCCCCCACTGCTAGCTGGCTACTCATCCTTCCATTCTCCCCCCTCCAGGTGGATCCGGTTTCATTTCTTATACTTTGAGTGGGTTTTGCCCACAAAAAGGAGGAAACCCACTGATTTAAAGACTGGGCTTTATTTGTGTACGCAGAGGGGGCAAAACCTGCCAGATCTCAGCCTTAGCAATTAAATGGGGGGAGGGGGAGGCGGAGTCCCAGGAGAAGTCTACACTCCAAAATGCAAAAGACCAGGAAAAAGGTCAATATTGCAAATGGAAGGCCCTTGCAAATTGATTGCAATGGATCACAAATAGCCAAGCCAGTAAATAAGAACCACATGGAGTCAGACCAGCACCCTTTCACCAACAGTAGCCAGATTTGGCTGCTTCTGAGAAGGACCCAACGGTTCATACTGGAGTGATCCATTTCCATTCCTACTCGTCCCACCCAGCCCCAGGCAGAGGTTTCATTTCCTGACCAACCTGAATGGCAGCTATTCAGCACCTAGTTTATGGACCTAGAAACCCAGTTTATGCTATTGGCCTTCACAACATCCTGTGGCAAGGAGTTCCACAAGTTACTACAACCAATGATTTCTATAGCGCTACCAGGCAGACGCAACACTGTACAGTCACTGAATTTCAGACAGAGACAGGTCCCTGCCCAGTGGGTTAACAATGTAAGATGGACAAGGGTGAGGGAGACAGACAGACCCGTTCCCATTTTACAGATGAGGAACTGAGGGGTAGTGACTTGCCCAAGGCTACCCACTGAGTTCATAGCTAGGGCAAGATTTGAACCCTGGCTTCCTGGGTCTATGTCCAGCACCTTATCCCCTATGCCACACTGTCTTTAGGGATGGGACTATTGGCAAATTATCGGTTGCCGGTTTTATCAGTATCAGATTAATCCGATATTGGATTTATCGGCATGTCGATTTTTTTAACATTGCCGATTTTTTTTGATGTTTAACATTGTGGCCATTTTTAAAATGGTCACAATTGCCCTTTTTACACAGACACTCTAACACCCATAAAATGGGGGTTACATTTTATTATACATGTTGCAGGGCACCACCACAGCCAATCACCATGGGCCCTGTGCGCACATGATGCCTCCACCCAGTTCCGATGGGTGGGGAGCATTTCCCTGGGTGGAGGCGTCTGTGTAAACGCCACTTTCGGTGGGAATTGGTTTGCTCCCGGCCAACACCCATCTCCACCCACACCCACCCACGGAGCAGCTGATCAGAAAGATGGCCAGCAGCCACGGTTTGTTCTGGTTTTTTTTTTTGCAGGGGTGGGGGCGCGTTTTGTTTTTGTGGAGATGAAAATATTTTAAACTGAGTTTTCTATCCCTAGACCCGCGAGTCTAGATAAACAGCAGGCCACAGCATAACATACACAACGCGCCTCTCTAAACGAAACGACAAGGAACCACGTCTCAGAAATCCGTGGTCTCCTCGTGTGCAGAAGCCCTAGGCTAGCTTCCATCCTTCGGGGGCACGCTCATTTTGACCTATAAAACCCTCCGTGGTTTGTGTCTTGCACATCTAAGAAACTGCCTTCCCTGCCACGTTCCCTTAGGTCAGCCAGGGATACCCAGCCCAGCACGAGGTCTAAACATCGGCATGTTGAGACATTTCTAGAGGCTGCCCTGCAGCGTTGGCAGCCCCTTCGCCTGGAAGTCCATCGAAGCCCAAGACCTATTTATTTGGCCAAGTTTTGTTGAAGCAGGGACAAGGCATTGGAACGGTTTAAATTGGAGTTTATAATCTTTCACGCTTGAGCTGTGGCTTTTTATAGCTGCTGCCCTCCTGCAGGCTAGCTGCCCGCTGCCCTCCTGCAGGCTAGCTGCTTGCTGCCCTCCTGCAGGCTAGCTGCCCTCCTGCAGGCTAGCTGCCCTCCTGCATCACGGAGCAATAGGCCCCTTCCATTAGCTCTTGGCCCAGCGGCCCCCCAGAATCACCACTGGCTGCCATTATTGCCAGTGCTTTGGCCTGAAGGTTTCATCAAAAAGCTCTTCCCGCCCCACAAAAGCTTCAGTCCCACCCCTTTCCAGTGTGGCATTGTGATGTCACAACGGTCTGCAGAGAGGGGTGGAGCTACCTTGCCCCACCTCCTGAAGCCCATCTCTCTCCTGGTTATTGAGGCACATCTGGGTAAACAGATGCTTCACCCAGATACTGGAGCAGGTGTGTCAACCCTAGACTTGCCCCAGTAAAGCAATCAGATGCCGGTGTTGGGTCAGCTGTAGTCAATGCCAGTAGCTTGCCCTCAATCTCCCTCCACCCCTCACCTCCCACTCCACTAAATGCAAGGCAGGTCTGTACAGCAGCTACAATGGATACACAGCTCTATTTCTAGCAGGAAAGGGAAGAAACGAGCTCAGTCCATAGCAAGGAGGAAACCAGGTCGCCAGGAACATGAAAGGGCACACCTATTTTGTAATGCAAACAGATTTATTGTGCACATTCACCCTGCTTCAGCCATTTATTTTCCCCTTATAATCCTCCTGCAGGAAATGGAGGAAAAACCCCCCCACAAAAAGCCACTTTAAAAAACAAAACAAAAAAGCCAGGCGGCTGCTTGCAGCTCTAGCAGAGCCGCGATGCAGCGGGAGAGAAGGTGATTAGGTGCCTGGACCGGCCGCAGCCGTAAGCATTCAGTCGAGTGGAAGAAAGCAACAGATGTTGAGCGGCACGGGGGGCTCCGCATGACGGTGAAGAGCCGTTTAGCTCAGGAGAAGCCAGTCAGAAATCAGACTCTGCCAGCTCAGCAATGCCAATGGCTCACTTGCTAGACAGGGCGAGAGGGGCAGGAAACGCTGTCGGCACAATCCTCCATGAGCATAGCACCTGCATGAGCAGTTAGCATGGGCGTGACTCCTACTCACCTCAGTGGGACTTGTTGGCTCCGTCTCTAGCAACCAATCCCACTGGGGCCTGGATCAGATGAGCTGTCTGCCCCAAAGCCTTAGGCTCAGCCCTTTCTCCAGCCAATCAAAGCCTTAGAACACCAAGCTCACAATGGTATTGTCAGGGGGGGGGCATGTCAGAAAGGGGGAGGGAAGGATCTTTGCCCCACCCCTTCAGATCAGGACATCCCAGTGCTCAATTCATGTGCCCGTGCCAACTGCTCATGCAGGTGCTAGCCTCAACAAAGGACCATGCCACCCCATCCTTTAGAAGGAGAGAACGGGGGCAGCTTTGTACATTTATTCCATGTTACACCGAAGCCATCTCTAGGCCTTGGAGGAACAGTACAAATTAACCTTGCCCCTGCCACTGCATTTTTTGAGAACAAAAGGGTGCTTTTATTAACAAACAGAAAAGCAATTCAAAAGGGGTGGGTGGGTGGGAAAGAGTTATACAGCACTCTTAAGTCAACTACATCCTACAATTTCTTGACTGCAGCATCGATTTCTGGAATCATCTCCTTCAGATTGTTCCACTGCTCAGCGGAGAGGGCAATCCCTAGAAACGGCAAGAGGAGGAGGATTACAGGAAGGACTGCCAGTCGAACAGGAGATAAGACAGCTACTGCCAGATCGGACCCCAGAAGAACTCCCCCCTGGCTTTAACAGGCTAGCATCTTGCCTGCGTGGTGCATCTCATCTAGGTCTGGACAACAAGCCAACACTCTTACCGAGAACCCCCTCCTTTTAACAGAAGCCCCCGGATCACAACCTATTCGCCAACACTGGACTCCCTGCCGTGGCCAGGCAATTGTAGCAACGGCAGCATTACACTGGCAGAGAGCACCAGTCAGGAAGAGAGGTGCATCCTGGGAAGCAGGAGGACTAATGCAAGCCAACATGGTTGCTTGCCTCAGAAGCGTTAAGAAAAATCCCCTTTCTTCCCCGATGAACCCATTTCCTTGGGGTGGTAATTATCCTCCGTTACCTTCTCCGGATAGGATAAAGGGAGGTTATTACCCCAGAAGGGAGGGTTCAACACAAGCGGTTTTTAAAAAATGTATTGGAAGGTTTGGGCATCCTACCGTGAGATCCTAGCCATCTTTTTAAAATGGGATAAAAAAGGGCTCCAGGAAGCATTCTTGCCTTTCAATTCTACCCTAAGCCAGTCCCTTTTAAAGCAAGTTATTCACAGCGGCGACTGCGCTGGAGGGTAAACCGGCCTTGCTGTTTGAGCGGCAAACCGAGCCAAAACGTATTCATCCGGACGGACACAAAAAATCGATACCAAGAGTTGAAAGCTCCGTGTTTTCTGGATCTCTCCCCAGCAGCTTGTCACATCCTTGGGGGGGGGGGGGGGGGGGACTTACACACACAGCCTGGGATCACCAAGTGTGCAAGCCACGGTTGGAAGCTGAAAAGCAAAAGGGCTCTACTAGGGCTGGGTCAAGAACCGTTAGTCTCACGAGAATCGTGAAACTTACCGAGATCTCGCAAGAATCTCACGAAGATTCGAACGCTGCTCTGTGCATGTGCAAGACGGCACCATTTTGGAGAAGGGCAGCGGTTCTCTGCACGTGTGCAAACCGGCTGCCCTTTTCCAAAAACAGCACCAATCCTGCCGGTGCCATTTTGGAAAAGGGCCGTGGCGGCCATTTTACGCATGTGCAGGGTTTTTTTTTTAATTCTTATTTTTTTCGTTCGCTGCGAGGCAGCTGCCTCCTCAGCGAACTCGCCTCCTAGACTGCCCCCACGGAGAAGCTGAGAGGCGTCCCAGAATCAGAGTGAGGCAGCCTGGTGAGTAAAAGGTTTTTTTGTTGGTTTTTTTTAACAAGGGCAGGAGGGCGGCGAGTTTCTCACTTTTCTTGGCAAGAGTCAGGGCAATTCTCGTCTCGTTCATGTTTGCAAGAATGAAGAGAGAACCGGGGTTCTCATCAAGGAGAGAGAATCCGAGAAGCAAGTATCGGCTGTAGGCTCTGGGAACAAGGGCTCTGTAGTTCAGCCAGAGAAACGTTGAGTCAGCATTTGGGGTGGGAGTGATCGAAGACAACAGAGTGGGTGAAGGGAACCTATAGCCCAGGGGCCAAGTTCAGTTTGTGGTTAGGATCACGCACGGAGATGCAGCTAGAGGCCAACCCCAACAAGACCCAACTGGCTCCATCTCTGCCCAAGCCCCTTGGGCCAAACTCCCCAACTGCATGAGGCTCCATATTCCTCCCCCAATCCCCGTGGAACAGTGATGGGGGTGGCGAGCAGAGGAACCTTAGCTCCACCCCTTCTCTAATGTGGCCCCGCCTTATAGCGCACTGCAACATCACAGCGCTCAGAGGCGGCACTTAGAAACCTCAGAGGAGCCCAGCCGCATCAGTCCCAAAGTGGGGTCTCGATTTCTAGCCTGTGCAGTGAATTTGGGTCCAACACGCTCAATGCCTACACTGTGGAGCCTCCCGCTGGCCATGGGAACGGCCCCATTCCCCACTGTGCTCCAGCTCCTGTCTCTTATCCAAGTGACGGGCTTTCCTACCTACTTGGGTCCTTCCTCCGCTAACATCCCCCTTGTGAAAACAGGGAGCATCAAATTTCTTATGCTAAGGTTACTTAACATGGGTGGGTCAAACACCCCTCGGGGGGGTGGAGGGGGCGCTTGCTGCTCCCTTCTCGGCAGCAAACAGGAATACCCAAGACTTTCCAAGCGACACCAAGTGAGGGGTTGAGGGACCACGCTGTAAAACAACTTCCACCGGCTGGGTCCATTCACGATTTCTAGCAACGTCAGGAGGGAACGCGGTGCAATGCTGCCCCCCGGTGGAGGAGCCCCGTTACCTTTCTTCCCAGGCTTGGTGTCCCCTGCTTTATCGATGTAGAATTCACGGATATCCACCAAGAGCTTCCCCTTGAAGGAGGACACTCGGACATAGCGCAGCTTCCCGATCTGCGGAGATAGCAAGCCAGGGATTTACAACCTGTGGAAAAGCTAGGGTGTCCCTTGAGGGCGGACGTTCCCCAAACGGTGGGCCATGACCCCCACCCAACAAGATGTCATGATTGATACTGGAGATCTCTTCGCTGCTGTCTGGGGTCAAAGGACTGGACAATCTTAACACAAACGAAACACCACAGGGTCCATGAAGGCAAGAAGCTCAGGTAGCGTTGTGCTAAGGGAAGATTGGTTGCATCTAAGGGCACTTGCACGCGAGAGGGGAAGGGTGGGGGCAGGGCTGCCATGAGCCAAAATCACAGCAGAGGGAATCACACAAACCTCCACTCATGTGTGCAGGGATTTTAACATCATTAGGCCCCATTTCTGCCATGATTTCACTCGCAGGGGCTGAGCAGATTTTAGAATTGTAAAAAAAAACAAAAAAACCACACACACACAGACATTTTTCTAGATTCTGCAAGATTGAGGTGGAATCCCTGCCCCTAAATACCTGGAACATCGCCTCCTCCTCACTGTCCTGACTTTGGCTTTTCGCGGTCGCGTTGGAAGCTTTGGCCTCAGTTTTGGTTTTCTTTTCTGGCTTCGCAGACATCATTTTTTTCCTTTTCTGGAAGAACAAGACAGTGTTTTGTTTAAAAAATAAAAAAATTAAAAGTTAAAAAACAGACAAACCCCCACCGCCGTCTCGTTAGGACACTGTATTTGAGAGCCATGCTTCATCATAATAAAGGTGCTGTGTAAGGAGCCAGGCCTCCTCCCTGCCGGAGCCGTAACAGAATTCCGGGCCTCCTCCCTGCCGGAGCCGTAACAGAATTCCGGGCCTCCTCCCTGCCGGAGCCGTAACAGAATTCCGGGCCTCCTCCCTGCCGGAGCCGTAACAGAATTCCGGGCCTCCTCCCTGCCGGAGCCGTAACAGAATTCCGGGCCTCCTCCCTGCCGGAGCCGTAACAGAATTCCGGGCCTCCTCCCTGCCGGAGCCGTAACAGAATTCCGGGCCTCCTCCCTGCCGGAGCCGTAACAGAATTCCGGGCCTCCTCCCTGCCGGAGCCGTAACAGAATTCCGGGCCTCCTCCCTGCCGGAGCCGTAACAGAATTCCGGGCCTCCTCCCTGCCGGAGCCGTAACAGAATTCCGGGCCTCCTCCCTGCCGGAGCCGTAACAGAATTCCGGGCCTCCTCCCTGCCGGAGCCGTAACAGAATTCCGGGCCTCCTCCCTGCCGGAGCCGTAACAGAATTCCGGGCCTCCTCCCTGCCGGAGCCGTAACAGAATTCCGGGCCTCCTCCCTGCCGGAGCCGTAACAGAATTCCGGGCCTCCTCCCTGCCGGAGCCGTAACAGAATTCCGGGCCTCCTCCCTGCCGGAGCCGTAACAGAATTCGGGTTATGATGACACGTTATAGTGAGCCTGAACCTGTACGATGTGAGTAGGTTTTTAGCTATGCCAGAGAGCTGGAAAGAAAGGGGGGGGAGAAGCTCGAGTGGAACCAATTTAGCATGAACTCTGGAGTGGTTCCTGGTCACTATGGTCAGGGCCAGCACAAGGATTTTTGCCACCCTCCCTGCCCCACACGCAACCCTTGTGCACGTCGGGCACTGAGGGGCTGGTGACCCCAGCTCCTCAGGGATGGCAGTGCACAGGGGTCCCTTGTCCTGCACCCCCCCTCCCTGGAGGGGGAAGACCCCCTGCCCGGGTCCCTAGCTGCCACAGCCGCCACCAGCGGCACCCATGTCTTGGGAGAGTGGGGGATGCAGGCTTGCCTGCTGCCAGAGGTGGCCATGCCTCCGAGGGACTCAGCAGAGAGGAAGTGCTGGGACCAAGAGCCAGAATCTGCGCTGGTGGCCTGGGAAGAGCGGGGGGGGAACCAGGGCCCCTTGGTGCCCAACAGTTGATCTCGGATCCCGGTGGCGGGAATGGCCATGTTTTTTGCCACCCCCTTCAACGTGCTGTCCTATGCTAGGGTTGCCAGAGATGCATATTTTTCTAGGACACATGAAAAATACATGTTGCAGGGCTTGCATGGGCTCCTGAGGCACCAATGCAGGCCCCGTAACATGCATTTTTCATAAGTGTCATGGAAAAAACATGCCCCAATGGCAGCCCTCCTCTACGGTTGCGCCGGGCCTGGCGGAGGGTTTTCTGGCAGAAAGGCAGCTAGGCCGTGCGGCACCAAACAGACGGCAATCGGGTCAAGGGGATGGGATTTGGGCGGAGGCTGCCTCCTGGGAGACGTACCTTCTCATTCTCAACGTTGGAGTCGCTGTCCGAAGAGGTCGACTCTACAAGGTCCTTGGATTTGGGCATTCTGGAAAGCAAGCACAGGGAAGACGTGCCAGGGGCTTCCATCAGGGCTGGGACGGTGCCCAGCGACGTAGCAAGGCTGCACAGGACCCAAGCTCACGTCCCAATTATGCCCCTCCCACAGGGCAAAAGGGGTGGGGTCAACCTGAGTGGCAGCCCTCCTGTCTCCTCCCTGCAAAGGCAGTGGCACTGCCCGGCTCCCACCGAGTCCCCCCATGCGCAGCAACCACCTTGCCAGGAAGGACGTTTTTCAGAGCAAGTGGGGCAGGGCCAGCACTTCACCACTGCCCACTCTGAAGATTTCCTTCTTGGGGTGGCCCTTTACAAGAGGCCCAAGCACCACTAGAAGTTTCTCAAGAGTGGGTGGAGGCAGCGTTGGTCCTGCTCCCTCGCCCTCCCCCACTCTGAAAATTTCCTAGCGATACTCAAGTCACTTTCAGAGAGTGTTCCATCCCCCCCCACCAGAGTGGGATTAACTGAGCCCCTTACTACTGGATAGCTATGCCCCCCCAACTGTTGGCCACCTGCATGGTTAATAAAAAGGCCATGAGCTGGAGAGGAGGTTGGGGAGTGTACGCGGGTTGAGGAGGCAGCGGGGATGGAGGAGGATGTCGAGGGGAGAGAAGCAGAGAAAAGGTTGCACATTGGAAGCCAACGCCCAGATTGGTGAACTCCTCCTGCCTTAACTCTTCATACACCGACACCCCCACAACCCTCCTCTGTGTTCACTAAAATATCCCATAGCAAGCTCCCCCCTCTTCCTTCACAGTAGAGACGTCCATCTCTTCCTATAGATCATTATTATTATTATTATTATTAAACATTTATAAAGCGCCAGTTGCAACCTGGCGCTGTACAGAACATACAATCAGATGCGGTCCCTGCCTGTGGCTTACAATCTAAAAGACAAGGAGGGGGAGACAGGGAGAGGGGACAGCGGGAGAGACATGGGAGAAGACAAACAAACATTCAGGCGGATGCGAAGTCTCAGGTGCGTGTACTTGGCTTGGTTACAAGGTGGTCGGTAGCAGC
>QEPC01008752.1:1970422-1995034 GCA_003113815.1 Sphenodon punctatus | reverse complement strand
AGCTATGGTACAAACACTAAGGGAAGCCCTAGATTAGGAATCCAGGGGGCAGAAACCAGAGAGAGAGTTATGGGGCAGTAGAGCTCAAAAGGGGATGAAGAGAGAGACCCAAGCCGGGAGGGGAGGCCTCTCTGGGCCCCATTACCTGAACCAACAGCAGCAGGAAAGCACCCAACCCCACCTGCCCCAAAGACAACTAACCACCCCACCTGCAGCCACTCCCACTCTAAGCCACACCCCCTGCCAATCACCATGCTCCACCCAGCCAATCACTGGGGCAGCCTCCACCCAAGCAGCCCCACCCATCAGCCCAGCCAATGGCTAGGGAAGGTAACCAGCTGGGATTCATTCCCTCCACGTGGTTACCAGCCCAGGATTGGGGGGGAGTGGAGGGTTTATTTATGGGGGAGGCGTGGGAGCCTGGACTCCTGGGTTCTATCCCTGTTTTAGGAGAGGTACAGGAGCCTTTTTCTCTCCAAGGGGCTGCTTTCAAAATAAGGCTCCGCTCCTCCCAAGGCCCCATAGATAGAAGGTGGGGATGGAGGCTTGTCTAGAGACCATGGATCTGTCCCCTGGCCTTGTGTGCATGCCCTCATCTCTGCTCTCTTAGCTTGAGCTCAGTCTTTCAGCACTTGGGGTTGGGGAACTGGAGCCCGAACCAACCAGGCACTGGAAAGGAGCCACTAAAAACAAGCCTGGAATTTCCCCGATCCCCACCCACCCCTGCTCTAATGGGGCAGATCAGGGCAGCAGGGGTGCTGGGATCTCATCTCTGCCCAAGGAAGGGGGTGGGGGCGAGCTAGGACTCCTGGATTCTATCCTGGGATGGGACCCTCAGGCCAAATGCAGCCTGAAAATGCGGGTGGGTGTTAAGAGGATGTGACACATACCCTTGGGTGTGGGGGTCTGTGTGTCTGTAATAGGGTGGCAAACTGTAAATAGAAGGGTTAAAATGGCACCCCCTCCCCCCCGACCGCAATGGACAGTCTCTCGAGCAAACACTGATGATCTAGGCCTCCTAGGTTTTAGTCTGTTTCCATGAAAAAGGATGTTGCTGCAGTGTGTGTAAGCAGAAAGGGGGCGGGGACAAGGAACTAGGACTACTGGGTTCTTTTAATGGACCCCCAAGCTCCTTTTGCCCTCTTCCCAGTTGTATTGCTTATCTCCCCTTCTGTTACTCTGGTTCATTTATCACCCTCCCTCCCGCCCTCCTGGGTTTCATGATACGTAGCCACCGTTCTTTGCTCAAATCTTCAGTTCTGACTCCGACTTGCCCGAGGAAGGGCCCTGTGCAACCCTAAAGCTTTACCCCTTTCAACCAACCACAGTTGGTCCGATAAGGAAGACCATTCAAACTACTTTGTTTCCACCTCCGTTCCATTACAGCAGAGATCCCCAAATTGTGAGATGTCCTGTCGGGCAGTGGAGTTATATGCTCTCTGTGTGCAGAGTTGTAATCCCAACCTCCTTTGCATATCTTTGTTACCCTCTGCAGTCCCAGGATTATATCTAAGTCTCCACACAGGGTCTGAGACAAAAAAATAATAATTGGGAACCACTGCAGCCAATGACAGGATTTTAGAGGGATGCACGTTGGGGCAGGCTCTACTCTGGGGAGGCACGTCTGGCTGATGAAAGCCTCGGTTTGTTGTGAGTTTACTCCTGGCTCCATGCTTGCACAGGGGACAACTCTCTTGAAGGGTCAAAGCAAAACGGAGCACTAAGATTTCTGGTCCCTGTCTCGCAGAAAGGACTACTCTGCCTGCATTCAGGTCGGGCCTTATCTCTGGCTCTTTGGTTTCTTGCTCAAGAGCTTAATTGTGAGTTCTAGAGAAAGAGGAATGTGATGTTTCAGTGGCGGTTCAAACTTTCAGACCTCACAGGGTCTTTGCCAGGCAAGTCCGGAGTCAGAACACAGTCAAAACTAAGTTTTGATTGTTCCCCCCCCTTTAAGAATTACTATCTGAATTTTTATGCCCTACGCTTGGTATCCCATTATGCAATCCCTTGTAGTCTCTCCCAGGCTAACAGCAGCATTAATCCCTTCACCCATTACACAAATGCATATGGGGAATTAGCCTGATTGTTAAACCTTGGTTTCCCAGTTAAAAATAGTTGATTAAATGCAGTTACGCCTGTGGAATCCTAGACCCTATCCTTTTCACATGATAAAAAAAAAATAATCAGGGGGGAAAGAGGGTTTTTCTGGGCTTATCTAATGTTAATACAGCTTTTCTTGAAGGGTTAGAGTAGAACAGAGCTAGGATTTCTGCTCCAGCTCCAGGCTGGATGAATTACACCACTGGGGTGTGATAGCGAAGTACTCGGACGGCAGGGTGGGAGGACGGCGACCATGGTTCAAGTTTTGCCTTTGCCAGAAACTCACTGGGTGACTTTGGGCCAGTCACAATATTCTCTCAACTTAACCTACCTCACAAGGTTGTGGTGAAGATTGAGTTGTTTATTGATTATATGTAAAGCACCGCATGCCATGGCAGGGGGGCACTATATTCAAATTCATTATTATTAATAATGCCTTGCTGGGTTAGAGCAGGTGGTTTGGAAGCAGGATTCCATTGCTGCCTCTGCAACTGGATGAGATGGCGTAACAGCAGGATGCTCTAAACCTGGAAATACACAGTGGAGTAACACTGGCAGCACGACCTTCTGAGCAGCTAGCGACGAGGTCTAGGCTTTAGCATGGCTACTAGTCAGGTTTAGTTAACAGAGTTAAGAGTTGCCTGCTAGCTCAAGGGCACCCTAAGGCCAAATTGGAATTAAAATTAAGGCTCTGTGACTTAGAACACCAGGGAGATTTGATTAAACGAAATGCTGTACTGTTTCTCTCCCTCCCAACTAAGCACTCAGCTGTCTCCTATCTTACAGTCTTCAGCCACAGGACCTTCTTTCCCACAGGTATGAATGCCTTCCCAGCCGCGCTACTTGAGGGACGTTACAGAGCAATACCCTTTTCAGAAAGATTCTGAATCGGTTCAGCATGTTTTACTGTATTACAGACTATACGTGCAACTAAGGAAGGAGCTTATTTGGCCCATGTTGAGGCCTATCCCTGGCAGACGGCTATGGAGGTCTCTCCGATTGTTGTTGGGGGGATTATAGTAAACAGAGGTCACTGCTGGTGGCCAGGTTTTTGGCCCCAGCACTAAAAATTAGATCGGCCCTGCTCACGTCCTATCCATAGAGGGAGGGTTTTTTTCAGGGGCATAGCGTGCGGCACCGTGCTGTGTTAGCTTCTGTAAAATATTTCTATTCTAACTGCCACAGCCTTATTTTTTTTTCCTGTGTCTGTGCTGTCACCATGGAAGATCGTTACCAACCCATCATTTCATCCATCCGTTATTATTTTGCTCCTCTTTTACCCAGTACCGTCCCTCTTGCTCACAGAGCAGCTGGGGGCTAAGGCAATCTTTTGCTCTTTATTTCACAGGGGGAGGCAGAAGGCCTGGTCCAACGTATGTTGGGAGTAAATAACAAGACTCTTCCCTCTGCTCTGCGGAAAAGGCCCAGCCTGCTTCTTAGCCAAAAAACAACCACACAGATCAGTCAAGGTGGCTTTATCTTTCTTTCAAAAAGCACTCTCTCTCCCCTGATCCACCGCTTTCCCCTGAATAATTAAATCCTACTGCGTAGTTCTGGAAAGAAAGGACAACAAAAGTCAGTGTGGTAGTCCTTAAAAATAAATCCGTGCTCTTGGAACTCAAATCGATTAGGGTACCCACGTGGGCAATAGACTCCCTCCATTGGGGAATGGAAGCTGGCCAGAACTGAACTATGAAAGCCAGACCAAACACCAAACTTGCATGATTCCAACAGAGAACAAGGCTAGAGTTATAGAAGTTTACAGCGTTGCTCTTCCTCCGAATGCACACACAAGCGCCTCACACCAGGGAGACTATCAATCGCTTGGACTCCTGGTTTGGCCACACGATGTGTTATGCGAGAATTCTGGACAAAATGCTTCACGGCAAAAACTCCCATTGACTAATAGCAGAAGACTGAAACCCGAGTGCGTTTACTCAAGGGTGCAAAGCGAGGTATTCAAGGGCGAAATTAAATTTTTGCCTAGGTTTCGTCTACACCAGAACTGGGCATTTCATTTGGTCTGATCGGAACTCAGACTGAATGATTGATCAGACTCTCAGACTGAGCAAAACAACAAGAAGATGGCCATTTGACCATCGGGAGAATCGTGGCCACCATTTTTCATGCACAAAACCATCCAATCAGAATTCCCATCGGAAATTTACTCTAAGCAGAATTCCAGTTAGAATTTCAAGTCATGCCAAAAGTCATAGAACTTTTCCAAAAAAATTGCAATAGCCGTTTTGAACCTGCTCCATGAGGTTCGTATCCCAGTAAGATGATGAATGTACATGCTACCTCTCTTTCCCCTCAGTCATATCTTTTAGAATACGTTCTGAGAAAAAGATACTTCAATGCCGCTACCTCTTACCTCACTTTAATTTCTGATTCGTTCAGACGTAGGGAGCGTTAAACCAGTTATTCCAGTGCAGGAAGTATGTACTGCCCTTCACTTCCTACTTCAGAGTAACTGTCATGTGTGAACACTTCAGAGTAAAACCAGTTTGCCATGACCACGGGGGAGGGGGTGCGATTAACTACTTCAGTTTGTAGCTGGAGCATGAACAGTACTGCCCCGAAGTAGTTGCTTTGATTTAATTAAATCAAAGTAGTTACTTTCATTTAACTCTGTTCATCGAACAATGCCCTTAGCATGAATATTTTTGCACGGAGGGGAGAATCAGCAGACGGCTTTATGCAAAGGCCCCTTTCTCTGGGGGACACGGAGTTCCCAGAGTTCCTGTCAAGTGTCTTTTTTCCCCCCAAGCCCTATAAATCCATGCTTTCCACCCTGCTCCCAAGGAGAATGCTGTGCACAGAAATGCATTCTGGGCTAGGATGCCAGGGTGATGAGCAAAGGATCTCTTGCCAAGGGGTAAGTGGGAAGTCATTACTGCATGCTGGCTGGGTTATGGAGAATAAAAATGTGAATGCTTTGCATGGGTCTTTGTTAAATCTCATGTTGTTTCTTACAGCCCAGGGCTCCCGTTTTAGCTAGAGCACAGAGGCCCTACTGCATCCTCCTAGTCTGGCGTTAAGGCTGAGCAAGGCCAGAGAAACGAGACTGGTGCTTCTCATTCATGTGCAGAAAAGCACAGCTTGGATTTTGAAAGCTTGCAGGAGCTAAGAATGTTGTTGAGGTCTCCCCGTCCCTCAGCAAGAGGTAAGTACAGTGCTTTTTCACCCCAGAGGTAGCCACAGTCCCTGTCAGGTGCCTCAGACCCTGAGGCAGAGGTTTGTATGAAGAGGCCTAGAAAAGCCATTTCCAAAAGGCCCCGAATGACCCTGCAAGTAGTTGAGATCCAGCTAGCACAGAATTTCAGTTTAACTACCCTCTTATTTTTAGTCTTTTAACAAGCTGGAGCGTGGCAAGTGCATGGTTGCTCCACGTGTACTGATCCCCTAGCACATCCTCCTGGGTAATGACAACAGCAGCTCTGCTGCCATTGCCGATTCAACAAGTAGCAGCAAAGTCCCCCAGGGATGAGCTCTAGGCGCTTTGTTTAGAAAATGGAGCAGCCCGTAGGATGGCCAACAAGAGGCTGACTACGTCCAGTACAGCGGTGGCTAGAGTGGCATTTCTGACAGGCTCGTAACTGTCTGGAAAACTAGCACAGCACGTACCTGAAATTCACCCGTGTCTCAGCTAAGGTACCACCACCACATCTTATTAAAGTAAAAAAAATAAACCAAGCTCTATCTGACTATTTTCTTGTGCATGCAGATTGAGCGAGGTCTGCCAGCAGTGGTATTTCTCTCTCTCACACACACACACACACACACACACACCCCTTTAGAGGGAACGACCTCAGGCCCAGAGGCCAAATGTAGCCCATGCGTAATTTTGTACATGGCCCCTTTTCCAACGGTTAGATCTGGCCCTGGATTCAGTTCCTACCCCCAAGCACTGAGACTGAGCTCAGGGGAAGGGAGCAGAGATGAGGGCCTGCACGCAAGGATCTGGACTCTGCTCAACTTCCATGCGGCCTTTCGTTTTCCAAGTGGCCCCTGGGAGGGAAAAAATCTTCACTCCAGCCTTAACTCCAGGCCCCTGGGAGGAAAAAGCCTTAACTCCAAGCCCCTGGGAGGAAAGATTCCCCACCCCTGCTGCAGCTGCACCTGTTTTGGTAGAACAAGGCATTATTCCTACCAGTGCCCTTGAGCGTATTCTAACCCTTGCTTTCAGCTGGCTGCCACTGGGCTCTTTCATGTTATCAAGCTTACAGCTATCCATTTCTCATCCCGCAAGAGACACTGGAAGAGTCTAGTTTAGCCAGACACCCTTGAAACGGGACAGGGTCACAGCAGAACAGGCTTGTGCATGATTCAGGGCTTTGGGGAGTTCTCTTCCGGGTTGGCTTTGCATTGCACAAGGGTGCCTTGATTTGTTCTCTCCCCATCCCTGCCGTGCAGCCTGTCAGGGCAAAGAGAGAGACAAATATTTAGCAATCCTCTTAATTGCAGAATAGATCAATGGAGTCTCACACAGCGAGTCCAGTGGCGTCGCCAAGGCAATGGGGAAAGGAGGACAGTCCCTGGAGCACAGACTACCATAAACTGCAATAAGGAGGCTGTAAAGCCCAGAACGTTTTTCTCTTCCCCATGCAGCTATTCCAGGCCAAAAAGAAAAATAGGAAGAATGGGTTTTTTCGGAAGTCCGGCCCAAGCCACACGGCCCATTAGGCCGGTGTGGTTAAGGCACCTGCCGTTTCTTTGGTCTACGGGGCAGTGGAGTGTCGTGGGCAGCACCACGTCCAATCGGCTTTGCTATCCAACCCAATGGATCGGGTTCCCATTCATAGCTAGGCGGACTGGAGGCAGGACCACGCAAGACAAAGGATGCCGTCAAGTACTTTAACCTCTCGGCCACTGCACCTGCTGGTGGCTCCTGTTCGGAAGTAGGCTAGGACACACCAGAGATACAGCCGAGGGACCAGCAAAAGGCAGGACCTGAACCCTGAGCATTTCCATCTTTATGCCAATAGGATCCGCAGGCAATCAGCACTTGTTTTAAACAAATAAAATTTAAAAAAACCCAGACTTTTGCGTGCCTGAGATGATGCATCATTATGTATGGCCGGCTGAGGGGGCAGGGGAGGAGAGATGCTTTCCCTGGTTTTGTCTCCCCATCCCCAAGCCACACAAGACAGATGGTGGGAACCCAACTTTTTAGACCCAATTCAGAGGGCAGTGATCCTTAGGGGCGCCAGTTGTATCTCGTGCCACATTTGGATAATAGCTAATGACAGCCTCATTACCAGGACTGGGTAAAATTCCCACCCCCAAGAGGCACATTCCAAATTTTTCATATCGCCAAGAGCCACAAGACACATTACATCAATTGTGGCTTTCCCTGATCCTGGGGAGAGGGCAGTGCGGTTTCTCTCCCCGCCCCAGCAAAGCTCTGGCTCCCGGATGGTCTGGCCAGTTTGGGCAGCAACAATAACAGCGTTGGGGAAGCTCTCCCTGCTCCCATGGCCCCTCAGGAGGCAGAATCAGCTTCTCTTGCTCCTCCGGGAGCAGCATGGACACACACAGAGCCAGTTCTGGTGAAAGCCAGGGAACAGGTGCCTGATTGCTGCATGCTCTAGAGGAGAGATCAAAACCAAAGGAGGAGTTCATCCCCAAAACACAGACAGCATTTGAAACAATGAAGCTAGGTCAGGCTGGTGGAAACGCAAGAGGAGAAACAAAACAAAAATGGATTTTACAAGACTGTGTGTTCTAATTGGACCATGTGTGTCACTTAGAGAAACAGACCCCTTTTCCTGGAACGTGGTGAGCAAGGTCTGGAGAGACTGTCACGGGAAACCGCTGTATCTTTGCAGCTGCTATGATCTCTCATTTGGCAGCAATATGGAGACTCAAGAAGAGCGTTGTGGCGGTGCTCCCCGTACCTCAGGCTGGGGAACTGGCAGGGTTTAGCACGGAAAGAGAAATCTCAGTTTGGCATGCATCTACATTGGCTGGAGACTTCTCAAGGGGGGAAGAGAGGTGCGTCAGCATGTGCAACGGTGGTCAGAGGAAATAGTTTGCCCAGGAGGATATTTGCAAGAGGTACGGCTGAGATTTCGCTTAAAACCAAGTGTCGGATAGAGAATGAGCGAGCTATTAGCTACAACCCTGGAAAGAGCAACATTTAATGACCTTTTCCATAGAACTTTCAAAGAAGCCACCGTGGCCAACTCAATTCTCTGCCTCCTGCACGTAAACCTCACAGGGCGTATGTAACAGGAAATATACAGTGCAGTGGGACGCTACCTGTAGCATTGGGCTAGGACCAGCGTTTTGTTTTTAAAAAAACAAAACAGGAACCCGAAAGGAAACCCTGAGATGAGGGGAACAGAGCTAAATCATCAGGAATGGAAGCGAACCGATTACTGACCAGATCATGGGAGGAACGAGCAATGTTAATAGCATCCAAGTGTGTCGATACACAGGAAGATTTAGGACCCAGCCTTGCACCTATGGACCTGGAAACCCCCTTTAACACTGGGGGGCAAAGGGGGGAGGAGTCAGCCCACAGCAGCAGCAAGCCGTGGGGTGCAAGAGCCCACAGCAACGCAAGGGTCCTACGTTGCAGGAGTCCAAATCACCCCCACTCACCTCCCTCACGCTGGGTTAAGAGTCAGGATACTTTGCAGCGCGCCTCCAGGAAAGGGGCTCTGAAGGAGCTACGATAATGAGTTTCACCGGTCGTTGAGCTGGGGAGGGTGGGAGAGCTGAAGGAAGAGGGGCAGCATGAGATGTCCTTGGAGTTCTCTTTAATTAACATTTGCACATTTATTTATTTATTTTAAAAAAAGCAGAGATCTCCGAGTCTCGGGAAGCCATCTCTTGCCCTGCCCCCGGGGTGGGGTGGGGTGTGTGTGTTCCAACCCCTTGAGCCGGTTGTATGGCACACGCTTCTGCGAAACCTGGTTCGGCACCATCACCCTCAGAGGAATCTGTGTGTCGGCCGTTCAGCGTTTGAGCAACCTACAAGTCTTTGCACCTCGCCACGCAGCCAAGGAGGAGAGGTGGAGGTTTTCAAAAAAGGTGCAAACGTCGACAGTTATTAGACCTCTGCCTCCCCATCCCCACTCCGGCGCGGTTAGGGAGCAGGGAGGTGAAAAGTCGTGCTGGGATTCGGTGGAAGGCGGGAGCTCACGATCATGGGCTTCGCACCCCAGCGTCTCCGGTGCTGCTTCACGGGGAGAGACTTTTGACACGTCACTGCTGCTTGGTTTTGAGGGATAATCTCTGTACTGTCTTGTAGAGGAGACCAAAATGCTAAGAGGAGGAAAGAAACAGAGGTGAGAGTCTGCCAAGTGACAATAGGCACCTCATGGATTCACGGCCTCGTGTATTCTGCAAGGATATTTAAACAAAAAAAAAAACAGCACCTGCACGCGGCAGCTTCCAAATTGGTGAAGGAACTGTCTTGCTCCCTTCCAACATGAGCATGCCCTTTCGATAGCTGAGAAACAAAACCCAGATAGACACTTTCTCGATCAAGAATTTTTCTCGATTTGCCATGCACCGCATACCGTGACGTACCGTGGACCACGTTCATCCCAGTAATGCGCATATGCAAAAAGGAGGCCCTTTTGCTGGTGCCATCTCAGAAAAGGGCTGCGCGTGCACGAAACCGCCGCGGTGGCCATTTTGCACACGACCAGGATAAACACGGTCCGTAGTAAGTGTACGCAGTAAATCGGTAGACGCTACATTTGGATGAGACATTACCAAGATCGTCCAGAGATCTCAGTAACGATTCTTGAAGCAAATCAATTCTCAGTTCAGCTCTAAGTCACATTGGAAAGCGGCGGGTGAGCTTTTTTTCCCCACACACACTCTCTTTCCAACATGGCCACGCCCCCTGCCAGAAGAGCTCAGACGGGGCGGGAGTCAGGGAGCATACAATTACACCCCAGTCCTCCCCCTACGCATCCATGGGTATGCAAGCTTTCTGGCTACGGAAAGCCCTTCCTCGGGCATGCAGTTCTGACTTCTTAATATGCCTGAGGAAGGGCCCTATGTGACAGAGAAGCTGGCAGACTCCCATCAACAGAAGTTCATTCAATAAAAGATCATCCAAACTCCTTTGCCTCCATCTCTTCTACAGTATTTGGAGCCAACCACACACATGGTACGGAGGGGCACTCTGCACTCCCAACATTACGGACAGTGGCATGCTGACCGCGATCATCACCCTGCTACTAGCGCAGCAACGTCGGTGCACGGCCCCATTGCTCACCTGGACGAATGAGGACTCTGCGTCTGGGGTGGGTCTACCCGCGGGGGGGGGGGGGGGGGGACGACATTTTACCCCCAAGACAAGCTCTGCCTCCAATCTGAACCCTTGGCAGCCGAGCAAACTTTTCCATTGAGCAAGAGAACCACGAGTTCCAGGTTCTCAGTTTGTCATCATAGACAAACTGAGAACCTGGAGATGCATGACGAATTCTCAGGCAGAAGTTACAAATAAATAAAAAATTAATTGTACAGGTGGAAAATAGCCACAGCCCTTAGCCACAACGGCAGCAATATTGTCACCATTTTGTACCCCTCAAGGATTCGGGCCATACTGGGAAATCGATCCCGGTACCCAAATGTGAGATTGCTTGTGAACAAACCCCACCCCCAATCATTATCATGGCGATTTATTTAACTGCTACATGTATTTTACCCATGAGCCAGCGTGCAACACACTGGGTTAAGCAGGAAATTCACTTGGCTCCAAAAAACCAGCAAAACTCTCATTTAGGAGCCAGACAGCCTGCCAGGAGCCAAAAATGGGCTGGTAGCAACTTCAGGTTTGCAAGCCCCGGCTCTTTGCCATTTTGGAAATCATTTGGAAAAGGCAGCACTCTTTTTTAATGAAAGGTTACTGCGACTGCCGCCAGTGGCCGCAATCCACAATTGACTTCATCTGGAGCCCAGTAGATCACAGGGTTTCAACGGGGCTCCTGTGGAGTAAGTGATTTGTGGATGGGGGACAATAGGACGGCATGTGGGATGGATCATTTGAATCAAACAGTGTTTCTTCCTATTTAATATTGGAATCAAAGCAGCTTCGAGTTCAAAGGGACCTCGAGAGTCATCTAATTCCAACTCCCTGCTTGGATACAGAACAATGACAGCTACAACATCTCAGGCAGCAGGTTGTCCAGCCTCAGTTTGAACACCTCCAATGATGGAGAGCCTACAACCTCCCCAGGCTACTTCTTCCACTGCTGCCCTGTTCTGTTTGCAAGTCTCCCCACCACCATATTTAACCCAAGTCTACCTCCTTGTAACTTGAGCCCATTGTGAAATATTAACGGTGATGGGGCAGACGGTTCACCTATAGGAAGGCCGTTGGCTTAGATCTAGATATGGCTTCCCTTCCATTTCCAGGAACATCAGAGAAATTGGGAGCAAAACTCCCCGGTTATCTTAGCACAACCTACTAGCGTGAGGAATGGACAGAGATCCGCAAGCTCAGATTACAGGCCGGGAGGAAAAAACCTTCACGAAATCCTATCTGCCTTGCCCAGCCGCCATATTCCACTGGCAATTCCATGACGGCAGAACACACAGTTGTAAAGATCACCGTGTCTGAACTGCAGCTCTTATGGTGCGCTGCTGACTGATCAGACCGTTCTCCGAGGGAACACCCCAACCTCTAGAGAACATGATCCACAGCGGGGGGGAGGCTGCTCCAACAGAGAACAGCCATAGGGCAATACGTGACTGTTCACAAGAGATGTGCTTCAAGTCTCGCACTGAACGATGTACCCACCTGGAGGTCAAAACAAGGTTAATGGAATCTGAAAGGCAGGAGAGCCAGCCTGACTCAGAGGCTATAGGGTGTTTTTTTAGACAAGTGCCTCCACGTCCACTACCCACCCATCATTTATGTTTATACATGATGGGTGGGGAGGCACTTGTCTAAAAATGCCCCATGTCTCATACTGAGCCCTACGGCTCAGAGAAAGCAAAGGAATAACAAAGTTCTTGTCTTTTCACTCACCTGGACTGCAACATAGGCAACGCCGAGGTAGGCCGCTATACAGAGCGCCAAGAGAAGATCAAAGATGGCTGGTTTGACTCTGTAACGAGAGAGAAAGCTGCAGCAAACTTCCAGCGACTACCTCCTGAGCCCCAGTCTGCCTTCCGTTTTATCTTGCTTTGTTAAGAAACAAAACACTATCAGAGACTCGCGTTCACTGCGGTTTTCTCCATTGGCAACAATGAGGACTATGCAATGAACACGCTGGTTACCAAGACATGAAACTGCATAGATTATAAACAAAACAAATATATTGGGATAGGGTTTAATTGGTTCCATTTGTGATCTATATAAAAATAATTAAAGTACAAATTTCCCCCAAGTGTGCGTACACACACACACACAAAGACAATTAAAACCACTATATAGGTTTGATTTATAACCTACAGATATAAAACCAATTTAAATTCCCCTATTCCAAACTCTATCCCTGCCTGCCAAAAGCCAGGCCAAACAGAGAAGTCTTCTATTGCCTCTGGTGGGCTTAAATGAAGCTCTAGGGTTTGGGAGTCTCATCGCTGCGGGTCAGCCACCGACAGCCCCCCTCTCTGCGCCCTCGCTGCGCTAACGTGACAGGCAGATGGTACGTGCAAGAGGATGCTCCTGCTTGACCTCAGGGGCCGTGATGGGATGCAAGTGGAGGAAGCGGTCTTTCAGATTATGTGGGAATGAAGGAGACCCATACCTGTAAGCATTCATCACCTGCTTCAACTGGTCGTAGAAAACAAACTCGGGGTCCCTGTAAAAAAAAAAAGAGAATTGTCTTTTCAAGAAAGGCCAGGTTTCAGAGTCTTGAACGCAGAGGAAATAAAGGCAGACAGCTTCTGCCCTGTTCCCCAAGGAAGGGATGGGATTGTTTTATTTATTAACTTTTTTACCCTGCCCTTCCCTGAAGGCTCAGGAGGGATTACCAAAAAAAGAACACACAATTATAACATTAAAATACAATTTAACAACCAAAAAAATCAAACCTACCCCCCACCAACCTCAACCCCCACCCCCCTTCCACCTGATCCCTTATCCCCACCCGTCAAATGCTTTACTAAGAAGAAAAAAGTTTTACACCTTCTCCGAAAGATGCTCAGGCCCGGACTCAGACAGACCCTCTGGGGGGGGAGAGGAGTTCCACAACACGGGGAACCACCGAGGACCTCCAGGATTAAACCATGTGCAACCTTCTAAATGCTGGCTTGCAGCTGCCTGGGCAAAGCCGCAGTCTAACCCACTCAGAGGGGAACCTGCATCCCAGAGGCAGCTACTACTGCTTCTTACACACCAAGGCCGACAGCAGTGTTCGGACCGCTTTTGGGGGTCACTGGCACTGTAACAGCAGTTGTTACATGCAAGTTCAGTTATCACCAGGACCCTGTATGTTTAGCACATTTTTCCCTTAAATTCTGCAACTACAAAACCCAAATTCTGCAAGAATTTATAAAATTCTACCAATCATGCCAATTTTGCATGCCAAGGAGTTCCACAAGCAGGCCATTTACATCAATTTGGGGGTGTCGCATCTTATAAAAAATATATACAAAAACATACAGCTCTCTCAGCGCCAGTATCTCTTCTCTCCAGTAAGGAGGGTGGGAGAGGAGATCATGGGGTGCCCCCCTCTTTGGCCGTTGCAACAGGAAGCTCCATTGCTCCAGGATACAGACTGGTAGTTGACCACGTCAGCAGCCCATTGGCTGGGTCATATTGCCAGCATCTTATTGGTCAGGGAGCCCCATTTACCTACCCACCCACACCCCCCTCGAGTTGCAATTCCGCAATCCCAGAGACAATTTCTGCAATATTTTCATCAAACACCCAATTCTACGGCTAATGACTGCCATCACAGCAGCGCAGAATTCACAGGGCCCTGGGTTCTAACATGGCGTGTGCAGGGTTGGACAGTTTTGACCATTGTGGTTTTAACCAGTTTAAATTGTCCTAAACTAAAGAAACCCACTGGTTTAAACCTCCCTACATCCAACACACACCCCCAGCTGGTTTAAACCAATAGAAGAAAGTGGTTTGTTTCAATCAACTCTAGGTGTGGGGCATAGTTCCCAAAGTGAGTCAACAAAAATACAGCCCCCTGTTTTTCAATTAAAAAAATAAATAAATCACAATACGACAGTTCAGTGCATTGAAAGACGTTAAGCTCTCACCATCCTCTCGCTCGCACGTTGAGAGGCATGGCCCCCAAATCCCACGCTGTAACGAGGTTGAACTGCAATTACACTAGAACACAATGCCGTGCCAGCGACAGGGACTGTTCCGCCTACTTGCTGCCTTCACACTGGACAGCAGCGCTCGACGGAGGCCAAAAATCAGCCTAGGTACGAACCGATCCGCAGCTTCTAATCGGGCCCATTGGAATTCTGGGAAGGCAGTGCCGTCCCTCATTTCTTACTGTCCAACTGAAGTAGGAAGCAGACGCATCCTGTAATCTGCCATTTGCTGGGAGGGAAATGCATTAAGGGGGTATGTTGCAAGTGCCCCAAGTCCCCCCTCCCTTTACCGTTTATCTGCCTTCACATGATGCTGCTTGACGTCCTTCAGGTAACGACTCAAGTAGTACTCTAAGGTGTTGAGGAAGGTGCTCTCTTTGCCCACCAGCTGGGCTGCTCTCGGCTGACAGGTCAGCCAGTCCATCACCGACTCCATCTGCTCCTGCTGGATCTGCTACAGGAGGAGGAAGAAAGAAAAAGAGAGAATTACCCCACGCCTCTCCGGCCAAGGAAAAAATCCCACAGGCCTTCTCTTGCTCTCTGGATTGGCCGGGGCAGGGCAAGAGTCACATATCGAACTTTATATGGCCATGACCCATGAGAAACACATAACTGGCCTCCCCGAATCCTTCAAGAGAAGGGCAGTATAGAAACTTGAATGATAAAAGAGGCTTTGCAATTGGCTGGCAGAGCCCGTGCTCCAAGAATGAGGAGAATCTGCAATTCAGCTGTTGAGACTTGTGTGCAATAAAAAGAAACACAGGCCCATTGAGGCATCTCAGACTCCGGGGACCAACCCTGGCCAAGAACCGCACACAAACTGCCCAAAAGCCACATGCGGCTCCTAAGAGCCACAATGTGCCCATCCCTGACGCAAGTCATGTTAACGTGCTCCCCCACCCCTCTCTTCTTACCATTTGCTCTGTGAAGATCTGCAGGTCAGCAGGTGCGCCCTGCGGAGAAAGAAAGGGGTCGCAGTGGTGAAAGCAGGCCCAACAGCACAGACACGCGCTCGCCAGCTTTCAAAGTTCAAGCTTTGTGGTGAGCCACAACTTCGTTTTGAAACTTGAGCCAAACAGATTAAGCTCCAAGGTTGTAAAAGCAAACAGAAACTAAAAATAAAGTAGAAGCTAAAAGTAGAAGCTAAAAATAAAGTAGAAGCTAAAAAAAGGGTGGTTCTTTAGTGAGCCTCCTCTCTCGAAGAAATCCTAGCCTACACGGTCAAGACTTTCTCCCTGCAGCAGCAGCAGCTCAGGGCTTCTCCCAGCCTCTGCCAGGCGCTTCCCGTACATTTTAACCTTTCCCTTGCTGGTTCCAAGGCACGTACACACACTCGCTCCTCTTCCTCCCAAGAGTTTGCATTTGTTTACTCAGCTGTCCTGAGCAACGTGAAAGGGAGTCGCACGAAAAGCACGTGGGGGACCCACGCAGCATAGACCGACGAAGGCTGGGAAGCGGAAGGAAGGGCCTTACCTTCTCCGTTAGGTTGTAGATGACCCGCGTTAACGCCTCGGCGATGATCCTGGTGTTACGGGATAGAGTCTTGAGGTCAACGCAGGCCCTGCAAGGCAAGGCAGAAGAGGCAAGTGTAACTCATAACCGCGATGGCCGTGAAAGCCGCTTCGTCTGGAGGAGAGCTGCTGTCACCGAGAACAAGGATGGAACCAACCGCAGCCTTAGCGGGCGAGGTGTTGGGACTTGAATCCAGAAGACCAGGGTTCAAATCCCAGCTGAGCCAAGAACTCACTTGGTAGCCTTGATCAAGTCACTCTCTCTCTCAGCGCCTTCCTCGTCCACCCTAGATTGTAAGCTCCTTGGGGGCAGGGCCCTGTCTCTAAATACTGATTGTTCAGTGCCAAGTACATTGTGTATGTAAATAAGCAACTATCAAAGAAGCGGGCAGGGGTGGACGCTGCTGTATAACAAGCCTTCTCAACTCTTGACCCTAGTTATTCTGCGCTCCAGGCTAAAGATCACTCGGTAAAGACATGAAACCACCACCTCGGGCAGGGACCGTGTTTAACTTATTCTCTGTAAAGCGCCAGGTACATCGCTGGCGCTATATAAATGCTAATAATAATAATAGGTTACTGCTCTGTTTCTGAATGGAGGACGGGGCGGGGCTGGATACGTTGCCCCCAGCAAGAGGCAGGGGAAGGACTCCCTTGGCGAGATTTAGAACACAGTGGGAGATAAATTCAAAAGATGTAGCCTGGGGCTTATCTTCGACTCCTCCCTCTCCTTTAAATCTCTGATCGAATCGGACGCCAAGGCCGAGTGCCGGCATGTCTCCCTGCACAGCCTGACTAAGACTGGGCCTTTCCTTACCGTTTCCACTGCCCAAACTCTAGCCCGGACTACTGCACCCTCCTCCTTAGTGGCCTTCCCCGCTCTCTCATCTTGCCTCCATCGCTTCGGTTTAAAACTCTGCTGCTAAGCTCATCTAATTTGCAGGCCGCTTTGTTCATGTCCAGCCCCTCCTCTCTTCCATCCACTGGCTCTCTCTAACTGAACGCATTCAGAACAAACTCCTGGGCCTTACTTTCAAGGACCTTCATGGTCTTGTTCCCTCCGCTCTCTCTGCACTCGCTTCCCAGCACGTGCCCGTCTGGGAGCTCTACTCCCCTGCCGCCACCCTCGCTCCTCAAAACTTATCGGCCCGTTCTCCTCTGCTGCTCCCCATGCCTGGAACACTCTCCCTGCATAGATTCAGTCTGCTCCCTCCCGACCTTCAAATCCCCCCCTCTGAAAACCTACCTCTTCTGTCAGCCTTTCCCCATGGCTCCTCATGCCCCTAGCCTCCTCCCTGAATTTCTTAAGAGTCCCCTGTAACTAAGCTAAGCATGTGCACCTGCAGCTTTGTGGATGTCTGTCTCTCAAGACTGTAAACCCAGTGGGGCAGGGACCCGTCTATAAATTATGATTGTAAAGCACCAGGTACATTGCTTGTGCTATATAAATACACCATACTATCAATCATCACCATGGGCAGGAAAAACAGATGTGCCATCATTGACATGAACGTGTCCCTTGAGGAGAATGTCCAGAAGATTCAGACAGGTGAGGTTCTAAGCTTACAAGCAAGCAGACAAAGTAGAAGCTAAAAATAAAGATGTCTTTAAGGTGCCTCTCCCCCAGAAATCCCAGCTATTTGTTCCTGCAACAGCAGCTCAGAGCTTCTCCCAGCTCCACATCCCCAGCTCTGTGGAAAGCAGCAGCTCGGGAAGTTGTTTTTGATAGGAAACTAGTGTATCAGTAGGGAAGCGTGCAAATCATCATTTCAAGTGATTGACATGGTATCAGAAAGTGCAGAAGGAGAACATCGATTGCCTCAAGCTTCCAAGACAACTAACCCGTCGTGTCCCAAACGATGTTATTCTGAGCACTGCCAGAATCCGCCACAAGACTCTGGGCATCGCAGGCAGCTGCTTGCTTGATTGCAAAGAGCCAGCTAGCCTGCCTCAGTCAAGCAGCCTGTTTTTGAGGCTTGGTCACTGTCAAATGCGGGTGGGGGAAGGGGGGTGACCCCTTCTCCTCACACTAGATTCCAGAAATAAGAAAGTTTCCTGCCCCAAATCAAGTGCAGCCCCAGCTGTTACAAGGAGCCCCCACCCCAGTATCCCTCCGCACAAGCCACTGACCTGACATCCATCATGCTGTTGCGGAGGCTGTCCCGGTGGCTCTCGAGATGGGAGAGGGTGAATGCAGGGAGACGGCGGATGGCAAAGCGCTCGTGCTCCCACGCCAACATGTCTTCGGCCAAGTTGATTTTCTTGTGCACCATAGAGAACGTCACCTCCGGAAACTGGCTACCGGCCACCTGTGGATAGCAGCTCGGAGAGTCAAGGAAACGCTAGGTAACCTCTAAACCAGAGCCTTCTAGCTCCCCAGCCCCCATATCCCAGTAGGGGAGATTCGCACCGAGAGCATTATACAGCTCTGGTTACAGCAGATGCAACTGGTTAGATGGAGCTTAACAATGGAACCGGGGCAGGAGGTGGTCCCTTCCGACCATAACTTTAACCAAGACTTCTAACTCACCCCCTCCTGCCTAATGGCAGCTGTGGGCAGCGTAAAACAAAAGATAAAACCAATAGAAAATACAATTAAAACTAGGGCTGCAACCATTGATTGAACCAATAGATGAATCTGTAACACAGATTGAAATTTGTCCCCCGATTAATCGGTTAGCTGCCAGGACCTTCTGACAGTTCCATAGTTCTGAGTCCGTAGCTTATGGGGACGCGTTCCAGCAGAAGGCAAGTTCACCCAACGCACGCAAAGTAGGCGAATCTGCATAAATCTATGCAAATGTTTGCAAATATATGTGCATTTATGCAAATGTTAATCGTTTCATTGATCGATTAACCGATAAAAAGTCTTAATCAATCAACTAAAATTTCTAGTCAGATTGCAGCCCTAATAAAAACTATTAAAAATACAAAAGACGGGCTCAAATAAGCCAATAAAAAACCCAAGACAGAGGAACTCCCCCCTCCCCGTTAGGGTTCTGTGAACCTAGCTCGCATTACCAGACCCACGCTTGACAGTGACCAAGCCTTGAAAACAGCCAGCTGACCGAGGCAGACTAGCCAGCGCTTTGCAATTAAGCAGCAGTAGGAAAAGGGAACTGACCTCTCATACTGGATTCCTGAAATAAGACAGCTTCCTGCACCAAATCAAGGGCTCCAGAAGACAGACCCTTTAAAGCAGGGACCTGCGTGGACAGTGCGTTTCTCCCATTAACGTCAGTGGAGAACACACACTGAACATGGGGTCTATGCTTTAGAGAGACTCAGGATTTTCTGCTCCCACACTCTGTCCTTTCTAGGAGAGGAACCGCTCCCCATAGCAATTCACTCCCAAATCCCTATCCACACAACACATTCATGGTGGACAGGGCAACAGCTTGCTCTTTCCAAGTTGCCTACTCAGAGAGCCTTTCGAGCCAAGCGGAGCTACCAGAGTTTTCCAGTCTTTCAGAACCCGCTTTAAAAAAATAATTTAAAAAAAAATAAAGACTTTTCAATGAAATCACAGGCCAAACAGTTGGGCAGAATGTGCACACATCACCCCAGCACAACAGACTTTTCTCATGGATGTGTTTGTGGGAACAGAATGGGACAAGTCCTGCCTTTCTTAAAACCCAGTTTCGGGCATCTCCTCCTCCATGTAGGGAAATAAGAACATAGGAGATCCTGTCCTGGGTTAGAGCGATGGCCCATTGAACCCAGTATCCTGTCTCCAGCAGTGGTCACACTCAGTCACTTCACAGAATGAGCCATTCCCTGCTGTTGATCCCGTGCCCTCCAGGACTGGCCACCCCCGACTTATTACCTAACCCTGACAGCCGGAAGGAAGGGAGTTGTTTCTATTCATAGCCTTGCACGGAGCCTGCCCATGGCACATGGCACAAAGGGAGAGACCAGAGGGACTTGGGAGAGAAGCCTCCCAAGCTACCGACCGCGCGGGGGCAAGCGGACGAGCCCATTGGAAGAACAGATGCTGCTTCTTACCAGTTCCAGCTCCCTCAGAAAAGCATGCTGCGACGTCCCCTCCTTGGGAGGCTTCGAGACGTGCAGGTGAAGGCTGTTCTCTCTTCCCAGAGTGTCCAGACACAGGACAAAAGCCACGTTGTCCTGCAGCAAGCTGGAATCTGAAATAGACACGCCCATGAGACCCCACTGCTGTCAAGGGGGCGCAGAGAGAGCGGAAACAGCTGCAGGGCATTAGGAGAGGATGCTTTCAGAGCATGGGGCAAATAGTCAAGACTCTTGCATTCAGCTTGCAAGGAACCCTTCTGTGCTATATTATAACATGGATTCGGTATTAAAAGCCCAAGCAGTTGGGGAACAGATGTGCATGTAGGTACATTAACTGTGCTTTAAAGAATCTACGTGCCATCATCCTTTCTGAGAGCGTGCACCACTGCAGTCTTGGAGATAAAGGACTGGATTTGGGAGTCCAGGGTTCCAATCTCATCTACCTCAAGGCTACCTAGTGAATTCATGGAGTCACTCGCTCTCTCCGCCTCCGTTTCCCCATCTGAAGAATGGGAACAATAACCACCTCACGGGGTTGTTGTGAGGGAAAACTACAGGGTGATCACTTATTTATCTGACTGTTTTGCATTTATCCTTATTTGTAACAGTCAAAGCATGCACGCTCACACACACACACCCTGTAGCTAACATAATTGTATAACAAAGCACTACGGAAAGGAGCAATAATCAGTTTTAGTAAGATGAACACACGTTTGGAAAGTGAAACCACATGTTCAAATAATAATTTCACACAGAATAGTTCTCCCAATTCCTAATTGTGTTCTACACCAGGTGGGTGGGAACCTTTCCCCTCCTAGGGGCCACTTTTAAAATTAGTACAATCTCTAATGGCCACACAGAAGTTGGAGGTGGAATGGGTGTGTGTGTGTGTGGGGGGGTGTGTGTGTGTGTGTTTTTAAGGGGAAAAAAAAGGGGAAGAAGATGGTTCGAGAAGTTGCTTTACGCAGGGCAGCCCCGGGATTTACGACTATCCCAAGGGCACTTCTCTCACCTGTATGATCCAAGTTGTCTTCCAGCCACCGCTTGGTTCCTTGGTAGTTAAATTTGCCACCGCCAGATGCGAAGAACAGCAGATTGTACCTGCTCCCAGAAAGAGAGAGAGCGAGCAGTTAGCATAGGTGATGGCTTTAGAGGCAGCAAACGCAGCTTTGCGAGGGCAAGGACACTGTAGGATGCTCCGGGGACGCTCCGGGGACGCGCTCCTTGCAGCTCCTTGTCCGCTCTGGTCCCTACTGGGGCGAGTCCGCTGCGCCCGTCTCTCCACTCCCTACTGTCCTGACCGGACGGCCAGGAGGATCCCCCAGGAGAAGAGGGCGTGCCCACAAGGAGAGAGTATGGATCCATGACTGGGATGCTCCTTTTCTGGAGTGCATCCCTTAAACACCTCTGCCCCCAACTTCTCTGTGGCCCTCCGAGTTTGTACTAATTTTCAAGTGGCCACCAAGAAGGGAAAAGGTTCCCCCACACTATCCTCGATCATGGATTCATGCCATGAATCCATCCCCCACCCTCAGGCCCGTGTCCTCATCTCTGGTCCCCTCTCCTGAGTTCACTCTTTCGGAGCTTGAGGGTAGGGACTGGATCCATGGGCCAGATCCAGGAACTGGAAAGGGGACAAATAAAAAGCCACTCAAGCCGGATTTGGAGCTTCCCCATCCTAGCTCTAGAGGAAAGGGTTTGGTAACTGGGGAACAGCAAACGTGTGGACAGAGTTTAGCACGGAAGCAGCCTTGACGCGAAGGGGCCCAGCACCCCCAACGATTCATGCTGCAGGCAACGGCTTCTGAACAGTTCCTTGGCTCACTCCCCAGGGACCCCCCCCAGCTGGAAAGAGCCTTTCCTTACCCCGCATGGGTGCGCTTGTAGGTATAGAGCCGGGAGAAGAGTCTGGCCAGTTCCAGCAGCACAGAGATGCCGCTGCCGTTGGAGTCGGCACCGTGAGACAGCCACTGCAGGAGGAGGAGAACCCAAGGCTGCATTAGTCTCTCTGAAATGGCTTCTGCACCCAAGAGGCTGGAAACACTGGCCAACAAGGGAGTGGAGGCGAGGTAGCACAGGGGTGGCCAAGAGCTGGATTAGTAGGTCACAAGCTGTTGTGTACTGGCTAAGTGCGCAGTATCTATGGGGGGGGGGGACCCCGGTTCAAGTCTCTCCTTAGCTAGAAACTCACTGGGCCAGTCACAATGTTCTCTCAGCCCAACCTACCGCACAGGGTGGTTGTGAGGATTAAATGTTGCGTTAATTAGTTCTATGTGAAGCGCTCTGAGTGCCATGGCAGGGGGGCGCTATATAAAGATTAAAATAATTAAATTATTATTAGTCTGCAGTAGATCATGGTGTGGAGAGGGGGACCAGCCCTTCAGAATCACCTCTGGGGCTTATTACAAGGGAGGCCAAGTTGTTAACCATGGTCTACTGGTAGATCATCAGCCTTTCAGAGATCGCTTCGGGGGAGGAAAGATAGCAGCATCCCAGGGAATGTCTTTAGGGAGGGAACAGGCTAGGAGCGCTTCTCCTATAGGACGGGAAAGGCTCTCTAAAGGGGAATTGTCTTCCCCACTTCCGAGGACAGTTGCTGAGGTGCCACCTAGAGCTGGGAGCCAGCGGGAGGGGGATCTTGGAAGATCACTGAGGGATGAGGCTTGAAATCAAGTGGATTGCATGCACTGTAGGTTTGGCCATGCCTGGAGTACACAGTACAGCACTTGGGAGAACTTAGGATTGCCACCGCTCCAGATTTCATCCAGACACACACTGGGTATTCACCCCGAATCTCCAGGGAAGCAGGACTTAAGTAGCCAGGACAAAATTCCCCCATGAAGCAGCCATCTTCCAGTCCAAGCGTGAAGTGTCCTCCTTGCAACCTTGTCTCCGCTGATCAAGCCCTTAGCAGCAGGCAACATTTCTACCAACCAAGAAACTAACAAAGCCAAGCCATAGATGGGCACTGGGAAGAGGAAGGAGGGAGCCAGCAAGTGCAACAGAACCAAGGCGGGTCGATTACTGCCCGACTGGAAGGTGCTCAGATGCCGGCGGGTCTGCAGCATAGAATTACCAGCAGATTCGACAAGCTCAAGAGAGCGGCAGGAGAGGCACTTACTGGAGCAACTCCGAACGAGTCGTAGTGCGCCACGATTACAATGGTGGGCAGGTCCTCCCCACCGAGCCCCGCGAGTCTCCCCTGCAGAAGGAACACAGACACATCAGCCAGCACGTCAAGGCAGCCTCCGTTCCTGCATCGTCACAATGTCCTTTGTACAGGAGCACAATGCAACGCCCGACTGCCATCCACTCGACTGACAGAGCAGGGGCAAGAGCTGAAGCGAGTACCCAAACCATCCACTCTCTTCTCCCAACCTTGAAATACCTCCTAAAAACCTACCTCCCCCCAGCTCCTCATCCCCACAGACTGCTCGCTAATGCTTCCCCCTACTGTCCTCATTCAGGGTCCCCCCTCTTCCCTGTAACTACGCCAAAGCACGTGCGTCTGCCACTGCTCAGCCTTGTAAACATATCCCTGTCTCCCACTGGATTGTAAGCCACTTGGGGCAGGGACCGGTTTATAATGAATGAATGGGCAGTGCCAGGTACATTGCTGCGGATAGTTCAATTTTTTTTTAAAAAAGTAAAAACCCATTATTATTTTTTTTACCTGAACTAAAAATAGTTTGGATAATAGCTGGTATCTGTTTACACTCTTGTGTAGCCATTTTGTTATTATTTCCGTTGTTTTGGCTATGCCATTTCTGCAATAGTACCACTATCACGCATTTGCAATTGCCAAAAATGACACAACCAAAATACTAAGATGACCAGAAATGGAACCCGCCTCCCATACCTCCACAACGTGGGTACTAAAAATTACTGATGTAGCACCAGCAAGTGATTCGTGCTGTACAGTCGAGATTTGTGAGACAGGTCCCTGCCCTGAGGGGTTTACAATCTAAGGGAGAGGGGAGCATAGGGAGAAAGGAACACCTGTTCCTATTTTACCGATGGGGAACGCAGGTGCTGAGAGAGACTTGTCCAAAGACACCCAGTGAATTCATGGCTAAGATAGGATTTGAACCCTGGTCTCCCCAAAATGTGAGTATCACCCCCCCATGAATAATAAACCTACTATCCACTTCAGCTCTAGTGAGGTTCTTAACTTGCATTCTGGATTCAGGAAGACATCAGCCAGTGGCTCCCAAACATTGCCTGCGTGACCCCATATTGAGACTTAAAACCCTGTGTCTTCGCACAGCCGACACATGCAAGGTGCATCAAAAGGCAGGCTCACGACCTCATTGACAGATGTGTGACCCCCAGCTGAGGAAGCTTTGATGTTAGTTCAAAATCCAGGATGAAATTCTCCATCATTCTCCGGACTGAAGGAGACTGAACTTTCAAGTCACCCACTCTAAGTCTCCACAGAGAACAAGTCCGTCCTCGACCAACCCCGACCGGCCAAGATCCTGCCATGATCCTTCTTGAACTTACCTCCACGCTGGTGATGAACCAGTCGCTGACAGCTTTGCTCTGAGCCCCGCTTGTAACCATCTGGAAGCCATTGGCGGTGGCCGTGTGCAACAGAACTACGACAGAGATTGACACGCAGTTGGGAAAACAATCCCTTCAACTCCCTCGCCAGCTCATCCATGCCAGCTAAACTCACAGCCTCTTGGGCTCACTGTTTCTCCTCCTCCCCCCC
>QEPC01008752.1:1955228-1970405 GCA_003113815.1 Sphenodon punctatus | reverse complement strand
CCCCCCCCTTCCACCCCCACATCAAGATGAAGAACGGGTGACGAAGCCTCTTAATCCTGCACACAAAGGGCTCGATCATTTCACATTTCTGTTGCTGTTTTTCAGCTCAAGCATGTTCAAACCCCCAAGGCAGACCAGCCCACCTGCCACTCATTACACCTTTTACAGAGGGGTCAAATCAGGGACAGAGTGTTTAAAGCTGGTTTACCCATGGGGTGACTCAACCTTTGTGCGGGTCAGACCCAAAGAATTTTCTTTTAAAATCCAGGATGGCTTTTTAAAAAAAAGAATTTAAAAAAAAAAATCCAGGGCCTGGAATGGCCGGGAGGCGGCGGCAGCAGCAGCAAAGGGGGAAGCGAGGGAGATGATCCTGGCAACAGCAGTTGGGGAAGCCCAATCTGCAGAAGTGGGAGCCAGAGAGGCAGGGAAGCCCTGCCCAGCATGGACAGCCAGAACAACCCGCAGGAGGGGACATGGCAGGGAATGGGATGCAGCTAAACCATGGCTTACGGGTTCCCTAGTTCCCTGCTCCCAGGACCCACCAGTGGGTTGTGATCCACTGGTTGAGAACCAAAGGCAGAGAGTCAGGAAGAGAACCTCCTCGTATCCTGCTGTGACCTCTTAGGAACAGCTTTCCGTCACTGGAAAATCCAGAAGTGGAGTATTTCACCAGGAGTTGCCTGAAGACACCGTGCCCTCTTTAACTTAGGCCTCTGTGTTATCTGAACCCCAGCCTGGTTTAGTTTCTTTGCCTGCCATTTCCGGGAGGGCCAGGTGCCTGTGGGGCTTCACACCAATTGCCATTATTTGGGGCAAGGCCCTTCTTCCCGAGGAGCCCATAGAAACACGCACGCCCGCCTGCCAACAGCCACACTCCCCCATCCCGAACACCGCGGAAATGCAGAATCTGTGCAGCCGTTTTCTTAGGGATCCCTGGCTTGGAGCCCATCATTTCAGCCAGCTTCTTCTCAATGCCACCTACCTTCTGCAGCCGAGGCCGAGCCTTGCGACGCAGAAGCGGCCTGCGTTTGTTCGTAGATGGAGAGAAGCTCATCATCTTCGACGGCAAAGTAGACCGGCACGATGGTTTCCATGGCTAGCATCTCTGGCTCTATCTCCATGAATTGCTGGGAAATGAAAGAGGCCGACTTAGGGTCTCGTCGAGCTTCCAAAGAGGCAGGGAAAGAAATGGTTCATGGCACTAAATGAAAGTCATGGATGCTCCCTCTACTGTTCTCTCATTTAGAATTCCCTTCTCTTCCAAGCTAAGCACGTGCACCTGCAACTTCTCAACAACAGGACTGTTTCGCCCCGCACCCCAATGTTCCCTTCTCCCCTGACTCTCCTAGATTGTAAGTCCCGCAGGGCAGGCATAGGGTTGAAGCTCTATTAATAACTTTAATAATAATAAAGTCAGCCTCTATAGCACTAGACTCCCT
Source organism: Sphenodon punctatus (assembly GCA_003113815.1). Taxonomy (NCBI): domain Eukaryota; kingdom Metazoa; phylum Chordata; class Lepidosauria; order Sphenodontia; family Sphenodontidae; genus Sphenodon; species Sphenodon punctatus. The sequence goes on along the minus strand of QEPC01008752.1, from coordinate 1,968,966 downwards.
GCAAATTTCCTCCGTGCTATGGAGACATCTCAGTTACTGGCATGACCATGATTGTAGCAGGGGGAACGCCCAACACAAACTTGGCCATGGCAATAATAGCCCAATCGCCCACTAAATTTTGGGAAGACCAGGCAGGAGCCGTCGTTTTTCCATTCTGCAGTCACCAAACGGCTCCTTGGGACTGGAGGAGGAAGGGGAAGAGAATTCCCTTCCCACACAGCAGTCAGAGAGTGCGCCATGGGGGGTTGGGGAGGGGGGAGAACTGCCACTGTTGTCTGGACTTGAAGCTACCGCATTCACTAGGGACATGATAGCTCAGGGGGCTTGTGTCCCCCCCCCCAGCCCCATTCTCCCGACATCCTCCTCCACCTACTCATCATTCTCCCAGCACCTCCTCCCTCGCCCTTCCCCCCCAAGCATCTCCCACAAGGTGGGGGTCAAAGCTAGGCCTCTGCTGAATTGCAATCTGAGTGATGTCACTCGCAATGTTATGGGAAAGACCACCTCTCCCACTATGCCCCATTGCAATCCTTGCATAAAGCCGGGAGCTCTGTCTTGCAGGAACCTGCCAGCCAGGTTCATATGGAGAGGGCACGCAGAGAGGCATTTTGGGTTGCTGACACAGTACTGGGGAACTCCCTTCCCCCAGAGGCTCATCAGAAGCAGAGCATTTTCTGGAAGCAATGCAAGACCTTTCCTTTTGGCCAAGCGTTTGGCATGAGGAGATAGGGGGTGTGAGCGGTTAGGGGATTTTTATGTAATCTGTTTTGTATGCTGTCCTGAGCTCAAAGAGACGGAAGGAAGGCAGATAGGTAGGTGAATGAATGAATGAATTCACACCCTCCCATATGGGGGATCCTTACCTTGATGATATCCTGCGGCACCGCTGACGTGCTCTGCGGCAGGATGATCACCACGGCCCCAGCTGACTGGCGGAGGGCCTTCTGGTACTGCTCGTAGGAGAAATCTACCAGCCGCATCATCACGCAGCGACGGCTCAACACATCCGCCTCTATGGTGCGTGCCTCCGTGTTTAATACCGCATTCCTGGTGCCTGAGGGGGAAGGAACAGAGAGAGAGGTCTAGCTGGCAGCCTTGCCAATACATAAGAGCCTCTCTCTGTACATAGAACAAAATCCAGCTGAATGAGCATCTGTCCTGGGTGCTGAAGGCAGAGGATATCTGGCCTTGGAGTAGGGGGTTAGACTAGATGACCCCCCCCGAGGTACTTTCCAACTCTGCAATCCTAACGTAAGTGCCAACACAGTCAGAACAATGGTCCCTCTGGCCCAGTATCCTGTCTCCGACAGCGGCAGCGCTAGTTGCTTCAGAGAAGTGCACAGCAGGGCGTAAAGTGGTCTGTTTCCTGCTATTCACTCCCAGCCTTAGATCAACTTGACTAATAGCCACTCACGGACCCATCCTCTAAGAACCTATCCAGCACAGTGACGCTACTGGCTTTCACAACCACCTCTAGCAGAGCATTTCATAAGTTTAATTGTAGATTTTATTATTTAATTTCTACAATTTTATACCCTGCCCCTCCTGAAAAAACAGCCTGGGGCAGCTCACAATTTTAAACACAAATAAAAACAATTAAAACAATGACATGAATAAAAATATCAAATCTCAGCAGGGGACCGTCAAAAATTAAACAAAAAGCCTCCCACCCTAACCATCCCACTTGCCAAAAGCCTGATGCAACAGCCAGGTCTTACAAATAATCTAAAAGAGGAGCTCTGGTGGGGGCCACCAAGAACACCCTCCCTCCCCCCATTGTGGCCCACCGGGGAGACTGGGAGACTTCAAGAAAGATGCCTCCGGCAGATTGCAGGGGCTAATCCAGAGCCCAGGGAATGAGGCGGTCCTGCAGGTAGGTGGGGTCCAGGCCATGTAGGGCTTTATAGGTCAGCACCAACACCTTGAATTGGACCCGGAAGACTATAGACAGCCGGTGCAGAGCTCGGAGCACCGGTGTAATATGTTCCCGGCAGCCCGGACAGGCCACCGCATTCTGCACTAGCAGCAGTCTCCGAAACATCACCATGGGTAGCCCTACATAGAGCGTGTTACAATAGTCAAGTCTTGAAGTGAAGACATGGATGATAGAGGCCAGGTCCGACCTCGTCACTGCCATTCATGCCTCGAGGCTGGATTCCTGCAACGCGCTCTACGTGGGGCTGTCTGAGAAGCTGGTCCGGAGGCTGCAGCTGGTGCAGAATGTCACGGCCCGTCTCCTGACGGGGGCAGGTCGCAGAGAGCACATGGCACCGGTGCTCCGGGCTCTGCACTGGCTGCCTATAAAGCACCCGGCCAGGTTCAAGGCGCTGGTTTTAACCTTTAAAGCCCTTCACGGCCTGGGCCCTGCTTATCTGCGGGACCGCCTCACTCCCCATGTGCCCGTGCGACCCTTGAGATCGTCCGTGGGAGCCTTTTTGGAGGTTCCCCGGGCGAGGTGGGTGGCCACCGATGTTAGATCTTTTCTGGAGGCTTCCCCTGTGCTGTGGGATTCGCTCCCGGAGGAGGCTCGGTTGGCTCCCACTCTCCTGCTGTTTCGGCGTGTATGCAAGACCTGGCTGTTCTGTCAGCAATGATGGAAGATGCCACACCCACCGCTTTCACTGTCATCACCTCCGTCTTGTCGGAATTCAACTTCAGTTGGCTCGCCCTCATCCAGTCCCCTCGCAGCCACCAGACACTGAGTAGGCACCGAGACCGCTGGGTCTGGAATATTTTTGTAACCACTTCAACTTATTTTATTTATTTTTTTGCTCTCCGAGTTCTAGCTAAAATGTCATGCCCTGTCCTCTTGTTCTGGGGTTCTGAGAAAGGATCAACAGCTCCCTATTGACTGGTTCCACGCCACTCACAACTTTGTACGTTTCTATCCTACCCCGCCTCAGCTGCCTCTTCTCTAAGGTAAAGAGCCCTAACCTGAAGTCTCTCTCTCGAGCTTTATACTCCGTGTGTTAACACAGCATCCCAGTCTCGGAACAACCCCACAGGCTAGAGTCCCTAGTGTTTCACACAGAAACCCCCGGGAACATCACTTCTTTCCCTGAAGATTTTTGTAACCACAACTTCTTATCTTTCTTCATTCCCTTGTAGCAGATCATTTCCCCCCTTTTCTTTCTGTTTGCATGGTTGTGCTGGGCACAAGGCAGTCACTAAGGGCTTGGTGGAACTACACTCACAACCATACTTGCAAAACCAGTTCCTGCGCCTGACGCAGTTGCTTCCTCACCACAATTGTGTGGCAAGCCTTTTTAACTGGCACAGGTCAGCAGAGGCGGCCAGGGGGCATGATCCTAAGTGACAATGGAAACATTCTGTACCTCTCTGTCAATGTTTAATCCTAGGATGGTCACAAAATTAAGTTGGGGTCACTTAGACCCCAATACCAAAGCAATGCAGTCATTGCTTTGGTATTGGGGTCTAAGTGACCCCAGGTTAGTTTAAATTTTAAAAGCAGATTCTGGTAACACATTCAAAATAAGCTTTATTATATGAATTTAACTATTTAACTGTTAATGCATACTATAAAGTCACTCCGCACATTACCTGTACATAGGGCAAAACAGACTGCAACTCAAACATTAAGAATCTGATGCACAACACAATGGCAAATTTTATCTGGGGTCTCTCAAGCCCAAACACCATTTGGATGCATTTGGTTTCAACATGAAAGCCACTAACAGTATGGCAAAACCAATGTTGAAAGACTCATTCTACCATACTTGCTGCATCAAAACAAAACTATTAAAAGCCTGGAAAAAAACTTCGCTCAGGTCACTTAGGGGAATCTAATTGACTCCAATACAAATGTGGCTACTTTGTGTACTACACACAAAAACACAGATACAAGGACCAGACAAATGCTATTAGGTTGCCCCCGACATTCTTTGAGAATACTTAAAACAAGATGAGGCAATGGTTTGCTTATTTTTTAAAAATTTTGGCGTGTTTGGGGGGGGTCTAAGAGACCCCAGCTGCTGCTGAAGCTTGCCCAGTGAAACACAAGAGGGGTCTAACTGACCCCCTGATACATGTGTATTGATTATTTTCCCCATGCAAAAACTACAACACATAGGACAATGAAATTAATGCAGTAACCTTGTCTTCTCTCTCATTTGAGAATTGAAGGACATGTTTGTCCATACAAATTTTTGTAGGGCTTCTCGTTCAGAGACACCCCCCACCCCGCAAAACCATTCTAAGGTTGCCTCAAAACAGGAACACAGACAAAATTTTGGGAGCCACTGGCTTACCGCCTCCACCCTCTAGATTTGCACATTACAGGAAACCTAGGCAGCGGATTAAAAACGTAAGTGTCTCGCTGGGTAAGACCAATGATCCATCTAGCCCGACATCCCGAATCAGAGAGTGGCTGCTTCAGAGTGTGGGCAATAGGTTGTAAGAGTGAGCCGTTTCCTGCTATTTACACAACCTAGCCTTCAATCAGAGGTTTCACACCCCACTGTCTTCTCTGAGAATCTGCTGCCTGAGTGCTCTGAGGCAGCCTCCAACAGCAGTCAGAGATGGTGCGGACGGAGGAGGAGAGCATGTTGCCAGCCTGAACAGGAGACAGCAAAACAGAGCCCAAATGAAAAGTGAAAAAAGTACTTCTTGGTTTTAAATCTGCGCCCTGTTGACTTCATGGAGTGACTCTGGGTTCTACAATTGCAGCAGCTGCCTATCATCCTGTTTCCACCCCTTTCATGATCTTCTCAACTTCTATCATGTCCCCTCGCAGTTGTCTCTTCTCCAAGCTGAAGAGCTCTAACCTAATCAAGCCCTTCTTCATACACTCCAAGCCTTGGATCATTTCTGTTGCCCTTCTCTGCTATATGAGTTGCTCCATATAGAAGCACTATCCCAGCAGATAAGAGATCTGCAATAGCACTCTGGAAGGCAGCCAGCAGCGCTGACTAAGAGTCCCTGGCAGAGTTCCTTGGCATGGGGGGAAGTCCACAGAAGCAGTCATTGTATTCTTGAAGGCCTGGCATCCCAAACAAGTGTTGCAGCGTCCTCGAAACGACAGACGTGTCGAAATAATCCAGGGGCTGCAGAGCTCACTCCCCCTTAGTCAAAGGCTGGGAACAGACAGAAAGAAAATGGGTCACTCCACTGGGTCGTGCCATGCCATGGACGGATCATTACCTCGTACGGGCCTGTCTCCTGGCACGTCTGCCCACAGAGGGATGTTGAACCAGTTCGGTTGGTCCACCCCTGGAGACTGATGGAACCAGAGAGGTTCCAGACTGCTCCAGGGGGAGTTACCTGCTGATCTTGCCGATCAAACGCTCGATGGCATCGTCGAGTTTTGGAATACCTTGCTGACGGGCCATCAGATGGTTCCCAAGTGTCTGCTCCCTTGGCTTCAACATCACAGAGCCCCTTGGTTCACGGAGATGCTACGGTTGTTGAAGCGTGAAGGGCGGCGGTTGGAGCGACGGTCTCATGCTAAAGTCGACCGATTGCTTCACAGAGCTAGTTTACGAGCCTATGAGGTAGCTGTGCGGGTAAGCAAAGAAGAATTTCTTTTCTGTCCTCATTGCGTCTGCTAAAGCTCCTCCAGTGGCGCTTTTCTGGGTGGTGAGGGGGTTGGTTGGTCCGGCCTCCCTCCGCCTGGACCTGGAATCTTCCATTGAAAGCGGTGACATTTGTTGATTATTTTGCTGATAAAATCACTCTGACTCATCATGATTTTGATGCTGTGCTTATTACAATGGGGAAGCCAGAGGCTGTGGAAGCCCCACCTTTCTTAGTATCAATTTCAGCAGATTTCGCTCGCTGATGCGGAGGATCTCCTTGGGGCAGCTAGAGCCACCTTTTGTTAATTAGATCTATGCCCGCCCTAGCGAGTTAAGGCCTGTCGGGACACACTGGCGCGGTTGCTGGCTGGGGTGATCAATGCCACTCTTCGGGAGGGCAAGGTGCTGGGCCAATTATCGGTCTGTCTCTAACCTTCCTTTTTTAGGGAAGGTTATTGAACGGGTAGCGGCTCGGCAGCTTCAGAAGCATCTGAACTAACTCAGTTTTCTGGATCCCTCGCAGTCTGGCTTTCGTCCGGGCTATGGCACTGAGACTGTCTTGGTGGTTCTGGTCGACGACCTTGGCTGGGAGTTAAACCAGGGCCGGTCGACCCTGTCGATTCTATATAGATCTATCAGCTGCTTTTAATACCGTTGACAAGTTGTGGGTGACGCGTCTGTGGGACCAAGCAGGGATTAGCAGGACTGTCCTTGAATGGTTTCGTTCATTCCTCTCAGGAAGAAACCAGAAGGTGGTGCTTGGGGAACATTCTTCATCTCCCCAGGACCTCTCGTGTAGAGTCCCGCAGGGTTCTATTCTTTCCCCTCTCCTGTTCAACGTGTATATGTAGCTGTTGGGCGAGATCATCCGGAGTACTGGAGTTCGGTGCCGTCAGTATGCTTATAACACCCAACTCTCTCTCTCTCCTTTTCATCGAACCAGGGCTCTGTAGTCTCTGTGCTTACACGATGTCTGGCAGCTGTGGGAGACTAGATGAGGGTGAGTCGACTAAGGCTGAATACCGACAAGATGGAGGTGATGTTAGAGGGGATGGCTATGGATGTGGCGTTCCACAACATTGATGGGGTCCTCCCCCTGTTGGTACCTCAGGTCAAGAGTCTGGGAGTGCTCCTCGACTCTCAGCTGCGCCTAGATGCCCAGGTTGGGACTGTGGCGAGGAACGCTCTGTCAGTTACATCTAGTGCATCGGCTTTGGCCATATGTCTCAGACTCTTATCTGGCCACTATCATTCATGCTTTACCTCAAGATTGGACTATTGTAGTGTGCTCTACGTGGGGCTGCCCATGGTGATGGTTCGGAGACTGCAGCTGGTGCAGAATGCAGCGGTCCACCTCCTTGCAGGGGCGGGCCGCCCAGAGCACATTACACCGGTACTCCGTTCTCTGCACTGGCTGCCTAGTCTTCGAGGTCCGATTCAAGGTGCTAGTTCTTACCGATAAAGCCCTACACGGCCTGGGCCCTACCTATCTGCGAGACCGCCTCACTCCCCGTGCCCTTGACTGGTCCCTGCAGTCATCCAGGAGCGCCCTTCCCGAGGTCCCCCGAGTATTTTGGGGGGCTACTATGGAGAGGGCGCTCTCAGTAGCCGCTCCACGGCTGTGGAATTCCCTCCCGGTGGAGGCCCAGGTAGCCCCGGATCTTTCTTCGTTTCAGTGCCAATGTAGGACCTGGCTGTTTCTTCGGCAAGGGGGAGGGGTGGACTGTTTAGGGGGATGGAGTGGGGTGTTTTAATTATGGGGGAGGGGATGCGTCCCTTTTACTTACTGTTTTATCTTGTTTTTGTTGATGTTTTATATATATTTTATTCTTGTGAGCCACCCCAGGCTGCCTATGGCAGGAGGGGTGGGGTACTAAATTTGAGAAATAAAATAAATAAATTAGGACCAGCTGTGCCCTTCTCAGAAGCATCCAAATGTGGCCACTATGGGAGATGAGATGCTGGGTTGGATGGACCATCAGTTCGATCTAGTATGGCTCTTGTTTTAATGCATGCAGTCAGTGGTGGATCACAAGGGCTGCCTCACAGATTAGGGTAGGATTAGGGGTTTCATGGCACAGCAACCCTCAGGCTAGAAGGCACCACACGCAAGTGTAGAAAATGAGAGAGATCAAAGCCTCACTAAGAGCTTCCCTAGGGCCCATACATGAAAGCCAGCATTAGGGAGGAAAGGAGAAATACGACAACGAAGACTTGACATTTGACGGAAAAATAGACCGTGCAGCCAACGCATGGTCCACCGTTAAATCCGCAGCGCATGCAGCGAGGTGAAACCACCCCTTGCAAGAAGAGGTAGCAGTGTATAAGATGTCCATGCTCAACACACAGGCAAGCCAAGTCTACTTCCTCACGACAATGTAGGCAAAAAACTCTTCCACCAAGAAAGGGTAAGTTTGCTCTTGAAAAGCTGGTCTGTGAGCTCTTGTCACAGACGGCAAAACAGACAAGGCCACTAAGAATAAGTTTTACTATAAAAATACAGCAATGATCATAAAAATAAGATCAACCATAAACATAGATAACATTCCCAATCAATGCAATGATCCCAGTCCGATGTGTTTCAGGAAATTTCGCTTCATCAGGGGTGCAATTAAAATCGGAAATATATCAAACATAGAATATACAAACAAACACAAGTATGATTGCAAAAATATACAAGGAAGTTTTCTGTGAATGAAAGACAACCAACCTGACAAAACATTAACTCCTTTGGCTTTAATAAAGGGGAAAAAAATCCTTATATCGCCTGCTCTCAATGGCTATAAGCTTTTGCAGAGATCAATGCATATTTTCTTCTGTGATCCTAAATCAAGGATATAAGTCATCAATAGAGTTGTAAAATTTCTGGAAATTTTGAAGCCACGGGAAAAAAACATTTGTTATTTTTTCCTTTTTTTGGTGGGGAAAACAGAAATTTTGGGGGAAATTGAAATATAAGTTTATTGTTTCGACAATAAGTCACAACAAAAATATACACAATAAAACAGCACCAAAAAACAAGACCAACACTAAATCGGAATCCAAATAAAATTGTCAATAGAAACTGCTGCCTGCTGTCCCCAACTAAAACAACTAAAAATCAAAATTTAACAATTGAAATTGAAATATATGCAAAGCTTATTTTCTTAGCACCCTTTACAGATCTAAATTCACTTTGCTACTTTAAGAACATAAAATGTATTGTGTATAACTGTTTGCTCATGAAATCATGATGTTTGGTATATTTATTCAATTTAAAAGTATAGTTTATTCAGACAATGACAAATTTACTAATTTTTACTTTTAAATGTTTTTAATTTTTGTTCCCAATGGAGCTACAAGCTGCTGAGCTCTAGCATCTCTTAGGTTTTGCCAGTATATGAGAAGCAGGCAAAAATTAAAGTTGAAAATAGAAGGAACCATCAACATTATAGTCAAACAAATTGATTATGGAATCTGGAAAGTCTTTTTATTCATCATTCAAAAAACAAATTTCATGAGTTTTTTTTTTTTTTTTCCAAATATTTTCAATTTTTCAGAAAAAAACAAAAAAGGCCTCGGAAAAAAACGTTTTCCCCCCAAATTTGTCTGGGTTTTTTTCCAGGCCTTCACATTTCTAGTCATCAGTAGATTATAATAAACTAATAAATTTCCCATATGTAACAGTCTTGAACAAAGGAAATAGCCTAGACCTTTTGAATATATTTATGAAACTCCTATAGTAATACAGCCACCAGAAATATCTTACAACTACCAAAACACAGTCTGACCTCCATCAAGTTGACTCACCAAAATATTAACCAAACATATCATGATTCTTTCCATATAGTTTCTAGGTCTTGATATTAGGTGCCAACTGTGTTACATATTGGAATTCTAAAAAATAATGCAGAACCTACTTCTCAAAACAGAGGAGCCTTGTGAACAACCACTTCAAAAAAACACAACGTATAAATCTTGCAGACCTCTAACCTCAAAATGAAGGATAAAAAAAGAAAAAGAAAAAAGGGAGGGAAGGGAAAATGCTGAATTAAATAATGTTCAAAATTACTGAACTCTTCTAAAAGAAGAGGAATAAAAAAAAGCTAAGGTAGCTAACCTTATGATGAATCAAAAGAGAAAACTACACCTTCAGCAGCTACCTCTCTCTGATGTAAAATGAACTCTATGAATGCTGAACAGGAGCAAACAGCCTCTCTAACAGGTGTCCCTTACAAACTATCAAAGTGAATCAAAGCTATCAACCCCTGTGATGTGGAGTCTGCTTCAAGTGTTTCCAAACAAGAATATATACATTTTCTCTTATCCCTCATCAGATGCCAAAATTCTAATACTAAAAAAAATATTTTGGAACACAAATATACTTTGTAGCAGAATGAACAACATTGAAAAATCAGAGAGACCATGTGGATTAAAGGAAGATACTCAACTCCATGTCTTCATTTAGCCCAAAAGGCTCAATGGTATTAAGCTTGAAAATCCACATGGTTTCTTTTTCAGACAATAGCAGTTCCCTATCTGCAGAGCCCACACTGATTCTCTCAATGGTCCCAAAAGTAAAATCCTCAGGATTATGTCTCATGGCCATAAAATGTTTAACCAGAGGTGCTGCAACTCTTGATTCCTAACGTTGCTTCTATGTTCACTAATTCTGATCTTTAATTTTCGGGTTGTTTTTCCTACATATATTGAAGAGCTAGGGCATTTTACAGCATATAAACTACATGGGTGGATGCACAAGAGGTAAAATCTCTTGAGAAAAATTCTCTTAGAATCAAAAGGGTTGATGAAAAGTCATCTTCGAAGTTTGTCTGCAACAAAAACCTGAACCACAGGGTAAGTGTCCTATACGCCTACTGATTCCACTAAAAGACGGAGTCTGTAAGGAATTGGTGGTCCTAACAACGTTTGCATGTATCAAGTAATCTTTGGTCTTAGTTCTTTTATATGCAAAAAGTGGTTTGGTCTCAAAAATGGGTAGGACATCCAATGTGTGCCAGTTCCTCAAAACACTGCTGTGAGCGGGCTCCACTATATGTTAAGCGGAAAGTGATTCTCTCAGATTTACTTTTTGGTCTACGAACTAATCATTCTGATCTATTCTTAAATACTATCATTGTCTTTTGTTTTTTATATATTTCAGATTTTAATTCCACCCGATGAAGGGAAATTTCCCAAAACACATCGGGCTGTGATCATTGCATTGATTGGGAACATTATATAGGTTTATGGTTGAGTTTATTTTTATGATCATTATTGTGGATGTATTTTTATAGTAAAGTGGCCTTGCTTGTTTGCCTTTCTTGGCTACATTGTATTCCCTTGTTTTCTCTCTCTTGTCACCGACGACCAATGGGACTGGACCAATTGCAGGAGATCACAGAAAGGCTCATTACCTGGGCTGCCTCACAGATTAGGTTAGGACATACTGGCTTGGAAGAGTCGACAACGCACTAGTATTTATTTAAGAGAGCTGGCTTGAACAGCCTTAGACCCCATTGGGCTTGGCTCGTGGCGAAGGTTTCATTTGGTTTTGACCCCAAAGGGAAGACCAGACTATGGTACAATTTAAACAGGTTTCTTTTTTCCATAAATGCACCGGTAAAGGGCATACGTTTGTTTTCCCAAGAGGTGAGGTCATTTTAGAACAGCATTTGAACATGGCTGAAGTCAGCATGGCAATTTTTACTCAAGGACTGCACAGGACGCCAGTCCTGCAATCAAGGCCACGGGTGCTGAGCCCCAGTAAACCCCCCCACGTGGCACAGGTCTAGATGGTTATATCTAGTGGCAGAATCAAGGTCCAGATTGAAGAGAGAACCTTCTTCCCACCCAGGGGCCACGTTGAAACTTAGTACCTAATCCAAAGGCTGCATAGAGGCTGGGGTGGGGGTTTAAGGGGTGCACTCAGGAAGACGTGCAGATTATGGATGTGCACCATGAATCTATCCTCTGTCCTTGTGTGCATGCCCTCCTCTCTGCTCCTTTACCCTTAGCTCTGTCTTTGAGTGCTTGGAGGTCGAATGGGATGCAAGGAACTGGAGAGAGTCCCAAATAAAAGCTAGCCATATTTGGCCCCCGAGGACTGAGGTTCCACACTACAGCTTAGGTCTAACAAAGGATTTAAACAAAAATCTCCGCCCCCCCCAAGCTTATCAGAAAAATGATGCTACTATCCAAATATAGGTGTGCAATTGCAAAGTTGTTTCCAGCACAGATCCAGCTTGGGAGGGGTTGAGAGAGACACTCATTCAAGCAACACTTTGCTTTGAATGGGTAACTTCCCAAGCCCACGTTGAGGGTTGCGTGAAATCCCTCTCGCTCCCGGATGATCCCCCGGCTCCTTGTTCTCTACCACCTGATGAAGGGGTGGCCCAGTGAATTTCAAGGTAATCAGCCTTGCGAATGCCTTGCATTTATGGGCCAGTGGTGAATTTGCAAAGGAGAAGAGTGTTGCAAGGATTCCTCCAGCAGCGGTTGCAGCAGATCGAGCTCATGAAACTGCCTTCTGTCGACCCTGCGAGAAACAGAGCTACTTGAGAACAATAGAGATGACAAATAAATAGCTCAGTACGTTATTTATCTATCCTCTGAAGTACTCTGTTTGAAGAGCATTAGAGCAAGACAAATTTGGTTACTGAACGGCTTCAGGGTCAGGCTTGAACTCCCCTCCCTTCATGTTGATCCCACTGGGAAGGAACTTGAGAATTTGGAACAACAAAAAAAGCTTTTCTCCCAAAGGCCGTTTGGCCTCACAACACTCGCAGAGATCGGGAACATTAGCTACCCCCAAAGGGTTTGGCAAGGGACGAAGGGAAATATGCAATTCGCTCAGCGAAGAGGGCCCCAAAAAAAGAAACAGCATTAAAAGTTAATTGCAGGCATCTGGGAAGAGAGAAAAAAAAATAAAAAATCAATAGCCTGCTTTTATAGGAGCCCGAGAACTCCGAATCAGAGAGAGATGTCGTGAACGCTGGGTTGGAATGAATATTCTAGCAGCTGAGATTCAAAGCCAACCCAAATCTCTGTACAGCGCCTTTTGCCCGGCCTGCGAGGAGAGAGAAACTGCAGTCTGCAGAAATATAGATCAGCATCGCCATTAGAGAAGACAGCTGGGATCTAACCAGGCTCAAGGCAGAGAGCTTAAGGATTTAAAGTGATAATGATCTATGCCCACAGGGGGGGGAAGTTGAGGAGGGAACTGGGTAAGGGATCGAAAAGCATTTTTAACATTGAAAGCACTAGAGCGGGTGGCGTGGGGAACCTCAGGCCTGGGGGGGCCAAATGCAGACACAGCTAATTTTTTTATTTGACCCCTTTCTAGTTCCTGGATCTGGGCCTTGGATCCAGTTCTTGCCCCCAAGTACTGAGTGAGCTCAGGGGAAGGGAGTGGAGATGAGGGCCTCCACGCAAGGACAGGGGGCAGATCCATGATTTGGACCTTCTTCCTTTTAAGCACCCCTGCCCTCCAACATCTATGTGGCCCTTGGGAGTTTATACTAATTTTTGAAGTGGCTCCTGGAAGGGAAAAGGTTCCCCACCCCTACAGCAGACAATGCAGGATCAATTTAACCATGTTAAGATGAGGATCTGGCCCACTCATGAAACCAGTTCCGACACCGCCCAGCAAAGGGTAGGGCTGGGGGAAGAGTTTGCGAAGGCTCATTCACACGCTCACCCCAACCCCTTGCAAAATCGCTACTTGTCCCTTAACCTGCATTTGCCTTAACCCATAGCAATGCATTCAACACAGCTGCTGACACTCCATTATTTCAAATGGGGTGCCCCTGGCATCAGACGGCAGAGAACACGGTATCATCAAGGAGCAAAGCAGAGTGAGTATTTCACACAACATCTGATGATCTAGCCCAGGGGTGGGGAACATTCTCCTTCCCAGGGGCTGCTGTGAAAGTCAGTACAAATGCAGAGGGCTACACACAGAAATCAGGGATGGAGATGCTGAAGGGGTGCAGCTCAGGAAGAGGAGAGTCCAGATTTCTGAACTGTGCCGTGGAGCTGTTCCCTATTCGCCTGCTGACCTCATTTCTGCTCCCTTATCTTTTATTTAATTTATTTATTTATTTATTTATTTATTTATATAAAAATTTTATCCTGACCCTCCTGTCCACAGGGCAGCGAACAACAGTATAAACAATAAAACAATTTAAAACTGTTAAGAATTTACAAAATGCAGGGAAAGAGAC